>JAVIWB010002050.1:0-28765 GCA_031893035.1 Dermolepida albohirtum
ATTCAAAAATACACACTTAAAATGAATTATGATCAGGGGAAAAGAACAATCACATCAAAAATGATCTGGGGAGATTGGGAAAAATACTTGATTGGGATTATAAGAGGTTTACAGAAATAAGCACGCGAAAAAATTATTAACAATAGCAAAAGTAGATTTGATTATATATTAAATAAACAAGCACTCACCACTTAAAATGCTATCGAAAAAAATAGAAAACATCCGCTTTTAAAAGTTATTAAATCAGAAGCAAAAAAAATAAACAAGGAAATTGAATTGGTTAATTCTTAAAACCCAAAATTAAATAGCATGACTTTGCCATCTAGCAGGATTACTCAGCACTATACTGCCGGTTGATATTAAATTAATTTTATAGTTTCTTAATTATTATGAGTCGGTATTGATATCTCTAATGTTTTCAAGTGAAAGGATTTTTAGCCTAACTTTAGAGAATTTTTATAGTTGATGAAAGAGCATTTCAATTGAGAAGGAAGAAAACGATCGGAAGCCTAAAATTTTAGTCTCGAAGTATTTGTTTTTTTTTGGAAGAAGTTATGGCTGTGTTTAGTATACATTTTTGTATGAAATTATTTTCTGTTTTCAATTACCAAAATAAGAAACTGTATTTGTATTAAATTGCAATACTCAGGGCTCGGGGATTCTGTAGGCAGTTACAGCAAAACTGAAGTTACTATATGTGAGAAATATATTTATTAGTTCACTACTTGTGTTTATACCATATTCAATACACTTCAAAAATTTCAAAAGAAAAAAAAATATACACGATAATTTTAAATCATACAGTGAAGTATGTAAATGTTCATTAGGTTCCCATTAAAAAGATTAAATAACACTATTGCTACTGGTCCTAGCAAAAAAAAATTACAAACTTTTGTCTCTATGAAAATGGAATTGAAACAGATCATTGAAGGTTGATATATAACCCCTTGCCACAATAATCTTCGTTTCCTGTATATGTATTTCGAGAACTAAGTTGTCATCATCAGCAGATAATTAAACAGTGTCGCACGTGGACAACTACGGTAAAAATACCCGTACGAAAACAACTTCCGCACGCGATCCGTACCGCTAAAAGCCAAAACGTACATTGTATGTTATATACGAGGGAGCGTTTTTATATTCGCGGAATGGGGGACAAGGGGTGGAAATAAAAAAACCAAATTATTTTTCTTTTTCAATATATTCACCTACAAGACGGATACATTTTTCACATCTTTCAATTAATTTATTTATACCCTCATAAAAAAATGATTTCTCTTTATCTGCAAAATACGCCGAAACTGCCTCCTTGACTTCATTATCGGCAGTAAATTTTTTACCCCGCAGCTCTTTTTTCATTTTCGGAAACAGGTAATAATCACTCGGGGCCAGGTCTGGGCTGTAGGGTGGGTGATTCACAATTTCGAAGCCCACCTTATGCAGGGCAGCTAACGCAACGCGGCTCTTGTGGACGGACGCGTTGTCGTGCAAAAGTAGAACACCTTTTGTCAATTTTCCCCGTCTTTTCTCTTTAATGGCTTCTTTTAGTCGCTCTAATATTGAAGCGTAATATTCTCCGGTTATAGAAACACCTTTATCTTTATAATCAATCAACAATATTCCTTCCGAGTCCCAAAATACCGTTGCCATGAGTTTCCCAGCTGATTGTGACACTTTAAATTTCTTGGGAGGTGCTGTGCCCTTTTTATGCCACTGCATGGAGTCTTGTTTGGACTCAGGTTCATAATGATGAACCCAAGTTTCGTCTCCAGTAACAATTCCACTCAATACACCATCCTTGTCTTCATTACGGAGGTCCAAAAATGCACGCGAACACTCTACGCGCTGTTGTTTTTGCGGCGGCGTGAGCATTCTCGGCACCCATCTTGCGCTGACCTTAAACATGCCGAGATGATCGTGTAGGATTTTAAAAATTGTTGTATCGGATACTCCAACCATTTCTGCGAGTTGTTTCTTCTTTAGTCGAGCATTTTCGAGTACAATTTGTTCAACTTTTTGGATAAGTGCTGGCGTGGTCACCTCAATGCTCCTGTCCGGCCTCGGGTCGTCTTCAAGGGATTCCCTTCCTTGTTTAAATAAACTATGCCACTTGTACACCATGGTTTTTCCTGGACAAGAGTCGCCGTAAACCAATGACATCTCATTCATTATGGTCGCGACTGATTTTCCTTGCCTGGTAAGGAACTTTATAACGGCACGATATTCGATTTTTTCCATATTTCATTTTTCAATCCTGATTATGTTACTTGGTTGACGATAGCTCAAAGACTAACTGTCTAATAACAATGAAACTTCGTATTTATACTAATCATGAGTCGCTGCACAGGCCACGCCCCCAATGCGCCTACTCACCCCTCTATAACCCGCTCATTCCGCGAATATAAGAACGCTCCCTCGTATATATAGGTTATATAACAACATTCAGTGATCTAGTGAATCAACCACAGGCTCCATTAAAATTACCTTCAGGAATTGAAGTACTTGATGAATTATTTGTTGATATTTAATTTGTAAAATACATATACTTTAAATAGATTATATTGTAGTTTGTGTGTTTAAATGGTGGTCATTAATTATTTATTAAGATAGAATTTTTTCACATTATTTTGATTTATTTGAAATAAATATTTAGAATTTTAAGAGGTTAGTGCTTGCTTATATAATAAATCGGCTTTTGTTACTGTTAATACTTTTTACGCTTGCTTACTTTTGTTAATTATTAATCTTATTATAATCTTGTGAAAAAGTAAGGTGTTTTGTTTAAATATTTGGTTTTTATAAGTGCCCAAGTACTTTATAATGTATACAAGATACTGTTTCAATTTGAATCAGAATATTTTGAATTTGGACTCATTTGTCCGAAATACGCGTCGCCACTCGCCCAATGGCAGTGAATTCGTGTATATTCCAATCTTTTCTGTTTACTACTCCTCAATGCTCATCTGCAATAGTAAGAAAATTGTCCAAAAGTTTAAAAGATTTTATTAAAAGCATTTATAATTACTTTCCACATATTAATAAAAGATTACAGAAACTAATCGAATTTTAAACATTTGTACAGCTGAAGCCACACAAACACACACAAAAGATGACTTTTTCTTCAGACAAACATTCCACATATAACAGTTATATTCCATGCGCGTTTTATATTTTCTAGGTCGTTGTTAGTCGGGCGGCAGAAAACTGGGATGCTCTAACCTCTTCTTCACAAATGTGTGTTTTAAGATAATTTATGTGCTACCGACACATTCCTGGATGCACTGAAAAATTCAATATTCAAAATTTATTTTAATTATTTGGCTTACATATTAGACACTGTCCATGAGCTAGACTTGGGATTTCAATCTGTGAAACCCAAAATACGGCTTTTGGTTTTCACGTGTCTGTAACTTTGACTTATAATTCGTCACGTACTCACACGATATGCTATTAAAATCCTTTTCTTTAAAATGTTAAGTTCTCTCATGTGTACTCGACGATGTTTCTTGCCTGTCTTGTATTTGCAGTCCCTGCAATTAGAATTCCATTCTTTAAAATGTTTCGTCTTTACGTCTGTCACTGAGGTTTTTAACTTATACTTACACTCCATGCAATTGTAATCACATTCTTTAAGATGTTTAACTTTTACGTGAGCTATTAAACTTCTCTTTGTGTTGCACTCACACTCTAGGCAATTGTATTCGTATTCTTTAAGATGTTTAGTTTTTGTGTTTACAAATATGTCTTGTTGTTTATTTTGAATTCGCATTCCATGCAATTGTAATCTTGAAACTTTTACGATGTTTAGTTTTCACCTGGCACTTGTACATTTTTCTTGTTATCGAAAAGTAAAGTCATTTTCCCTAAGATGTTTCGCTTTCATGTGATTCACTAAATTCATCTTCTTGTTAGTCCTGTACTCACATTTCGTGCAATTATAATCGTATTGGTTAAGATGTTTATTTTTCATGTGCATTAGTAAATCCTTCTTCATGTTTGTCTTGTATTTACAGTTCATGCAATTGTAATCATATTCTTTAAGATGTTTAGTTTTCACGTGCACTTGTAAATGTGATTTGAGATTTGTTTTGAACTCACACTCCATGCAATTATAATCATATTCTTTAAGATGTTTAATTTTTATGTGTACTTTCAAATCTCTCTTTACGTTTGTCTTATACTCACACTCCATGCATTTATAATCATATTTTTTAAGATGCTTAGCTTTTACGTGCGTTATCAAATTTGTCTTCACGTTTGTCTTGTACTCACACTCCATACACTTATAATGGTATTCTTTGACATGCTCAGCTTTCATGTGTGCTTTTAATTTGCACTTGTCATTTGTTTTATACTCGCACTCCAAGCATTTTTTAAAATGCTTAGCTTTTATGTGCGCTGTCAAATTTGTCTTCACGTTTGTCTTGTACTCACACTCCGTGCACTTATAATCGTATTCTTTAAGATGTTTAGTTTTCATATGCGCTTTTAATTTGCACTTATCGTTTGTTTTATACTCACACTCCATGCAACTAAAATCGTATTCTTTAAGATGTTCAGTTTTCATATGCCTTTGTAAATGTGACTTCATGTTTGTTTTGTACTCACATTCCGTACAATTATAGTCGTAATCTTTAAGATGTTTAGTTTTCATGTGTAATTCCAAATTGGACTTCATGTTTGTCTTGTACTCACACTCTGTGCAATTGTAATCGTATTCTTTAAGATGTTTAGTTTTCACGTGTATTTCTAAATGTGACTTCCAGTTTGTCTTGTACTCGCAGTTCATACAACTGTAATCGTATTCTTTAAAGTGTTTAGTTTTCATGTGTATTTGTAAATTATTCTTGTTGTTTGTTTTGTACTGACACTCCATGCAATTATAATCATGTCCTTTACAATGTTTATTTTTTACGTGTGCTTTCAAACCTTTCATTACATTTGTCTTATACTCACACTCCGTGCATTTATAATCATATTTTTTAAGATGCTTGACTTTTATGTGCGATTGTAAATTTGATTTGTGGTTTGTTTTGAACTCACACTCCATGCAATTGTAATCGTATTCTTTAAGATGTTTAGTTTTGATGTGTCTTTGTAAATCGCTCCTGATGTTTGTCTTGTATTCACACTCCATGCAATCATAATCGTATTCTTTGAGATGTTTAGTTTTCATGTGCGCTCTTAATATCCACTTGTTATTGGTCTTGTACTCACACCCCATGCAATTGTAATCGTATTCTTTAAGATGTTTAGTTTTCATGTGTTTTTCAAAATTCGACTTCGTGTTTGTCTTGTATTCACATTTCATACAATTATAATAGTATTCTTTAAGGTGTTTAGATTTCATGTGTATTTGTAAATTCTTCTTGTTGTTTGCTTTGTACTTACAATCGATGCAACTATAATTACGTCCTTTAAGATGTTTTCTTTTTGCTTGTAATTTTAGACAGTATTTGTTCTTTGTCTGAAGCTTGCACTTCAAGCATTTAAACGGTTTTCTTCTATGATGAGAGTTTAAAGTCTTCTCATCCATATTTTTAATATTAATTTTATGGCAACTGCATACAGAATGTTTATGTTTGATGGTAATGTGAATATTTTGCACATGCAGTTTGAGAGATTCTTTGTTCTTGAATCTTTCATAGCAAATTCCGCACTTGAATATATTCATTTTGTAATGCCTTTTTGGGTCGGCTATATATTCTGATTGAGTGAGCTTCAACTTTTTGCGTTTGTCAATTGCAAGTGAGAGGTTCTTTTCTTCCAAGATATGATCATCCAGTGCAGGAAGTACACAGTGTCTGAAAACAAATAAATCTGTCATTACTAAGTCTTCAAACAAAACAACAAAATGAAATGCCACTTATTACAGACTTGCTCATACAATAATTTTGCTAGTTATTTGTAAATTCTTATGGCATGTTCGAAAAATACATAGTAGACGTGTATAAAAGATAATAAAGATATAAAGGTAGAGTGAATGCATATAAATCACTGCGCATCTAAATTTAGGACACTATGGGAGACGTCATTTTGATCCTTGAAAGTTAAACGAGTAACAGGAGACAAGGTTACGATATACATTTCCTTTCACAGATATATGTACTTAACAGTTTCCGTGCAGTTTATGTTTATAAGTGTTTACAACAAGGATTGGGATGTGTTAAATTTGTTGTTATAATGTTATTTGCTTCTGGGCTTCCGGGATGGAACCGCGTCATTTGTATATCTGCCGACGTCTCGTACCCACTTGTATGGGACATCTTCAGGGCTGAACTACTGCAATGAAACTACTCAGTTTCAGTGCAGTAGTTCAGCTCTGAAGATGTCCCATACAAATTATTACAATAACGAACGTTTCAAAAAGAATATACGTATTTCGAATGCATATATTTATTAAACTTTAAGACATACGAATATGAAACTTTACACACATATTTACGAACCTCTCAAGTTCAGATTACAGATGATCAATATGTCTTCTATCGGCAACACGTACAATATCACATCGATACTTAAATTCCTTCCATACTCGGGCAAGCAAGTCCTTCGTCACTGATGTTATGGCAGTACGGATCCGGTTCTTCAACTCTTCCAAGTTCTGTGGGAGTGGTGGTACGTTGTCTTTAACGAAATCCCACAGGAGGAAGTTTCAAGGTGTCAAATCCGGTGACCGTGGAACCCAGCTCCTTGACGACTAAACCAAGAGAGATATTCACGCACTTGGCGACTCCAGTGAGGGGGTGCCTCGTCTTGTTGAAAAAAATTAAGTTGTCTTCGTGCAGCCTCGGAAACAACTAGTTTTGTAACATAGCGAGATACTGCTGGCCGTTAACCGTGTTTCCATCAAAGACAAATGGGCCGTAAACAGATGATCGGAATATCGCACAAAACACATTGATTTTAGTCGAATCTCGTACATGTTCAATGGCTGCATGTGGGTTCTGTAGACCCCAAATTCGAACATTGTGTTTGTTAACCAGACTACTAACATGGAAAGGCGCTTCATCACTGAACACGCTGCGTTGTGCGAAAGTGTTATCATTATCAATAGCATCATGAATCTCGTTACAAAATGCCACACGTTTCCGTTTGTCATTAGGACGCAGACCTTGAAACTTGTACGGTTTCATAACCAACCGACGTCTCAAAACACGCCAAATTGTTGTAAGCAGTTGTAACTCCCGACTGGCACGAGTTGATTTTGAAGGATTACGTTGGAAAGCAGTTTGAATTCGTGCAACATTTTCTTCAGAAACATGAGGGCGGCCAGAACTCTCTCTCACATCCTGTATCTACAAACAGTCGATACCATCTGCGAATGTTCCGCCCATTCGAGGGATCAATTTAGTAGCTCAACCTGAAACGTTTTTGCACTGTAATCACGGAATTGCACTTCGCAAACTCGAGAACACAAAATGATTTCTGCTGCGGAGTAGCCATTTTAAACATATGACGGTTACCAAGAAAAAACAGAAGACAACTGACATCTAGCGAGCCGAAGCGCAGCGATCGATAGTTTGGACAAAATAATACTTTGTAATACGTATATTCCTTTTGAAACACGCTGTATATTGTTACTAGTTTAATTTTACAGTGAACTTATAAGCTTTGTAATTTATTCGGAACGGGAACAGTGGCGCGATTAAAATTAAAATAGAGACTCTATTAAAGACAAATTGCAATAATGCAAAAGTTTCTCGGCATACAGTCGATCGAAGAGCCGCATCTATTCAGGAAAATGTTCCGTCAAAATCGAGCGGTCGCAGTCATTGTCATGATGTCCGTAAAACTACCGAGAGGGGAGACCAGCTAGAAACAGCATTCGAAAATAGATAATATTTTAGTCGAAATAGCAACTCTATGCTATTTCGACTAAAAGTGCATAATATAAACATACCGGAATCAAATGTCGCAGATTAGCCAAAAAGCCTAGATTGACAACAAAAATGAAGTAAGCAATTGGCCAAAATGCACAGAACCTGTCATTACTGAATCATTCCATGCAAGCATGAATTTTTATAATAAATTTCATTGTTACAAATAATATTCTTTTTACAAACAAGTGATCTTCAGCGATGAATCCCACTGAAGCAATGACGGAGACTGTTAATTTCGTTAGATGAAGACCCAAAGAACGTTATAGTGATGAAGTTGTACAAAAGAAAATTAAACATCCACCATCAGTCATGATCTGGTCATGGATAGCCGCGAATGGCACCGCACCTCTGTATTATGCGGAGAGCACCTTGAATCAAAGATAATATAAAAAGTTTGTTGAAACAGTATTTTTGCCTTTCCTAAACACACTAAATGAAGAAGGACCATGCACCTTCATGCAGGGTGGAGCACCGTGCCATACAATTTACGCAACCGATAAAAAAATCTGTTTCGAGAGCATAACATACACAATTTTGCCTTGGCCCGGAAACTCATCCGATCCAAATACGATCGAAAATGTATGGAGCATGTTGAAAAGTTTACGCACTCATCCTCGAACCCAACAACAGCAGTTCAAAAAGATAATATTCATAGACATTGGTATGAGCACGCAAAACTGCAAGTGTTACAAACTTGTCTTTCCAGTATGCCTAATAGAATTAATGCAGTCATTAAAGCCAACGGATTAACAAAATATAAATATAATATCTTCTGTACAGCATAAATAAACATTTTGTATTAGTGATATGTGTCTGCTTTTGTTTTACTTCTGGTGAATTTGAAAAAACAATGGCTCAAATTCAATTGTCGGGTACTGCATTACAAACGTCTAAATCGGTGCTTCACATTCATTTAAATGCAAATACTATCACTCCTAAGAAATTTCTAACGTAATTTAATTTCATTCGGTAATAGAAAGCAAGTCTTACTTTGCATTTTCTTTACGGCAGTAAATCTCATGGCACTCGAGATATTCTTTCTTCTCCAGGTAAATTTTGCAAAACGAGCACTGTACAAGCTCTAAAATTACATAAAAACATTCTCGTTAAACTCAATCGCTATAATCAAAAATTGTGTTACAAGAAAATACAAAAGAGAGTACAAATAAGAGAATAACAAATATTTATCTGAAGGCAGAATATAGAATTACAACATATAAGCATATAAAATAGTTTGGGCACATAATTTGTAAGTATTTCGAAAGAAGATGAAGATATAAGTGGACGAAAAGCAAGGAAATGGGAAAATTAAATCAAAGAATAAATGGAAAAAGGGGAAAGGTGCATAAATAGGAAAAAAATAAGGTACCAGTCAAAACTAAAGTCTGTAGGTCTGTAATGGTACAGACAATTATAAAATAGTAAGTGCAATTTTTTATACGGAATCAAAATCATTTACAAGGTGTGCTTTTTATGTACAATTTTTAAATATAGTGACTGCAACAGTGCGATCGTCGTTGTGCACATGCGCACAATGTACATACTACACTTGTTGGTCACTCACATACACCAGTACGGAAGCATTAGTTCGTGTCTACGTTTGTTTGTGCGTATTCAAAATGTCTCAGACAATTGAAAATCCCGCCGATTCTGAAATATACGCTGTGATTCGTTTTCTGTGTGTAAAAGGCGTGAGAGCGGTTGAAATTTACCAGCAAATTAGTGAGTATATGGAAAACGCATTACGAGCCAGGGAATGGTACAGAAATGAGTTAGAGCATTTAAAGATGGCCGTATTAATGCTAATGATGAGGAGAATAGTGGACGGCAGTCAGTCGTTACTAAAGACTTAGTGCAGATAATTGATGCAAAAGTTCGAGGAAACAGGCACTTTACGATTACATCATTGACTAATAAGCTTCATGGAGTGTTTGTGAAATTGTGGCAGAACGCTTAAATTATTGGAAGTTGGGCTCACGCTGGGTACCGAAAATGCTGCCTGGGGTGCACAAAACTAATCGTGTAGCTATTACTTTCCTTGAGCGGTACCGTGATAAAGGTGACGAGTTAAGTCAAATTGTCACTGGTAACGAAACATGAGTGGCAAATGGAATGAAGGTAATCAATATCATCAAGGAAAGTCAAGTGTAAGCAAATAATTTCAGTGCACAAATTCATGTGCAGTGTTTTGGGATAGGTAGACAACCAGCTGATTTTGCTTGTGTACTTTCTGCCTCAGGGTGACACAATAAATTCCGATATATATTGTTGCGACACCTTAAGAAAACTGCGTCGTGTAAACCAAAACAAGAGGCGTGGCATGCTCAGTAAGGGGATTGTTTTGCTTCTTGACTGTCCGTCCAAAGGTAGCTAGTCGCACAACTTAATCATCCTTCGTATAATCCTGACCTAGCGCCCAGGGACTAATACTTGTTCCTTCAATTGAAAAAGCATCTGGGCGGTCGGTGCTACGACAGTGACGATGACGTGGAAATGGCCGTACTGCAGTGGTTGACAAATTAGGCGGACGGGTTTCTATGAGAATGGAAGTCATAAACTGCTATAGGATAAGTGCCTTAATATTGGTGGTAATTATCTTGAAAAGTATATTAACCTTTATGTCTACAGGCAAAAATTTATACGTATGCATACACCCAGCATACCCAGGTATGCTACTACTGTTTGACATTATAGTCTTTATACTACTCGTTTGTGGCCATTCACAGGAAGTTAACATGTTAATGAAATAAAAAGGGGAATCCCTCACCATGAGTATGTTGTCGTTTACAAGCTTATTCATAATCATTTGATTGGAAAAGTTTAAAGTGTGTGCATAATTTGGCGTGCAATAGAAAGAAAATCGGATATTTTTTTTATTTAAAAAACATACATACCATTCCTAAAATACGTTTTGTTTGCAATAATAACACTAAAAAAGTAGCATCTTGTGTTTGGATACAACTAGGAAAACAAAAATATTGAAAAAGGTAAATATATAGTACATACATATGTATACTGGATTTATTTTATATACTCATTTGTTTTTATATGCTGACAAATAACTAGTTACATAAATATGTATATGTATGATGGCTGATGCTGAATGGCTAACTCCGCGGCAATTGCAAGGGCTTTGCTTTGAAGAAAGACAGCAATACATAAGTCAAAGATTGGAGGAAATTTTGGAAGGTGATAGCGAAAATGAGCGAGAATTATTTGATAATTTATTGGCAAGTGAAGAAGATGAGAATTTTTTATAACATTATTGATGTGGTCGCATTTGCAGCTTTCGTAATCTACATGGAAAATAATCCTCATTTAAAAACATCTACCAGTCGAAGACGATTGTTTCTACAACAGTTGAGTGAACAACTAGTAATGGTTCAAATACATAATCGTTCGCTAAATCCACAAGTTATGAGGAACTTTCCATCACGTAACGAAATTGAGAGTATGCTGGGCCACTTAGTAACCCCGAATAATGGTACTCGAGGTCGCGTTGAAGAAACACTTGACATCTCTGGCAGGAAAAAAACATAAGAGAAATTGCTACATATGTACCAGAAGAAGATCATCACGAAAGTCCTGCAAGGGATGCCAAATGCCAGTTCGCACTGAACATTCAATAGATTGTGAAACATGTGCAACCTAATGTTACTAATTTTTGAGAAGTTTTACGATAAATTTTAAATAAAACAATTGAAGTTTTACCTAAATTCAGCAAAAATATTTGTTTTATTGATTTCTACTAGCAGTTTCCAATCGTTATTACGTGCATACCCGGGTATGCTGGGTGTAAATATAAGGGGTTGATTTTAAAAATTACTCGGTAATTTTAGCTGCAATAAAAATTTTAAAAAATTTTTTCATTATATCATAGAAAACAATATTTTAGGCGACTTGAAAATACTAAAAATTTCATATTCTGCAATATTATTATGATAAGGGGAAGAACGCTGCGCAGGCTCTGATAAAATTTGTGCTGTGTAAAATATATAATAGCAATTTTAGAATGTAAAACATACCCAGGTATGTGGGTGTAGACATAAAGGTTAAGGTACAGGCTTTTTCTAAGAATAAAATTGTTGAAAAAATTGCACTTGTTTTCTTTTTATATTAAAACATCTACAACATTGCAATACTAATTGAGGGTGCTTCGTTTAAAAGGAATAGTTTCAGGGATGATTTCTTGGTTTCGTACCTTCAAAGTTTCCATTGGTTCCATTAGGGCAAATAGTTTTGTGTTCAACCAAATATACTTTCGAACTAAACCCGAGGCAACAATAAGTGCAGGCGAATACATCTTTGGCATAATGTTCTGTGTTAAGTACAAAATCCGATATTTCTATATCGTTACTCTCTCCAAGTTGAAAACTCTTGATTATTCTCCACCAAAATACACCAAAAAAAATAATTCTTCACCTTCCTGGATTTCACAAATGCTGCGACCCAAATATAAATTTTATCTTCATATTGACATAAAAATGCTTCTAGGTTTCTTGTTTTCTTTTTATATCAGAAATACTCCTGGCACCGTTGACATACTGCATCCAATTTAAAAATTCTGATTTATCATTACTTAATACAAATTTTCCATCCTTAAGCCTCCAAGAGAATTCCGCGGCATTAAATCCAGTGAAAGGCCCAAATTTTACACCTTTAGGTATAACTCTTAAAGAAAATACACCACGGTCACTAAATAAACATTCTTTAATTTTTAAAACATCTGCTGGTATCTCTTCGCTTGCTCCTTTATTAAGATCATATCCGTTTAAAATCCATACGAGCATTCCACATTTTGTACAATATCCTTCATAATATTCATTGCAATTGCTACAAACTGTAAAAAAAATATTCTCATGAAAGACATTTTAGATTACTACTTCAAATTGTGAATAATACTATCGAGTGATTAAATGACAAAATAAGCAATCAATGTACTCTGTCCATGGTTATTTCATCTTGGTTTGGAACCGTGCCGTCGGTACTTTTGTTGCCAACGTTTCGTCTTCACTTGCATGTCCTCACATCAAAAGTTTCAGTGCAACAACAGTAGTAGCTGCAGTTAAGCCCTACGGATGTCTTATGCAAGTAAAGACGTAGCATCAGCAGCAACAGGACGAGGACGCGATTCCGACCTAGATCAATGTACTTTGTCACTAAAAGTGTGTACGTAATATCCATCGAAATTGTGGCATATAATAATAATATAACTGTTGCATAGTACGTATCACTACAATTACGAGGATAGTTTGACAAGTAGTGAGAATGACACATAGGTGCCGCTCTAATTGGTAAAACAAATGCACTGTAATTTAGGTTGCGTATTTATATGTTTACATTCCGATATTTAGATAAATCGGTTGATTGGTTTATTTTTGACAGCTGATTGAAAAAGAAGCAACACGTCGTTTTGTTAAAATGGAAGAAGCAGAGTATCGTGCGATGATTAAATACTTGGTAATTAAGGGTATGAAAGCTACCGAAATAAAAGATGAGTTACGGGAAACATTAGGTGAATCTGCTCCATCATCCGCCACAATAAGTAGATGTTTAAATGAATTTAAACGTGGTAGAACAAGCTATGTTGATAAAGCGCGCTCTGGAGCACCCAAAATCGTGACTTCTAAGGAAATGATTATAAAAATCTATAATATTATTACCCAAGATCGACGACTCAAAGTGAGAGAGATAGCAGACATGGTAAACATTTCAACAGAATGCACCACATTTTAACGAAAGAATTGGGCCTTTCCAAGCTTTCGGCAAGATAGGTGCCGCGATTGCTTACGACTGATCAAAAGTTCACTCGTTTGCGCATTTCCAATGAGTGTTTAGACCTTGATAAGCGGAATCCGGTTGATTTTTGTAGGCGATTTGTTACTTGCGATGAAACTTGAATACACTACAGTACACCCGAAACTATACAACAGTCGAAACAATGGTTAGAACGTGGTTCTGCACCTCCAAAGAAAGTGAAAACCTCTTTATCGGCAAACAAGGTGATGGCATCAATTTTTTGGGATTCAAAGGGCATTTTGCTCATGCTGATATAATTGCAAGTCGGCCGGTACGACCGATGAATGTTGCCAATTACGTAGAAGACCATTTTTCGGTTTGTATGTGTATTTAACACACGGAACGTTAATATGTTCATTCAAATTACATTTATTAACGATATTATCTAGACGAGGCCATCCAGTACCTATATGAAATTTGTTTTTGCCCGCGGCATTAGTTATTGCAACGAGACAAGCATAGTTCGGCAAAGCGAGATTCGCGCCCCAAGAACAGGGAAACGTGGGTTCATTTTGACTATGAAAACTGTTCGAGTCGCCATAAAAACGATTTGTAAATTCATATTTATCAATATGAGATATATTCGCTACTTTCATAGGATTTCCGTCTTTTTGTTGTATTTTACGATTGATCATTTCTACTTTGTGATTCAAACCGACCACATGTTTTCGGTAAATGACATGCATAGAATTAGCTGTACTAGTCAACGTAGTTCCCGTATCGAAAGAACACCGCACCCCTTTAGGTATAATTTCAACGTATACTTCTTTTATATAGGCACCATAGGGTAAGGATGAAAACTCAACGGGCGATAAATAAAACGGTTCCCAGTCAACAGGTACGTACGCGAGCGAAGTATTCATACAAAAATAGTCACTCTTTCGTTTTGACGGACCGATTTGTATACGCGATGAACCGAACCCCCATGTGTGCATTATACGGCTTTTCTTAAAGAAAACTAATCCCGGAGAACTTAAAGATCGGTCAATATATAATGTCGCTTGACTACTAGATTCATTTGCAATACCACCTGTATTAGAACGATTAGATGCCGTCGGTGCGTCATCTTGAGCACGGTCGCTTTCGTCTTGACCTACATCGCTTACATCACGCGTAGAAGATGGTTGCGTTGTGCTTTGCATACGATCGCGACGCAAATCATGCTCTTCATGTCGATTTGCACGTTGCTCCTCGGCACGTTCTTCACCCCGATCACGTAACGATAATGGCTTGTACAAGCGTTTACGGCCAGCCATATCCGGGTATAAGACGCCTGTATGTTTTTCGACCTCTAACTTTATTTGCAATCCCGATGCACCTAGAATATATTATTGCAAAATATTACATCACGTTGTTTATGAAAAATGCAAATTAAGATCTCATCAAAATGCATAAACATGCTATTGCAATGATATAAGTGTTTACACATACCTACTAAGGAATGCCAATTACCGGTATCTACAAAGTCGGACCAAAAGTCAGCGACCGCTTCTTTATCTGCGTTAGATATGTCTTGGGCCGTTAGGGCAGTCTCATAAGCGGAATCATGTTGTTGGGCTATTCGATCGTCTTCGTCAACCGGATCCCCATTGTCTAGTGTGTTGCCCGGTCCCAAATACTTATGATACGGCAGCAAAGGCATACTGACCATAACTTACTTGCTTACTCCCTTTTATACATTAACATTTGGTCACGTGGGTGCGGGGAAAAGGGCGAACTGGGAGCTTGTCGAAAAAAGAAGAACCCTTCTTTTTTACCCAGTGACAACTACAGCAGGCAGCTTGGTTGTGTAACCATGGTGCCTGCTGTATATAAAAACTTCAGCAATCGAGAACACGACAGCAGAGCTTCTACAAAAATTAAATGTTGAGATTCATGCTGAACAGCCAGAAATGGCAAAGAAAAAGATTCTGTTTCACCAAGACAACCGTCCCTCGCATACCAGCACAGTTGCGATGTCCAAAATCCACGAGTTGCATTTCCGATTAGTACCGCATGCGCCTTATTCGCCGGATCTAGCCCCTTCCGACTTCCATCTTTTTCCAAAATTGAAAACGGCTCTAGGTGGAAAGAAATTTTCGTCTAACGACGAGCTTATCATCTTCGTAAATGAGTATTTTGCAAGCCTTCCGGAATCGCATTTTAGAGATGGCATAAGGGCATTGGAGCACCGTTGGAATAAATGTATTACTCTTTTAGGAGAATATATTGAAAAATAAAAATTATTTTGTATTTAAAAAATTCGTTTTACTTTTCCATTCTCACTACTTGTCAAATTATCCTCGTATAAAAGAAGGAGGCGGAGGTATGGTAGATACGCAAACATTACACAATGCACAAATACTAAATTTAAGAAAATACTATCAAAACAAAAACACTGCCATACACTAGGCAATCTTAATAACAGACAACAAATATGCACCAATAAATCAAAAACAAGAAAACGTGGAAAAAATTTAAATAACCACACAACAATATTTCTAAGTTTGATTTACTGTCGCCGAAGAATAGTTCCTACAATTACATAGTAATATAATTGTTAAGAGATATTCTCTTTTATATTAGGAAACTTCTGGGTCTGACATTAAGGTTATGTGCGAACATTCAATATGTTTTGGTATTAAATAATATAAAACGCAACCAGGGATGTGATTACAAAGCCACAAACTTATTTGAAAATACTACATTCAATAAGGAAATTTACATTAAAATTCCTTTTGCGGGACGTACAGTAGAATCCACTTATAATGGACTTTAGGGAAACAAGTAAAATAGTCCTTTATAACAGTGTTCATCTCATCAAAATTATTACCATTAAAACAAATAAACATAGGTCAGTACAATTCTATAAAAAAAAAGAGAGTACTTAATCCAAAATTATTTTATTACTTACGTTTTTCACCTACTTCTTTTCCGATTTCCTCCCAATATTTATCGATAACATTTTTGTTGTGATAATTTTTTCTTATAAAATCATATAAACACACTTGAACTTGTGCATTTGTTCAACTAAATAAGAAGTTTCTCTATATCCGTTTCCATAATTATTGACACAACAGATACATGCAAGACACCGACAGACTTGCATAGGGATTGTAAGCAGTAAGTACATTAGGTAGTAGGTACCTTGCTACTGTGACGAATGTGCACAAAACGTTTTGCTAGATGCTAAAATATTACAACTGATCGAACGAAAACGTCTTTAGACAAAATATTTTGTCGAAACACGCGTAATTCCGATTGATTGTGTTTAGTAAAAAAAACGTTTTGTATAAAGACGTTTTTACTGCAACAATGTACACCCAACCTAAATCAACACTGGTCAACATTTTGAGGAACACGGGAAGAGTGATATTAATTCACATTCTGTAGTTTCTTTTGTAAGTATATGTATGTGTATCGGGAAAGTACCGAATCGCTCCATTTATAATGCACAAATACAATGAATTTTGATTCATTATAGGTGAGTTTACAATGAGTCCATTTTAATTGGAGGATTTTAGAGAATAGTATGTTATAATGAGGCTTCCATTACAATCGAGTAAATGTAATTGTAAACGGATTCCACTGTACTACGTTCTACATCAATATACAAAACGTATAACTAATTAAAATACTAAAAAGAAAGCTTCCTTTGAAGTACCTATTTAGTACGATAAATAATAAATAATTGATCTCAAAAAGAGTATGAATTTTCATGGACATCATACATATTCGTTTAACTATTGCCACTGTATAGAAGCTATCACTGTCAAGTAATGACATGACGTACATATACTTACCTAACTGTTTAATATTGAACTTAACCTTTACGTTGACAACATCATTTTCTATTTTAATATTCTCATTTATAGTAGTGTTGTATAGATTTAGATCACATGATGATAACTCCTGTTTGATATCAGTACCCATTATAGTGTTGTCATTTATTACATCAGATGGTGATGGCGGTAATTCCAATTTAATATCACTGCATTTTAGATCTGGTTCTGTGTGATCGTATCTTGTACATTCATTTAATTCTGTAGAATCTATATTAACGATAGTTTCACTGACCAGCACTTTATCGTCTAGATAAACGTCGCCTTCGAATTCTTCCTTTACTTCGGGTGAAATTTTTGAAAACAGTACGTTTTCCATATTGAGCAATTTTCTTTATTTTCCTCGACCTTTCGTTAAAACTATTGCAACCGGTCACTCGGATTACGGACAGTATTAATATTTTAAAGTTGCACTTGCTTTCATGTCTGCTATAGAATTATACTTACTTATCTTGATCTGTAAAATAGGAGAAATACATACGTTAAATAAATTACAACACAGGATAAACTCTTCTTGCTATGCGCCCCATAGCAGAAATAAAGAAAGGGGCACCAGAAACATACGATACAGCGTAATTAAATGCGAAGAAAAGAAAAGAGACCGGATAATAAGAAAGAGTTATAATATATTTCTTTCTTTGTTCACATTAATGGTTATCAGTTTGTAGTTTTGTTTAGATTAAATTAAATGGCCTTAAATATTTTCCTTTTCATTGAAGACATGGTTGATGTCCCCGAGTTTTTCAAATTCTCAATACGAGGAGTCTTGGATTTTTATTTTATATGTATAGGTGTTTTTCTCACTTACACAAAACCACACAATTTATTTAGTTTGATTTAATTGCTAAATAATATAAACTGGTACTAAATATATTATATATATTTGTACTAAATAATTATTTTTATTTGAATCAAGTTTTCATTGAATATAAACAAGGAAAGCACCTTCTCCCAGAGGACTATATTGTGTGAGCATATTTTTAATTTTCTAATTTATACTCTATCTTATCTTCTCTACCAGTAGTCTCCATGGGATTATTTTAAATATTTTTATTTACATTTCTGTCATCTGTAAGAATACCAGCGAAAATATTAGTGTCCTCATTATAATATCACGTTGTCTTTATTTTTGCGTGTACTTCAAAATTCCTTTAGAAGTACTAGGGGGAAAAACAAACACATCAGAAATGGTCCGAGATGATTAAGAACAATATTGATTTGAGGTTGTAAGATATTTACAAAAATAAGTAAAGCCAAAAGGATTATAACAATAGCGAAAGCAAATTTCATTATTTATTATATAAGGAAGTACTTACCTCTTAAAATGCTAAAAAAATCACTTTAACAAAGAAAAAAATAGAAAAAACGTTAATTCTTGCCAACTAATAGACCAGAAGAAAACGTCGACAAAGAAATTAAAATTCGAAGTATGAAGATGGAAAGTTAAATACTTAAATTGTAATAGCTTTACTTTGCCATCTAGCAGATTTGAACAACACTATAGAAAGTAGCCGGTTGGTATAATAGTAAATGATTTTTATAGTTTCTTAATTATTATAGGTTGATTATGACCTCATATGCTTCCAAGTTAATAGATTTTACCCTAAGTTAAAAGGTTTTTTTTTTAAATAAGTGTATATGGCTAACGATAGAGAATTTCAATTTAACAGAAAGGAAATTGTGGAAGACTTAAAATTTTAGTTGAATTTGATGGAGCCTGTGGTTGATTGACTTGATCAATAAGGTTGATATATAACCCCTTTCCACATTAACTTTTGTAAATTCTGTATACGCATTTCGACAACCAAGTTGTCATCATCAGCAGATAATTTCAAAGTGTCGCACCTGGTAAAACACGGCGAAAAACAACCGCACGAAAGTCAAACTCCGTACGCGATCCACACCGTTCAAAACCAAGATGTACACTGTGTTTGTTTCACAAGATTTTTAAAAATTATTCTTACTTAAACTAACATGCACTACATTGAAAAAGGGAATTACGGTCAAGACAGTCAAGTGCCTGCCTGTAATTTATTATATTGTTCGTCCTCTGACATTAAGTAGGGAAAAAAGGGTCGATTGTACGGCGCCAGTTTCATTATTGTTCACCACATGGTTTAAATTCTTTAAGATGTGCATGCTTTCATACGTGTCTAGTTCTCGATAATTATACACGTTTTTTATCAGATGTAAACAATCCATATTAACACTGTGGTTATTTTCTAATACATGTTTCGCTAAACCCGATTTTTCCGGTCGGTTGAATTTTATGTGCGAAAGGTGTTCTTTATACCTGGTTTCGATCGATCTTTTAGTTTGGCCGATGTATTGTCTATTGCACTATAAACATTCAATTCGATAGATTCCCGATTTTTTATTTTCTTCGATTTTGTCTTTTGCATTTCCTAAAAGCGTTTTAAGGGAATTATTGGGGCGGAAACAGACTTGAAGCCGCGATCTTTAAAAATACTATTTAGATTTTTTGTCATGCGATGATAAGGTAAACAAACAAAATGCTTTTCCCGATTGCTCTGTGGTGATAGACATGTGGTGTCACGGATTGTTTTTCTTATGTTGGCCTTTCTAATTAATCCATTGATTATTTCCGAATCGAAACCGTTGTATATCGCGATATTCTTAATGAGGTTCAATTCTCTTTCATATCTTACTTTTGTTAGTGGGAAATTGATCAAACGATTAATCAGAAAATTGAATGAAGCCATCTTTTGTTGCATGCTGTGATTTGAGTCCGCCGTGATGAATCTATTGACATTGGTTTCTTTTCGGAAAAAAATTTAATTAAGGAAAGGGGTATTTGATTGAATTTTTTTTATGTGAAAGTTAAGATTAAGAAATTCTCTATTAACAAAATAAGAAGCCAGTCATATTCTGTTTTACTTGTATGAAGCAGTACACGAAGCTTGGGAATTCGTGAACACAATTACTGCAACTCAAGCTTAATAATATACGTAAAACATACATATATCTCTTAGTTACTCCATTAGTGTTAATATTACATTAAATATTCTACTTGAAAAATGCTAATAGAAAGATTCTTTGTACTCAAAATGATTCTGAATTGAAAGGTGTGCAGTTTTACTTTTTTTTTGATAATATCTGAAGCCTGTGTAGGGGAGAAGTAATCCCTGAAACTGTCATAATTCTTGAAAAAAATTAAAAATTTAAACACATGCAAAAACAAAGACACTATGATATTAAATAATGAAGATACTAATTATTTCGACGTTATTTTCGTGGAAGATAATTATGGAACAAAAACGACGAAAAATATAAAAGCATTTCAAATAATCCTACTGCGATTATTAGTGGACAAAACA
This sequence comes from Dermolepida albohirtum, assembly GCA_031893035.1. Classification (NCBI taxonomy): domain Eukaryota; kingdom Metazoa; phylum Arthropoda; class Insecta; order Coleoptera; family Scarabaeidae; genus Dermolepida; species Dermolepida albohirtum. The sequence goes on from JAVIWB010002050.1 coordinate 20,842, forward strand.
CGGTGGAAATAAAGAATTTGAAAATTAAAAGCATGTGAGTGCTTTCATTGTTTATGTTTAAAAGATTTAATTTATAGAATAAAGATTGAAAAATTATAAGAAAAATGTGGTTGACATTAAGTTTAACAGGTTTAAATTTTATTTAAATATTCTGTATCAGTATATATTGGGTTGAACTCCAAAACATGCTTTTAATAATAATGTAGCTGACTTATCCTTTCATTTACTCATTACTGAGCTCTGGCTAACTCAATTCTTAATGATGAATTGTCTACTTTTAAGTATAATGTCATGTGTAAAGATAGAAATTTGTAATCGACTAACCATATCAAAGGAGGCGATGTCCTGATGATACTGATAGAATTCCTTTCACTATTGATACTAGTAGATTAGATTTGTTGGTGTCATTAATTGACTCGTAATGAATTTGTTTGAAACTCTAATTTGATTCTTATAGCACTGCGTTATATACCTTTTGACATCTTTGATATTCTTGAATTATCTTTAGGCACAAAATTTATCTATAACCCTTTATTTTAATTTGATCAAAGGAAACTGCAGACTCCGATAAATATTCGAATGGCAAATTTGAACAGAGAAAGAATAATATTTATGATGTACTGTTAGATGTAAATTATTGTTGAATTCAATATTGTAGTGGCCTATATCCCTTGTTTATTATCCGCTGTTTTGCTTCTCTTTGGTTTTAGTTGTATTGTGCTATGTTTTCCATTGGTCATTTATCTGTGGTTACCATGGGTGCTGTAGTAATAAGTCTACTTTGTATTATAATTTGCTTGACATTTGTATTTCTCTTATTTTACAGATCAAGCATAATTCTGCAGCATACTTCAAAGCTAGTGCAAGTTTAAGAAAATTCTAATTATAAATCAAGTGACTGGTTGAAATAGTTTCGACCAAAGTTCAAGAAAAAGTAAAGAAAGGGAAAGCTCAGTATGGACAATGCAGTATTTTCAGAAACTTTGTCCGATATAAAGAATTAATTTGAAGTTGATGTTTATCTAGATCATAAAGTAGTAGTCAGCGGAACTACCATTAATATGATAATTGAATAATTACAATTTGTTGCACTCTTGTACTAATATTGCAATGACAAAAATATATAAAAACAGACCTAACAAAAATAAATATAATTTTCTTATCTCCTCCTCAAATGAACATAACCAACTTAACAAGAAAAAGCCACTATTGTTAAATAGCATCGTACTTGTTTTTTTCTTACGTTTGCCACTTATCGACTTGTTCGGATAATTAGATTACTGTTATTTGTACTATTACTTTCCAAATAAGTGATTGGCCTTGAATATATTTTAAAAAGAAGAAACATTAAAACGTATGAGTATTACAATTAGTTCCTCGGTATAAAACTGGTTGTGTTATTATTTCAATAATTTCAAGTTGGCATTCCTTTTAATACTAAATTTTTCTAAGGTTGAATTGTAGATGTTTTAAATTTTCTACTTTGTTTGAAACAATTTTTTGCATCTTAAAGAGTAAGTATGTCAGCTTTTGCTATTATTTAGTTTTTTTACTTGCTTATTAAGTTTTATAAATACCAAATTATTAATTATGACGTTAATTATGCACTTTCTCCGGTATCGTCTGAATTAGTTTCGACTGTATATTCGGGAGTTTTACCATCAAGAAAAATAACGAAGTCTTCTAAATGAAATTCATAGATAAATGCAGATTCAAATGCACTATTAAAGTTTTAGAATTGCTAATGCAAACTAAATATTTTTATATTCTTCTATGCTGCAAACGCTCTCGATCTATACAGTTTGATGATTGATGTAATGGGCTAACACACCACGTAGTAATTATTAGAAAGAATTTAAGACCTTTCATCGTAATTTTGTCAAAACAAAACTGCAATCTCTGATAACATTAGTACATCTCATCAAATTTACACAAAGAAAGAATGATACACCTTTAGTAAAGTTGGATGCAAATTATACTCTTCTGTGTTTTTTCGTATTTAATTGTAAAAACACTACCTTGCATTATAATTTTTTCACCTTTTGTTTTTCTACTATTTTACAGGTCAACTTAATTTTGTACCAGATTTTAATGCAAGGCTAAGTTTAACGAGATTAAAATTATTCATAATTTGAGTAATTGTCTGGTCTGTTCGGTATGGATAACACAGTGTTTTCAGAAATTACACCTGAAGTAAAGGAAGAATTCGAAGACGATATATACCTGGACGATAAAGTTCTTGTGCGCGAGACTACCATTAATGTAGATTCTAAAGTATTAAACGAATGTACAAGAGATGACAGACTAAATCAAGAACTGATGTCTACTGATATCAAATTGGAGTTACAACCATCTAATATTATAGATGATGGGATTAAAGAACGACATGATGTTGGTGATATAAAAATTGAATTCAATAATAAACAGCTATGTAAGTATGTGTATGCCATGTCATTATATGTTAGTGACAGTTTTTGCATTTAAATTGATTTTAACAGTATATGAAAATCCACACCCTTTTAAAATAAATTATTTGTCATTTACTGTATGTAATAGATATGCCATGCAAATTAAACTTTCTTTTCAGTTGAAAATAGTTGTGCATATCATTTTAGTATGTTCTACGAAGCAAACGATTAACGCCCTAACACTGCGAGGCCACAGGTGATCGACATTGTTTGTTCATAGCGGCGGTGGGTAACTGGCGAAACCACGGTCACTAAAAGCACATAATTTGAGTAAATTTCAATGATTTTAGATTTTTTAATTTTGTCTACATTACTACAGTAGAGTGTGATTAAATTAATGCAATATAGAACATATAAAAATAATTTTATTCGTACATAAAATATATGCATAAATTTTACCAGGTCATATTGTGAAGTGTCTTATTAAAACACTAAAAATAAAGGAAAGGTTAACCAATACAATCCCCGCAATGTGTCTAACTTTTTTATGTTTAGTTTTATGCCTTTGTCAAATTCCTTTGGTAACATATTTTACAAAACGAATGTAAGTGAAATAACCAATGATACAGGTAAGTAGCTCACGAAAAAAGTGAACAGATAACATAAAAAGAAAATAATGAACTGACCATTGCAAAACAATTAGAAAATCTTACGAAAACAAAGAAATTCATTCCATTGCTGTGGCGATCACCGGTGACCCTCAGTAAGATAAATGCGTTGAACATAATTACACACTTTAACTTATCTATCCTAAATACTATTTCAGCATAATATGTGACTTATAATAACAAATTCATGTTGGCACCATGGGCAAACAATGTAAAATTGCATGGCATTCAACGTCTTAACAAATATTTAAATCAACTTTATGGAAGGCAACTGATTATGGAGTATAGACCATAAGTAACATATGTATTTAAAACGAAAGTTGGCGCTCAACGTATTCAGGTTGAACCTCGAAACGTTGGGAAAGGTTCCTAAACAAGAACATTTGTGACTTACCTGGCGCATGTATATAAGCGGCCGGGATCGTGAGTGATCATCATTAGTGATATTGACATTAATACATTGAAGTCATTATAGTAGTTATAATTAGTGTTTTGAAATTATTTATGCCCGGAGTTATATGTAAATAGAACCTACGATAAATTATTAGAAAATCGATTCTGTTATTCTGATTTTCAGTTTTGCTGTCGTCCAAAAATCACAACGGCAAATATGTTTTAAATGGTGTTTGAAGTGGAATTGAGGCGACAGAGGCGCATAGTAAGAAAAAGAATAGTGTAGAACTATTTAGAAAATTGGTAGAATTTTCTAAGTTGACAGAAAGTTGCAGTTTTTAATGGCGGCATTAAAATAACGCCAAAGAGAAAGAGTAACCTAGAACAACTTAGAGAATCGCAAAATTCGCTAGAATAATTTTGAAAGTTTATAGAAATTTGAAATTTTTAATCAAACAATTGACTGTGTTGATTGAGAGGTTAAATGCGGAAGTAATGGACACAGGAAATAGAAAGTCGACAAACAAGCATAAAATGGAAACTGATATTATTAGCAAAATAGAAACAAAAATTAACACCTTCCAAGTCAAGGTGGATCAAGAAGTACACCGTCCAAAAAAATATAAAACGTGATTTTTTAAAAAAAATATATGCAACTCGTTATAACACGTATCTTGTATGTATATCTTTCATGTGAACATTCTTTTATTGCAGTTTGTAACAACTGTAATGAATATTACGAAGAATATTGTACCAAATGTAGAATGCTCATATATATTTTAAATGGAAATTCTTTCAATGACAAGTCGGGAAAAGAGATACCAGTTGATGTTCTAGAAATTAAAGAAGACTTATTTAGAAACGTTGGTATATATGCTTTAAAAACTATACCTCAAGGTGTAAAATTTGGCCCTTTCACTGGATTTAGTAGCGTGGAATCTTGGAGACTTAAAGGGGGAAAATTTGTAGTCGGAAATGATAAATCGGAATTTTTAAATTGGATGCAGTACGTTAATTGTGCCAGGAGTGTTTCTGATCAAAACCTACATGCATTTCAATATCAAGATAATCTATACTATAGCAGCGTTTGTGAAATCCAAGAAGGTGAAGAGTTATTGGTGTATTTTGGCGAAGAATATGAAGAAAGTTTGAATAATGGTAGAGAAATGGACTTTATTCCTCATACAGAGATGGACAACAAAAATGTATTCGCCTGCACATATTGTTGCCTTGGATTCAGTTTGAAAGAATATTTGATTGAACACAAGACTATTTGCCTGAATGAAACCAATGGAATCTTTGAAGGTATGTAACTAAGAAGTTTTCTTTCCCTAAATGAGAACATCTTCGTTTGTTAGTGCAAACTTACTTCCTAAGTGCATGTAAATGGTCCAATACAGCTTGCATTGAGTATCATAAATCTATTCGCCTTAACGGAACCAATGTAAGTTTTGAATGTACGAAACCAATAAATTTTCCCCCTACTTTTTTAAAATGAGAATCTCCTTTATCATCACTGCAAATTTAACATGTATGTAAATGCTTCAATAAGTCTTGTTTTGGGTGCTTTTAAAACAGTTACATGTTTACTTCAGTGTATCTTTGGATACAGTTGTGTAGGATTTAATTCAGTTCTTTACTTTTTTCTATTTTTTCTCTTTTAGTTATTTTTTGTTTCTCCTTTCTTTTTCTAGCTCTTCTTATATTCTGCATTTTCCATTCTTGCTTTCCCTCCACTCACATCTAAGTTTATTTCAGATACCTTCAAACTAGTTTAGTAGCTTATACACTACCGTTCATAAGTATTTGGGCACCCATAAATTTAGAAGAAATGATTAAAAGCACTAGTGAAAAAATGAAAATATATTTATTACATGTACATACATAACTAATTACAGTATCTGGCAGTAGAATTACATATTATATTTAGATTTTTGATTCATCTATGTGACCTCCTTTGCTTTTTATAATGGCAGCACATAATCGCGGCATTCTTGCAATTAGTTTTGCTAATGTATCCGGTGTTATGCGGACCCAAGCTTCCTCAGTTTCCTCCACAAATCAGCCTCCGATGTTGGTACTGCTTTCCGGACCTCCCGATCAAGTTCCTCCCACAATAACTCTATTGGATTTAGATCGGGGCTTTGGGGAGGCCATTTCATAACTTCGATGGATCCTTCCACTTCCAAGAGTTGCAAATAGTCTTTGCATATTTTGGATGTGTGCTTTGGGTCATTATCCTGCTGGAATACAAAATTCCTACCCAAAAGTCTTAATCCTGAAGCAATAGCGTTGGTCTCCAAAATGTTTCGATACTGCTCTTTCCTTAGTATTCCCTCAATTTTCACAATATCACCCACGAGCGTACCACCAAAACAACCCCAGATCATCACGGAACCACCGCCATGTTTAACCGTAGGCACAATACATTGCTCTGCCGCACGCTCACCTGTAGATCTCCGAACGAAAACACGTCTTCTGGACCCGAAAATTTCGAACTTTGACTCATCGGTCCACAAGACTTTACTCCACTGTTCAACTGTCCAATGTTGGTGTTCACGAGCCCAGTTTAAGCGTTTCCGCTTATTCTGTTTGCGCAATAACGGTTTTTTCATTGCAATTCGTCCGTACAAACCTGCTTTGTACAAGCGACGTTTGACCGTTGTTACGCTTATTGACTTTGGACGGTCTGCATTGATTTCTGCAGCGATTTCTGGGGCTGTTTTCCGTCGATTTCTTTTGCTTGTGATCACTATTGCACGATCCTCAGCAGAAGTTGTCGCTCTGGGTCTCCCACTCCGTGATTTATTGAGAACACTGCCACTTTCTCGGTATTTTTTGACGACCTAGTCTACGGAAGTATTATTTAATTTTAATTGTTTCGCAATTTGCCGGTTGCTTTGCCATCTTGATGGTGCGCAATTATAAGAGAACGCGTTTCAATGTCCATCTCTTTTCTTTTTGGCATATTTAACGATCTTAACAACACTACTAGCACAGGAATATCTCACAACGAATACAGAAACGTAACTGAGGGCAATTTCAAAAATATAACATGAAACTCGCCCGAGGTCATTAAAACATCATTACTAAACTTATCCTTCAGTATCCTTCACAGAAAGACAATTACAAGAACTTGGAGAAACTTTTATTGCGCTAATCCCCAGGTAGTCCCAATAACAAATTTTGGTTTATTGCAGGTAATATAGTAATACATAATGTTACTTATGCAGCGTTTCTGTAGATTTAATACTTTCCTTATACCTATCCAATATTACAAGAATGAATTTCCTAGAAGCTATGCTGTTCAAATAATTTTATAAAATATGGGTGCCCAAATACTTATGAACGGTAGTGTATATTCTGGTACAGTATTTTCTCTTTGTTCTACTCTTTGGTTTGTGTATTTTCTTGAAAATTTTTGGTTATAATAATTGAGTTTAATGGGAATGTTTTTATGTAATTTTAGAGCTCGTGCAATGTCCGCTTTGCAAAATTTACCTGGAGAAGAAAGAGTATTTAGAGTACCACGAGGTTTACTGCTTTAAAGGAGACGCAAGGTAAAAATGAGTTTTTCTGTTTTTAAATAAATTCAACAAACTAACATTCGTATCTAGAATTAAGTTGTATTAAATTAGAAACCTCCTGAGAATGACGGCGCCTGCGTTTATACGGATGGGAAGGTACTGATTTGAGTGCTAATAATGTATTGTGTTTTGTTATTTAGCGTTGGTATCCGCGAGAGTGTTCTTAATAGCGTGAAAACAAAGAAATTGCGAAGCACTTACTATTTGAAAAAAGAATTAAATAAAGGAAAATCAAGCGCCTTTAATTTTATACCCTATTATATAACGCAAATGGTCAGGATTCCATCCGGCATTGGATGAATTGAACTTATTCGATAGTTCAAACTATGCATAATTCTTGTATCATATTCATCTGAATGAGAAAATAAGTTCGTTTCAGTTTTTACATCCCTTGCTTGAATAGATTTTGAACGCCATGGCATCCATGCGTAATAAAATTTTATTTTTCAGAAAAACTTACGTTCATTTTATTAATAACTGTTTTTCCTTCTCCACAACAGAAGGAAAGAGGGAGGTAAATCTGTTAACGTGCACATAGAAGCTGTAATTCTATCTGACTGTTTTAGGTATCAATAATATGTTAACAATGCGTCGGTAACGTAAACAGAAAAAGTGTATGGCACTTCGAAACTCCCTTCAGAATTCCTTCTCCTTGCCTCTAATACAATTATCAAAATATTTGTGTTTATTACATTTGTAAAAGTGGGAGTAAACTGTTGCTTTTATAGCAGACAAAGGATAGCAGAATCATAAATAAAATAGATTGCTACAATTGTCATCTGGTGGAGTAGATATTTACCAAATTTCTTCGATACGATTCTGAAGGCAGTTTGGAAGGTATTTTTACTGTTCATGTCAATACACTGGC
>JAVIWB010002051.1:0-29006 GCA_031893035.1 Dermolepida albohirtum
AATCTTTTCTGGCTGTCCTTAATAACTGCAACTCCATGAGGACTGAATCGTAGAATCAGATTTAATTTGTTGGAAATATTATAATAATAAAAAGTTGCTTTCATCCATGTTCCCCAACGGGGCACTGTCTTTGAAATTCTCGAATTCGTTTGGGAGATTGAAGAAACATATTTTTAGTACATACTTACTAAAGCAATCACATCTGCAGAATATTCTCGAATAGTTTGTGTCGCAAGATGTAAAGTATGAACTTTACACGTCACATATAAAAGTCTCTGACAGTCTTCGGCCTACAGAACGTATTGTTACGTCACCATCACTCATAAACATCAACAGTTGATTGGTTGAAGTTCAAATGTTTGTAGCGTATCGAGAACTGCCTTCGTAATCGCTTCGCCTGAACGTTGCTCTAACATTTTGCTAGCTAACAATTGTAAATGTCGGTTTAAGGAGTTGCAGTACACCTACTACTACATTTATAATAGAATTTTTTTTACAATCTGTCGTCTCGTAGCCTCCAACACACGGCGTGCTTGGCCAATCGACGCGTGACCTTCAGTCATAAAACTTAACATTAAAATCGGTAACGAGATACGCGAAGGACGCTCGCGAATATTAGGCTTTGGGTTTTTTTTTCAAGCAGTGGCGCGGCTTGGTTTTTTCTCCCCCATCATAACTGCAAAATTTCATTCAAATCGCGTTCGCGTGCGCGTACGGGCAACAAACCGGTGGCCGTGGTTTCATTCAAATCGGATTTCACAAGAAATCACACACGACACATCACACATTCAATGTTAGGACAAAAATTCATTCAAATCGGCGGATGAATAACTCTCTCTGATGTCATTTCCAAATTACTTAAGACAACGCGACCTTGGGTCCCAAAATCACCGGCCGGTAATTAAGACAGGGGTAAAGAACGATGTTCAGCCTTAGAATCACGTGCGTGAAGGCATAGCGAGTGTCGTCTCGTCAACGCATAACTACAGCTGCTTGTCTTTTTCGATTTCTTCTTATACAAGGCTGTCCGAGATGATAGCCTCCAGTTGGAACTATATTTATGGCAGAAGGACCGAAACTGTTCTTTATTCAGTAAGTTTAGCGGTAAACCGTATGTTGTGATCATTCGGTCGAATTCAGCCGTTGGTGCCACACTGTTTTTTTTTATTTCTGTAGTTTTTACTACTAACATGTTCTCTAATGTCGGTTTATCGTAAACTTTACATTTGATCGTAGAAAAACGTGACCATTGGTCGACACGGTCAAAAAGTATATCATGAAATTCCTTATAATAGTTCTCAATTTACTTTTGTAGATATTCTGTGGATATTGGTACTATAATTATAATTACATGTTTTCCAAATACAAATACAGTTTAAAAATCATATTAATTACACATCTGTTTAAACCACGATAAAGCGAAAACTATGATTATTTTATACATACAGAGGATTAACATTTAATAACGCGATTAATCAAATGGCCGATGGTTAAAAATCCAAAATATATTTCAATATGAAAAGAACTCTTCATCTCCTTCTCTTCCTTTGAAAAACTTAATTCAAAAATCCGCAATATATTCTAATATGGATAGACGAAAATGAAAAGAACGACGTTTCGATTTCTTCTTTTAAAAAACGTAATTCCTTCTAGGTTGCTGATGTCTAGATCCCATATCAGTTTCTTTCCAAAAGAACGAAATGCATTTAAATTTAATAAAATGCTTTAGTCAACTACTCGGTGGTTAAAAATTCAAAATATATTCTAATATGAAAATTCACTGATATGTTTTTTGACCGTGTCAACCAATGGTCGCGTTTTTCCCATCCGCACGTTCGACATACTTAATTATAATTGCCAAGCTAAATACCGACGCTAATTAATAGCACAATGATATGCATACGCATTACTCGGGACGATCGACAATTGACGGAAATATTTTCTTCTTTGTTTCGGATTTTATGTACGTAGGCATATGGGCGCGTACGTATTTCATGTAGTAAATACTGACCTGTCGCGCCGGGATAAATGACAAGTCCAGTAATAAATCTCCATTGCATGTAATTAAAAATGCACATGTTTCAAAAGTATTTAATTTCTTATGATTATCAGTCGTTTTTATGTGAAAAAGAGAAAACGAACAAAATTGTATTAATTCAATTGACATTTCACAAATATCCAGAATATTTCTTCAAGCGCTATATTTCATATGATTAGCGATCAGTTAGTTACATGATGACATTTGACGGCGTCTTTACATTTTACATCATTAAGAAATAAGAGTATCCAAGCGGTTTTTATTTCTGATTTTTTTTCCTCAACATATTTCAATAATGAAAATGTCACAAATCCAATTACTTTTAGAATACTTCCGCGTAATAACTATGCGATTTCACCATCTAATGTATGTTTATTTCACATTCGCCACTACATAATATATAGCACAGTTTTAATTAATGTTCTCTTGTTTTGTACGTTTACTTGCCCAATGACTGTTATTATTAGTGCTGGCTCCGGAATTACGCGTTAGTATACGTAAATATTTGTATTTAAGTAAATATCACAGACATAAGATTGATGCAACAATAAATGTGTATCTAATTGTAAGATTGCGAAATAATAAATAGGTGCAGTAATTGTATCTTTTGCAATTTTCATGCGCATAAAATGTATATCCAATCTGAATATTTAGCCTCAATTTATAGTATGTAATTTAAAGTTAATAGTGTTTATTTATCATTAAGGTAATGATTATAATTCTGAAATCTAGGTATAATAAATGAATTTTATTTAAAGATAACATCTGTCATTTGTTTTATAGAAAATAAAGTGAAAGTGAATAGTGATATTTTTGAGGGATGTCCAAATTTAATCAAGACTGATAAATCTCTATTTGGAGGCGAATTCAAAAATCGATCACTAAAGTTGATATATAACCCCTTTGCACATTAACTTTCGTAATTCTGTATATGCATTTCGACAATTGAGTTGTCATCATCAGCAGATACTTGCAAAATGTCGCACCTGGTAAACCACGGCCAAAAATACCTGTACGAAAACAAACTCCGTACGCGATCTATACCGTTGAGAACCAAGATGTGTACTGTATATTCGTTTCACAAGATTTTTAAAATTGTTTTACTTAATTTTAGTTCTAATCTACGTCTTTTGCTGTACAGATATTTCATTTCCATTTTTAACCATTTCATTTTTGCATATGAAATGACTTTCTCGTTCATTCTACAGTTTGATGTAACTTTTACTTTAATAAATTTTGGGAAAACATTTCTACTTTTACAGCGATTCAAGAAATTGATATCTGCACATAAAAACTTAACTTTACTATATATCTTGTGAAAAATGTTGTACTCCTTTGACCGGGAAGTCATCTTGAAGTTGAATTTGATAGAGCCTATGGTTGATTAACTTAATCACAAAATTTATTAAAGTAAAAGTTACATCAAATTGTAGAATGAACGAGTCATTTCATATGCGAAAATGAAATGGTTAAAAATGAAAGTGAAATATCTGTACAGCAAAAGAAGTAGATTAGAACTAAAATTAAGTAAAACAATTTTAAAAACCTTGTGAAACGAATATACAGTGTACATCTTGGTTCTCAACGGTTCAGATCGCGTACGGAGTTTGTTTTCGTACAGGTATTTTCCGCCGTGGTTTACCAGGTGCGACACTTTGCAAGTATCTGTTGATGATGACAATTCAGTTGTCGAAATGCGTATACAGTGTTACGAAAGTTAATATGAAAAGGGGTTATATATCAACTTTAGTGATTAAGTTAATCAACCACAGGCTCCATCAAATACAACTTCAAAAATCGAATTAAGTAAATGTTGATCTTAACCCCTCTTAAAATACGTACGCACTTTTACGATGTGAGACTGAAAAATTCTAGTTTTTGTTGTTTTTTACATCGTACGAGAGCTGATTCTTTTGGTCCGCTCTTCACCAATTTATAAACCAAAACCATTATTTTTCTTTACGTAGTATTATAACCCGCTATAATGTATATAGATTAACGCTACAAATTTTCAAGTCTGAACATGTTAAAGTGCGCCTACAATAGATACCTAAGGTCGAGAGAGGTACACATCAGTATCGAAATGTATTGTGACGAGCAACGAGCGGTGATTAAATACTAGCGTTTAAAAAAGATGACCCCTACTCAAATTCATTAAGATTTGGTGGATACATTAGGGAAATGTGCAGTATCATATGACAGTTAAAAGGTAGTGTCGTGAGTTTAAATGTGGTAGACAGTCGTGTACAAACGCACGTGCAGGTAGAGCGCTTTTAAAAGTCTCATGATCACGTGCTGCAAGATCGATGTCTGACTATTAGAGAAATAGTTGAAGAACCTGGTCTTTCATATCATGTGGTATATAATATAATTACTACCGAATTAAACATGAAGAAATTGTCTGCAGGATGGGTATCACGAATGTTAACAGATGCACACAAGGAAATTCGAAATTTACAGTTGCCTTTTAACGCGGTATAGACAAGAAAAGAAAATTTTTCTTGCACGATTTGTGACAATGGATGATGACTGGACTCGTCAGTATGATGTAGAGACTAAACTACAGAGTAAGGAGTGGACACATCGAGGTTCATCACCCCCGAAAAAATTCGGGTGTGGTGAACCCAAAATCAATCTTGAACAGGGAAGGTCATGCTATCCGTATTTTGGGAAGTTGAAGGCGTAATTTTAGTAGATTTCCCACAGAAGGGGACCACAATTACAGGTGCTTATTATGTCAACTTAATTCCCAAATTACGTGACGGAAATATGCAATACAGTATCCACATCGGCAGCACCCATCTATCAATACATTCGGAGACTTCGTGAAACGAGCACATTTGTTCCTAGTCGACGTGATGCCGATCAGGACATTATCGTGCGATCCAAGTTGAAGAAGAAATTTTGGATATTATTTATCAGAATTCTATTTACAGCACTGGACAAATAGTCCAGGAAATGAACATTACAAGTAAGAAAACACTTCTTTCAGTGCTCGCGAAAAGTATTTTAAGTCCGTTTCATGTTACAAACGTACAATTTGCATAGAATAATGTTTTGTAACGCAATTTTAAACATAATTCAAGAAGATTCCAACATTTTATCCCTTGTTTTACGGAGTGACGAATGCATGTTACAAGAGATGGTGTCTTCGACAGTCGTAATTTCCATTTTTGGATGGATGAAAATCCCGGAGCTATTCGAGAATTTGGACACCAAAGAAAGTTTTCTATGAATATTTGGTTAGGCATTTTAAACCCCTAAATTGTTGGACCAGTATTTCTTCCGAATAGACTAAATGCAAATGAATACGTAAATGTGTTGGAGAAGATACTGGATAATGTTCCATTAAATGTTAAAGCGAAAATGTATTATATGCACGGTGGTGCAAGAGGCCATAATGCAAGAATTACAAGAGTATGGTTGAACGAACGTTTCCAGATAGATGGATCGGGCGAAATGAACCAATATCATGGCCTGCAAAGTCACCAGGTATGAATGCTCTTAACTTTTTTGTTTAGAGTTTATTGAAGGAAAAAGTTTATGCAAAGCCCAATGAATAGAAAGTAATAAATAGAATTATAAGAACAGAATTAATTGCTTCAGAAATGTTGCAATAATCAAAATGCCTTGCAATGTGATTCCACAAAAGCTATGCCTTTGTTTTCAAACCAATGGCTACCACTCTCAGCATTTACATTAATTATTATTATTGTCATTTTGTCATATCATTTCTACTGATTTATGGGTGGTTATATATCATATTGCCAAACCTACACTTCTTTTAAGCAATTCGTATGGTTTAACTAATGATAATACAATATATCAGTACTGGGTTTGTTGACTCAGAATTAATCATAGAATTGTTCTATCTAATGATTGTCCGTGAACTTTTAACCACCTTGTATAGTCGACGTGGTATTGTTCTAGGATACTACTTACTTTGCCAATGTTCTTGGTTTTTTTTTCCCTAAACTATATGACCCACTATGATCCACTCGCGCACGATTTATGGTGTCTTCGTATTACCTATGTTTTTAACGACATACATTTTGGCAAGCACTGACCTATGATGATAAAAAAAATGGCAGAATTAGAATATAATGCTAAGTCTTAAGTAATTTTAGTAGTCAGTAGGAGTTTTGTCCAAACATTTCCGATTTATTAAGTGTAGGTAATTTTGATGGAGCCTGTGGTTGATTAACTTAATCACTTAAAGTTGATATATAATCCCTTTCCACATTAATTTTCGTATTCTGTATACGTACTTCCACAACTAAGTTCTCATCATCAGCAGATAATTAAACAGTGTCGGAAAACTACGGCAAACACCCGCACGAAACACATTCCGTACACGATCTGTACCATCGAAAGCCAAAATGCACATTGTGTGCGTTCTGCCTTATTAAATGTATTCGAAATTGAGTTAATTCATTGTGTGATTTGCTAATTTTTCAAGAGCTACGACAATATTTTATATTTCATATCTGAACACTTTCTGAAATGCATTTCTTCTTAATGAGATCTTGTTATTATCTTTGTCGTATAAGTAATTAATCCTCTAATTGAATTAAAATATAAAAAATAAAGAGAACAAGTGCATATATTAATTAGAAAACTAATGATATCCTTTACTTGTAGCTCTCGTCTGTTGATCATTATAGAAAATAGGCTCAATTTTCTAATATTTTTCATGTTTTTTTCATAAATTCCGCACAATCCGAACTGCAGGTGAAATACATTTGCATGTGCAGCGAACAAAGTAAAAACATTCTACTTTATTGGTGCAATTAAAACTCGACTATCCTATCCACGTATTAATTAGAGAGCTCGTTTAATCTCCTGCAATAGCACTTGCTCGAGTTTTTGCAAATTCTCATCATAAAAACAATATTAAAAATTGTCAATTAATGCTATAGGCGGGTACCTCTTACACGCAGTCCATCTACCAGGAAGTATTGGAGTTCTCAGTGGCGTAGCAAAAGTGTCTAGCGTGAGTGTTCATATTTTTGAAATTGAATTTAAGTCAAAGTTTACTTCAAGCTTAGAAAAAAACAAAAAATTTATTGAATGTAGATTAATGAATTAATGCATGACAGTTGGCAGATCATGAATATAACTTATGAGGAGTGTTTTATAAGTATCGTTTTGATATAACAAAAACACAAATGCAGAGTTCTCAACAGTTTTATTTTTATAAGAAAGCCTGTGTTTTAATCTATTGGGTTGGCAACTAAGTACTTTCGGTTTTGTAGTATAAAATAAAACACTTTTTTTTTAAACAAAGAATAGTTTTTAATCAATTATATATTTTCCATTTTGCTCAATGACCTTTTGCCATCTTTCTTTCAGCTGCATGATTCCGCGCTCATAAAATTTCTGGTCCTTATCAGCAAAAAACTGAACCAGGTGCGAGTGAAGGTCATCGTCATTTGTGAAAGTTTTACCATTCAAAGAATTCTGCAAACTTCGAAATAAATGGTAATCAGATGATGCTAGATCAGGGCTGTATGGGGGATGTGGCATCACTTCCCAGCCAAGCTCCAATAGTTTCCCACGAGTTGCCAAAGATGTGTGAGGCCTTGCATTATCTTGGTGGAAAACTACACCTTTCCGATTTGACAATTCTGGCCGTTTTTCTTTGATTGCTTCATCCAGTTTTATTAATTGTTGACAGTAAACATCAGAATTGATCGTTTGGTTCCTTGGAAGCAGCTCAAAAAACACAACATCTTTGTAATCCCACCAAACTGAGAGCATGATCTATTTTGGATGCAATTCAGCTTTCGATGTGGTTTGAGCTGGTTTATCGAGTTTGCTCCATGATCGTTTTCAAACTATGTTACTGTATAGGACACATTTTTCATCACCAGTGATGATTCTTTTTAAGAAAGGGTCGGTTTCATTTCGTTTAAGGTGCATATCGCAAAAGTTGATTCTTTGTGTTAAATGAATTTCTTTCAATTCGTGAGGTACCTAAATATCAAGCTTCTTAACTAGCCCAAGATATTTTAAATGTTTTTCAATTGTTGTGTGCGATACATGTAGCCTCTCCGCAACCTCTCGAACAGTTATATGACGATCCTCTTCAATTATGACTTTGATTTGGTCATCATCAACTTCAATAGGCCGACCAGAACGTTGCTCATCTTTGAGGGAAAAATCTCCAGAACGGAATTTTTTATACCAATTCTGACACGTGCGCTCTGTTAAGCAATTAGCACCATAAACTTCATATATCTTTTTGTGAGCCGCAGCAGCTTTCTTTCATTTACGGAAATAAAATAGTAAAATATGTCGAAAATGTTCGTTTCTGCACTCCATTTAAAATTAACCCACAACTAATAGCTTTAATAAAAATCACGCACTACTTGCTTCTGAAGTTACGTCAATGTGACTAGTATTACGCGACAAACGGTAAAGTACAGCTCTAACATACGTTATACAAAAAATAAAGCAACGCTCTCTATCAGTAAGAACCGAAAGTACTTAGTTGCCAACCCAATACTTTTCAAAATAATTATTACTAATAAGGCACTTCTATCGCACAACCAGCTTCTGAATTTCATTCTTATAGAAATCGGACACCTGAATTGCCACTGCTGTAGCCTATATGCCTTTCCAATTGTTTTCTCAAACTTTTGCATCAAATTTCTGTATTAAGTCTTCAGAATACACCACAGTCATTCACTACGTTCATTATGAACTTAGTACGGTCATCTTTAAATGCTCTAACCCATTTTCGTACTGTTCATTCGTTTATAGTGCTTTCTAGTAATCTGCAGATGAGTTACGACCGCTTTAATGCCTTTTGCAATCAGAAAATGAATGACATCGCGTATTTCATAATCGGCGGAATTTTCAATTGTCGTTTAAACACGCACAAAGAAACGTAAATGCTAGCGAATGTTTCCGTTCTGATGTCTGTGACTAACCAACACATGTGGGTACTCAGGGTGCATGCGTGGAACGGCGACCGTAGCACTGCAGTGGTCATATTTAAGAACGAAAGCTACTTAAAAAAACACACTTCATATACATGAATTAACTGGTAATTTAGTTGTAAATTTACTCTATTTTTACGCAAAAATTCTATGTATGGATTTATAGGGTCGAATTATGGCCACTGTGTCCAACATATATTAGAAAGATTTTAGGAGAATATTCTATAAGCAATTACCAATGTGTCATGGTTCATTCTAAATAAAATATTTTCTTTGAAACTACTGATGCAGAGCAAACTATGAAGCAATGCTTGGAAAACCATCCCAGTTAGTTGATATTAACTTCCTGGTTAATAGTTAACAATTAAATAGACTTGTTAGACTCCCGTTAGCCTTATCCTAACTTTTTTAGAATTAACTTTCCCAATTAGACTTCGACAACAATTTGGCAAATTATAAAAGTAATACAAGGTCATTAGTTATTAAGTTATAAATTTTTCCTGTTTCCAAAAAATTGCTTCGCATCTGTAAAACTATACCATGCTCTCCTACAAGGAAATTTCTAAACCGGAAAGATGTTTCAAATAAAACAAAAATAACTGCGTTTATTTGACATTCATTTACGGAAGTGGAAGTTGGATGATGTAAAAAATAAAGAGTACTCGAGGAAAGTTAAAGCCGTTATCAGGAAGGATAAAATGCGGAATGAAGTTGTGAGCGAAGATATAGAAATAAAATCGATTTTATATATAGTGGAACTGTAGCATTTGAAGAGCTTCAGGAATTTACTTAACATATCAGGTAATAGAATAACTAAAAGGATATATGAAAATAGAAAACTAGCGTTAAGGCAAAGAGAAACAGAACTAGATTTTTACAGACACGGAATGAACCTATTAGCAAAATACAGGCTCAAACAGAGAGACATTACGTCCATGAGATGGGTATAACGTTGCTGGTAGGAGAAGTAGCTCATGCGCAATGATTGGTATAGGTTAGTGGTGTCACAGACGACATTTCAGTTGCCATGGAGCAGGTGACGATTGGATAAGGTCACTTTGTTTACATCCTGGTTGCAGTCAGTAATTCGGTAGTGCCGACACAGCGAAGATTTCAAACTCACTTCAATAGTTGTGGACGAGGTGTTGTCCCATCTCGCCTAATAATACTGAAGTGTTTAAAAACTTCAGAACGAGAGAGACTGCAAGGCTTGGAACAGCTCGGAGACTTGTTTGAGCAGTAAGAACACCATAAACATTAAAAGAGTTCGGCAGGTTATGGAAGCTGACACCCATTTAGCCTATACACAAGATATCTCTGACCATATCAATAGAATACTCCTCAAAAACAACATCGAAACTACATTTAAACTCCGTTCAAAATATAAAGACCCCTTTTCAGTAAACGGCCGTGCTGCTCTAGAGGCATCTGGTGAGTACAGGATTCCATGCTGGCGAAACAAAGCGATCTGTCGGCGCTGGTGTTTCAGAACATGAGCGTTGTACAAGGCTACTACGCATAGCTGGTTCTGCACTTGTTGAGTATGGGCTTGAAATTGGGCACCATATCCAATACAATTCTACCCAAATCCCGTACCGAATTAGTCATTACTATGGTTGAACAATCCGTGGATCAATAGAAATTTTAAAACTCTTCCATAATCCTCTTATACAATGTTTGGCAATCTTTTATATCCAAACACTATCCACCATAACCTCAATGCTCCATTTACTTATGATTCCTTATTTACCAAATTTCCCTTATCTGACACCATACAAATAATCTTACAAATATCTTACAAATCCTATTCGCTGATAACCAGTCTGATGAATTGGTAGAAGCTTACTTAACATCTATCGATTTCCAGTTTCGTGGTAGTTACTACGAACAAGTATCGGATGCAGTCATAGGGTTTCGTTTTTCTCTTGTTGACTCAACTTATTTAAGGGGGTATTCGAACCACAAATCCTCTACCCCTACAACTTAAAACTGAAATGTTGGTTTAGATAAGTATCTCAAACCACACTTGCATAACTTTCATTATGCAGATTGAAATGGAAGGTTCTCTTTCTTTCTTAAACGTCTTGGTGAGTCATCGTCGTCTTAGTGATTCACTAGGATATTTAGTTTACAACAAACCTACATACATTGGCCAACATCTAAGCATCTTTTTCCATCATAATTCTGCACAAAAACCTTAGTTCAAAGAGTTTTCAACACATCTGACTAGTATTTTAGACTCGGGAATTAAGTTATGTTACCAACACCCCAATAAATAACAATATTAGCAAACATAATATTCAATACACCATAAATCGAGGTTTTAATCCTATAGCTATAGAATTTAATGCTCACTAGAAGAATGCTTCTTAAAAGCAATATTAAAAGCCTCCTTAAACTACCAATCGAAACTGTCATATCTTATTTCAATAAAAGACCGTGATTCTATAGTGTGTGTAGACTTTAATGTTCGTTTGCCCGTATATATGTATTGATTAAACAAGGCGATCTGTTGGCAAACCTTAGAAAATAACAGTATTTTAATAGCAAGTGACAAGGTTCGTCTTTACTTATCGGGCGTTGCAAATAAATATTGCCAGTACTAGGTGAAAAACAATCCACGGAAGATCCATGTAAGAGTAATTGTGTGGTGCAGACTAATGATAAGAATATACTATAATTACTGAAGTAATTATTTAAAGTGTGTGCTCAGAAGCCTGCAAATCGCTGGGGTTTGTATTCCGTACCTCCCAATATTTCTGTGAAAGTCCCTATACTATGCTTACGATGTAAGCAAACTGGAGTATGCATCACTGGTCTGGTCTCCGATATATGCTTGTGAGTGCTTGAAGTTGGAGCGCATTCATCGAAGGTTTTTAAACTTCCTTACCTTCAAGATTAGTGGTGCTTACCCATAGAGAGGTGTGTCGCAGGGAGAGTTGCTTCTTGAGCATAATATGTCCTCTTTGCATGACAGGAGGGCTGATCTCTGTGGTGGGATGTTGCATGGCATCCTTGGTAATAGTGTTGACTGTCCTTCGTTACTGCATCGTTTGTGTTTTTTAGTGCCCCGTTTGAACTCAAGGTGCAATGTGTCCATTGTGACGCCAAGGGCGCGGATTAATATTCTCAGGAGAACACCGGTCTACATTTTGAGTAAAAGTGCCAGCGAATTTGCTGACTTGTTTGCTTAGCATGTGTACCATATACGTATTTTTAGTAATTTTTTTTCTGTTTGCTTTTCTGATTAACTTTAGTTTGAATTAGTTTTAATTTTTTTATTATATCTGCCACACATATGTCTAAACTCAGTTAGCTATTTTGTATTTTCCTGTTATTGGGCTATAAGCCTGTTGGAAATAAAGGTCATTACTATTATTATTATTATTATTATTATTATTAAATAAAACGTCAACAATATTAAATATATACATGTATATTTAGATAAAACAAAAGTATATAGTAGAGATATAAAAGTATATATCATCTGCATACAGGCGTAGTATGTTTGTTGACATGTTATATTGTAGGTCGTTTACTGCGGAATTTTTAGAATCTATTTCAATCCATTGATGTCTATCTGACAAATAGGAAAACAGTAAATCGTAACTGTTTTCACATACACCGTAGTAAAGTAATTTGTCTAGCAGCAGTTTATGATCTACAATATCAAGCGTTATAATGGGACTTCTTCATGATTCTTAATGCTTTTATTAACGCGGTCATTACCTTAAACCTGCTGCAGCAGATTTATCATTATGAAATCCATTCTGAACACTGGTAAAGTAATTATTTTTGCTTGCGATAACTACTTGGGATATTTTTGAAGAAAAAAACTGCAGTTTCCTAGATTGTTAATGTCTTCGGTTACATAAACTTGCAAAGGTTTGGCGATTTTGAAGAAAACTTTTTAAATAACATAGCTATTTAAAACTCTATCATGCAGTGTGTGTAACACTGGGAGTTGTTGTTCTTAGTATTTAACACAATTTGATATAATCGGACTCTACTTTTTCCGTGAAAATGAATGTAGTGTAACGATTAATTCGCAGCAGTTCTTAAGGAACTCGCAAAAGCTTTTGATAACTGAATCGAGATGATATTGGAATAACCTTGATAGGGTTGGGTTTCAGTAGGATGGTGTTACTTGCCATATTGCAGGAGAATGTTTGGCTTTTTCAAGGGAACAAAGAATCATAAAGCAGAAAGCCGTAACTTGAGAAATTCAATCAATTCGTAGTCAATGGTCAATGGTCAATGGTCAACTTAGATTAACAATAAAAGAATACATATGAAAAATAACCTCAAGTCGTTTTATTTCTTCTTATTGGACGACTGTGAATTTATTTCCTTAATTAGCTTTTTAAGCAACTCTAAAGCATCTGGTATTGATAATATCACCACCCATTTTCTTACAAAAAGCGCTTCCACTTATGTTAATTCTTTTTGTCATGTAATAAAGATTTCTTTAGAATCTGGTGTCATTCTTGATCTCTTAAAGCACACTATGGTTGGCCCTGTTTTCAAGAGGGGCGATTCAAATGACCAGATCAATTAATCTATTAATAGTTTTCTTCAAAATATTTGAGAAAGTGGTAAATAAAAGTCTACGTACATACTTTTATCTGTAAATACAATATCCTAGGTAATCATCAACATGGTTTCCTCAAAGGAAAAAATACAGAGATTGCTCTCTCTGAATTCACGGGATTTAAATTACAACTTTTGAAACAAAAAGAAGTACTTTGCGGATCTTTACTTAACCTGTTGACTGCCATTGGCAATATGGTTTCTCGCACACGGCGAGCGATATAGATTGGCGATTGTCTAGTTTAAATCCTATCTATGGCAGAAGTCAGACTCTAAAAAGACATTGCAAAATACCAAATTCATAAATGGATGCATTATTGTTTAAGGGGGAGTTCTTCAAGACACTATTATAAGACCACTTGATACGGTTCTATTTCCATTTTCCGCATATTTTGTTTCGTTTTTCAAAACCCTGTATAGTCTTTGTATTTGGTTGCTATGTATATTCAATTATGTTCAATTATTTCAATTTAGTTTCATTACATGTAGCGTTCGTATATTCTTATATAGTTTAAATCAGAAATGTTTTCCGATCACCTGATCACTGTCGTATGAAATAAGATGTCGACAGAAAGTGAGTATCTAAAATTAAATACTATATTTATATTACTGTCAGATGCAATAATGTATTATACATCTAACCTGTAAACCTGTAAATAGCAAATCTAAAAGCTGCCTTCGTAGGTTACCTAAGTAGAGGATGAGTCATCAATCAAAATTCTAATATTTTAGATACATTGTGTGTAATGGTGCATTGTCTTAATTCAGAATGATTCGTTAATCCAGTTTTCGTCACCTATAACGATGTCGTATACTGATTTTGTTCGAGCTCGGTTGAATTTTTTAAACATTTAATTTTTTAAACATTTGCTCATGCAGGATAGTTCTGATTTGGGTCATACCTATGTCAAATGATGCCCGAATATCTTTATATGTGTAATGATTGTCTGAACACGACGTCAGTGTTTTCTGTAGTGACTGCAGAGGTCTGTCACAATGTTTGTTTATGAGCGAAACACGCTAGAATTCGTTGTACCACCGTTCAACAGTCAAGGATGTTGTTTCATTGCCCAACAATCTCTCTATTTTTGCGAACACTGCTCTCGAGTGAGACCGTCTTTAAAATTGTAGAAAACCAGGGCTCCATTTTTCGCAAAACCCACTTTATTTAAAAAATTACTAAGAAAAGACAAAAACATATGCTAGAAATCTGTAAATGTTATTTGGACTAAAAAATCTCAGAGAATACGACAAAAATATTTCTGACAGCGCCACCTTACGGGAACTAGCTTAACCGCAAAACTTTTAAAGCAACCTACGTATATATCGAATATAAATAAACAAATGAATGGTACTATCAGACCGATGCGCCTACAGCAGTCGGGTGGCAGCTACTCGAATCTTAGAATCTGTCAATTTAAAATGATCAGTGATTCTCATTGGGAACCCTGACATTGTGTTATGAAATTGGTTCATTATTTTATAATAATCCTCTATATATCCGATTATGTTAAATTTAGAAAGTCGAGAATATTGATGAAATTACAATCAAATGAGAGAACGTGTCGGAAACACTTGTTAAAAGCTAAAACGTGTTTTTCCAATCGTTAATTATTATTTACATAATGAAAAACTTTCCCGTCAATTTTAGATTTAGCTTTTATTTGGAACTTTTCAATAGTGATCGAAAAATGTATCTTAGTGTGATTTTGAATGATAAATTGTCGTGAGTGGCAGTTATTGGTTCGTTTTCTCGCCGTTTTCTAGCACTTACCTACATCATAAATGGGATTAACATCTCATGTCAATTTGTAGATATTGTCTATGTTTATTTGTAAAATATATAAACTGATTTGCATTATTATAGATAACTACGAAATGTATACATAAATGCTAGCAATTTTAAACAACTAAATCACATTTCATGGTTTTCTTTATGTTTCTTAAATGAAATTTGTTCAAAAATATCTGTGTTAGAGTGTTTTCAAAAACGTAACACTTTCCTGCTGGAACCTGTATAGTCAGTAGAATACGAGGGTGGTCCCAGAAGTACCGAACCCAACAAAGAAAACACAAAAATTTTGGAAGGAAATATATTTATTTTTCAACATAATCTTCTTTCAGCTTTATTCACTTTTCCCAGCGATGTTCAACAAGTTCGATACCCTTTTTTAATAAGAACTGTCTTGCTCTTCAAAATAGCTATTAACTGCCGATATTGCTTCTTCATCGTTGGAAAATCTTTGACCACTGAGGCATTGTTTCAAGTTTGGGAACAGAAAATAATCCGAAGGGATTAAATCTGGTGAATAGGGTGCACGAGGTAGTAATTCAAATTTTAATTCATTACTTTTGGCCATTGGAATAACGGATTTGTACACTGGTGTACTGTGTTGATAAACAACACTTTCTTCATAGACAACGCGGGCGTTTTTCCTTGATTTCTTCGCTCAAATGTTGCAATATGTTCGCGTAATACTTGCTGTTTATAGTTCTTCCTTTTTCAAGATAATTAATGAAAATTATTCCACGCGCATGCCAAAAAATCGATGCCATGATCTTGCCTGCAGATGAAACGGTCTTCGCTTCCTTTGGAGCCGGTTCTCCCTTTTGAGTCCATTGTTTTGTTGCTATGAAACTTCGCTAAACCCTCAATTGAAACATCTGCACCACATTGTTTTTGTTCGAATGTAAGCAAACGCGGCACCCATCTTGCACACAGCTTTCTCATGTCCAAATTTTTAGATAATATGCGATCTACCGCATTTTTTTAAATGTCTACTATGTCTGCTAGCTCGTGCGATTTCAGTCGACGATCATCCAGTACCGCTTTGTGTATTTTTTTCACCATATCTGGAGTCTTCACCTTATTTAACCGACCACTGCGATGCTCGTCTTGGCAGCTCATACGGCTTCGTTTAAGCTCTGCTGCCCAATATTTCACTATTGTAAACGAAGGAGCAGACTAACCCAGAGTAGAATCTAGTTCAGCTTTTATATCGATTGGGCTGAGGCCTTTCAAATAAAAGTATCACGTAACGATGACCAATTTTCTCCATTTCACAAATTAACTAAAAACGTTCACTATTGATGGCTGCTAAACAAATACTAAACAACGTGGCGTCTTCAAACTTGAAACATATACTTTATAGATTGTGTACTTTCTAATACAGTGATATTTTTCAAACAACTACCGCCATCTCTAGGTCAGGCCAGGTACTTATGAGACCACCCTCGTATGCTCTACTATCTTCTTTTATACTTATTTATCATTATTCTTGTGGGTAAAAAGTTTATGATTCGTATATATTAGTATTAAATACACTTTAAAAAATTATCGAGTTGCCTCATGCACAATTTCCTCTAAGTTGCATTGTCACGTTTGGGGAAATGTATTTGCGATTTTCTATTTATTATTTTAAATAAAATCAATATAGGTGTTTGTTTACAAGAACTGTTCATAAATTAATTAATGTTGCTATTTTTTTTGGATATATTATGTATTGTATTACATGCGTTACATACATTGACACGCCACTGATGTTATTACATACTCCAAGTAGCGTCATTAAATACGCCTATACATGTAATCTATAATAACCGCTATACTCCATGAATAAATAATGTTTTAGAAAATCCACTTAATTGTATAATAATTCGCAAAAATTTCGTCCTAACTACCGCATTATTACTCCGATTTAATATATAAAGAAACTTGAGTCTTTTTGTGCTTATTTCATTTATAAATGTATGTATTCCATTTTA
The DNA here is from genome assembly GCA_031893035.1 of Dermolepida albohirtum. NCBI lineage: Eukaryota > Metazoa > Arthropoda > Insecta > Coleoptera > Scarabaeidae > Dermolepida > Dermolepida albohirtum. The sequence continues at coordinate 17,338 of JAVIWB010002051.1, forward strand.
CTTTTTACAAAATACATTCTATATATAGAGATTGTTATAATTACAATCTTATATTCCCTGTACAGCGGCTTCTGTATTTCTCTATTTAAATCCGTTAATTTACAATAATTAAAGTTAATGATATGATGAATGAGTAATGTGTGTTCTGACAACTCGCTAATTGCACATTTGTGTAAGGGAAATGGTCTGTTTTGCGTAAATACAAATATCATTTATAGTTTACAGGAATTCAAATTAATAATTCATGGTATAAATCTTTAAAAACAATTTTATGGCAAAATGCGATTAACTGAAATTGAAAATAAAGAGAATATTCAAGCATACGTTCTATTAATTTACTGTTTTTCATTTCTATGTGGCTGGACTGACCAGATTTATGTAAATGAAGTTTTTGTATAAAATTACGAATAAGAATGCGGACTGTTCATATCCACTGGAACAACTTGTTTAATAACAAGAACTTCATCACGCCAAACTTCGACTTTATGCAATAACAATAATAATTTGTTTAATACCAATAATTCTATTTTTGTTGGAAAATACATATTGCGTTATTACGCAAAAGTATTATTTTAATAAATAACAACACGTATAATTAAAATGATACAAAGAGTTTAATTCATATTCAATTCATATATGCATATAATAGTTATTAATTTGCTCTTTTTGATTTGACAACGATATGCCTTATAATATTATTACCTTGGCTAGGGTTACCTAATTCGTCGACTATACGTCCCTACTGACGCGTGCTCAGTACAGGGACGGAATTTATATACAAAGGTTACCAGGAAAGTTTTGCAATATGACGCAAGAATGAATCGTAGGAAGCTGCTTGTTGCTGCATGTTGGGAAATGTACATACATGCACAGTAGCCGCCTCGCCATGTCGATGGGCTCAGTTATGCATTAGAAGTGAGAGTGTAAAGTGCTTGCGAAGGCATCGTGGTCACGAAATGAGATAAGAGTAATTCTGCGTTATAATTTCGTGGTTTAAACATAGACCAGTGCTTCGAAGAAATGACTCTTGCACTAAGTGATGTTTGTCCACATCGCACAACGATATTCAGGTGGTATAGAGAAGTCCAAAGGGGAAATTTAACCGTGGAGGATGCTGAGAGGCCGGGAAGGCCACGGACGTCATTTACGGAGGAAAACGTTACTACTGTGAGAAAAATGCTTGGCGAGGACAGGCGAGCGACCTACCAACAGATGGAGGGTACTTCAGGCCTAAATGCACCAGTAATTCGTTCGATTCTGCATGATCGTTTGCACGTGAAGAAACTTTGTTCTCTCTGGGTGCCGCATCGACTGACTGAAGAGCAGATGACACGACGTGTGACTTGGTGCCGGGAGATGCTAAAAAGGTTTAATAAGGGACAATTTCGGTATGTGAACAACATCGTGAAAGGTGACGAGACCAAAGTTCAAAACAAAGTTTTGATGATGTGGACACACCCGTAGTTGTCAGAAAATCCCGATCTGTAAAGAAGAAAATGATAGCTGTATTTTTCTAATCGAGTGGAATTGTGGAACGCGTCATTTTGGACAGACAGAAGACACAGCTAAGTGGTATACTGAACAGTGTCTGCCTAAAGTCATTCGATCTATGAAGAATCTGCGGAAAAAGTCAAGAATGGACACCTGGTCCTCCATCACAATAATGCTCCAGCTCACCGCGCCCAAACCTGCACCGAATTTTTTTTTGACCACTACAGGATTGAAACTTTTCGAGTACCCTACAGTCCAGATCTTGCTACCTGCGACTTTGCACTGTTCCCGCATGTGAAAATGAAGCTAAAAGGGAGGCGGTTTTCCAGTGATGAGGACCTTCTGTGGGCTTGGGCCATAACTGGTTTAAAGATTGGTTTCGGAGGACGGAGAGGTGTATTGAGTGTAGAGGAAATTACTTTGAAAAAATTAAATAAACAAAGTTGTATTGCAAAATTTTCCTAGTACTCTTTGTATATAGAGAAATTGTGCGGGAGGTTGGCGAATGGTTTGGTAGTAATCTCCTGAAATTTAATCGTAATAAAATAAAAAAACTAATAATTGCAATAAGAGGGGTAGATAGTTAATTCTGCGGCCTACGGATTACAAGTAACCTCATCTTGCTACAGCTCTTTCCTTCACTCGTAGAGTAAAACAAATAGCTACATGTGAAGCAGCTACTGACTACTTTGTTAATTTTTAGAGTGGGGGGTAGGGCCTACGTATAGTATTTTGATATGGGGCGCTTCAAATACAGCTGCAATCAGAGGTCTTTGTGGAGTACTAAATACTATTAGTTGTAAAAAATTATTTAAGATTCATAGTATACTCACCTTGGAATCTATATATATATATATATACTTGTTTCTTTTGAGTACTATCACAAGTCATCACATAAGTTCTTTGTAAATAGTGATTTTTATGATTATAAGGCAAGAAATCAGAAGAGTTTAGGCAAATCGTATCACCGCATTCAGAAAAGTAAGCTAAGTACTAATTACTAAGCTGTGAAGATCTACAACAACCTAATGAGGTAAAAGGCCAGTCCTCGACAAAACTTGAAAACTTAGTGAGAAGAGTGCTAACGGAGAACTGCTTGTATTCGGATAATGACTTAAAATGATCAATTTTATCGTGTGCATTTTATTGTTACATATGATTTTATGTATTATACAGTTTTAAAGTGTTTTTAAAAAAGTATACTTATTTGTTTGTATTTTATTTATATTAATACATAATGACGTGTGTATGTATATGTATACGTATATATTATAATCAATCCGTCAATCTATTTTTTAGAATTTTAATCAAATTACGTTTTGGATATCTAATAATAATAATAACTTTGGTAGAATAGTTTTAATAGTCCTGATTCATATTTGTTCTTTGTCCTAGGTATCTGAAAGATACCAGCATCTCTTCTGGCCTACTTTTGTTAAAGTGGATAAATTAATATAATTATTCATAATAACACGTAGAATAAACACTTCTTGTATTAAATTATTATTAAATTACTATATACAATTACCCATGTTGCTTTAAAAATTTTTCGGATGATACAGAAAAAAATTAATTATTTTAACGAATTTTTTTTCAGAATTTACAAAGTTAATGTGGAAAGGGGTTATATATCGAGTATTAAATTATTATTAAATTACTATATACAATTACCCATTGTTCTTCAGAAAAAAATTAATTATTTTAACATTTTTTTTCTATCATTGTTCTTCAATCATCTCAGACCCCCCACAGTCGCTTCTGAGGTATTAAATTTTAATCCACGCGTTTTGTCTTTTGTGTATGGGAATAATTTGTGATTGGGAATAAAAAGAAGTCACAAGGTGCCAGATCGGAACTATAAGGGGGATGAGTCATCAATTCCGTTGGTGAAGCGACTAAAAACTCTGATGTTTGAGATGCGTTATGTGATGCATAGTCTTGATGCAGAATGATTCGTCCGCCTGGTCGTTTCTCGTACACTGTTTGGAACATAGTTGGCAAACAAATAGTTGTATTTTTTTTAATCACTAAGGTTGATATATAACCCCTTTCCACATTAATTTTCGTAATTCTGTATACGTATTTCGACAACTAAGTTGTTATCATCAGCAGATAAATTAAGCAGCGTTGCACCTGGAAAACTGCGGCAATAAATACCTGTACGAAAACAAATTCCGCACAGGAACCGTACCGCTGAAAGCCAAGACGCACACTGTCAACAGTGTGCGAAAATTAATGTGGAAAGGGGTTATATATCAATCTTAGTGATTAAGTTAATCAACCACAGGCTCCATCAAAATCACCAAATAGTTGTATACCATTCAGCATTGATTGTGTGACCATCTTGAACCGGAATAGTAACGAAATGACCGGTGCTACCATTTTCGTGCCAGAGCTTTGTCCACGTCTCATTTTCGTTGGTCTTCGGAGATCCATTGAGTTGATTGTGGCTTCCTTATTCCTAACGACGTCGTACTCTGATTTTGCTTGGCATCGGTTGAATTTTTTAAGCATCTTTTGCACCAATCCATACGCACCTTTTTTGAGCTTCCGTTAAATTGTGTGGTATCTATCGAGCGTAAAGCTCTCTGACAGCAAGTTGATCATACATGATAGCTCTAATTTGGGTCATATCTATGCCTAATGATGCCCGAATACCACCGTAATTAGATTGTCAGGTTCTTCTGAGTGAATAAATATTATTAGTATTCGTAATGTGGTAGCATTTATTATTTTAATATTCAATGTCAAATTTTTCCTTCAATATTTTCAAAATTAGTATTTTTAATTATTATTTGCAATTAATTACTGAGCAGATTTCATTTTTCGCATTAAAATTAGTGGTTAATTAACCAATTTATGTCTTAACCAACAATGCCAGGACTCTAAATTAATCAGTTCTGAAAAGGGTCGAAGTGACGCTATTAAATTTGTTCCGGTTCGTACTTACCGCGGGGATGACGATTTAATGCGGATAATTTCGTCGCATTAGTACGTCACCCCGGTCGACAGTCCCATTTCCACTCCCCAGCCAGACGAGCCCGGATTCTCCGTTTACTGCTGCGAGGGTTTGCTAACCGTAAATACAATGTAAGGCTAAATATACCACTAATATTATCGAAGGATAATTACATGTGCGAGTTTGGGACGCAACAGGTCGCACATCTGCGGTAAATTCTCTTTTGCGAACGCTTAGCGGAGGAGGAATTTTGTTTCGGTATAAGGATGTACTTGACGATTATATGAGGTAAGTTTTTTTCGTAAGTTAAAGTAAATTTGAAACAATAAGAGTGAATGGATTACAAAATTAAATGACAAGAATGGATATATTGTTTTTAAAGTTAAATATGAAATAAATAATGCTTGTTAAAGTATATACGAGGTGCGGCTATTAAATAACAAGACTGACGCTGTAAAACATTTTATTTTGATTTCATAAATATTTACTTATTATCACCTTCAATATACATCCCTCCTCTATCCCTACAACCCTCCATGCGAATCTTCCATTATTAGAAACAGTGCTGGAAGTCTTCTTCTGTCAGCTCCTTCGGGACTTGTACCGCTTTCTTTTTCACAGCTTCAACGGACACAAATTTTGTTCCCTTTAATTCAAATTTCAACTTAGGAAACAGATAGCAGTCGCACGGCGTAAGATCCAGCGAATAAGCCGGATGGTTTAACACTGGGATGCTGTACTTGGCTAGAAACCTCTTGACTGACAATGCGGAATGAGACGGCGCATTGTCTTGGTGGAGAACCAATGACTTGTCCTTCCACAATTCGGGTCGTTTTTTCCTTATTCTTTCACGGAATTAAGTAAGAATGTGAAGGTAGTAATGTTGATTAATAGTTTGACATTCAGGAACACAGTGAAGGTACACAATCCCATGAATATCGAAAAAAACAATTATTGCATTGAATTTTGATTTGCTCATTCGAACTTTTTGGCTCTTGGTGAAGATGGGCGCTTCCAGTGCATGGATTGGCGCTTTGTTTCAGGATCACAAGTAAAAAACAACGATTCGTCATAAGTTATTATCCTTTACAATAAGTTCGGGTCATTTTCAATGGTATTCAAAGTGTCAGTACAAACATTTTCTTGTTGTTCAAATGTGAGAATTTCAGGCACCATTTTGGCACACACTTTTTGCATGTTGAAACTGTTATGTAAAATTTGCCGTACGGATTCTTTAAAAATTCATAAAGTTTCAGCAATTATACGAATACTTAACCGACGGTCAGATCGAACCAGATCACCGATTTTTTTGAATTTGTCATCCATCTTTGACGTGGAAGGGCGATCCGGGCGTGAATCATCTTCAATGTCTTCCCTGCTGTCTTGAAAACGCTTAAACCACACACATAAACACGTGCACGCGATAAATATTTATTATTTCTTTCAATAAATTATAAGTTTCAGTAACGGTTTTTCCAAGTTTCATGTAAAATTTCACAACAATTCGTTGCTCCATTGTTACACTTAACATTTTTCCGGCGAAACAAAGAAACAACTCTAATGCGAACGAAGGCTACGGCTATACTGACTAGTTTACAAAGGCGAGAGGCACTGCATACGAAAGAGAAGGCTTCGCGATAAATAGCTGTCAGTCGTTGGCGTTTGGCGCATGCGCACTTCTTCTGTACCAGCGTCAGTCTCATAATTTAATAGCCACACCTCGTATGTTAACTAATAATTTTATGAGAGTCTTATTGATCTTGATAAATCTAATTTTACTTTCTTTTTAATATCCTTTTGATTTTAGATCCATTTTCTATTATAGTTTCTGGATATATTGTCGTAAATAACTACTTTTCTTTTTCAAAACAATTAAATATTTTTTTAACAATGCATTTTTATAATTTATTTATTAATCAAATTAATATTCATCAAACTAAAATAAGTAATTATTTCAACGCTTCCTTGACTCATTTTGCAGTATGAGACGGCACGTTATCTTGCTGTAAAATCACTTTACCGTGTCTTCGGGCCCATTCTGGACGTTCTTTCATTAATGCAAGGTTCAAATTGATAACTTGTTTTCGGTAGCGGTCAGTATTAACTATTTAACCAGGTTTTAACAGTTTGTAACACACCACACGCCACTCTGGTCCCACCAAACACAGAGCCATGGTCTTGCGACCAAAATGATTTAGCTTTGGAGTCGACGGGCCGGCTTCGCCAAGTAATAACCATGACTTTTTGCGTTTAGGGTTTTTGAAATAAATCCATTTTTCAACACCTGACACTATTTGATGCAGAAATTACTTCCGATCACACCTTTGAAGCAGCATTTCACAGACGATTCTTCGATTTTCCATTTGCCCGTAATTCAATTGATGCGGTACCCATTTTCCTACCTTTTGATTTTTTTCCATTGCTCGTAATCGGTCGCTAATCGTTTCTTAGGCCACATTTAACGCTTCTGCCAATCGTTTTTGAGTTTGGGTTGGGTCTTCATCCAATAACTCCTGCAGTTTCGCATCTTCAAACTTCTTTGGTCTACCAGAATGTTCTTTGTCTTGCACATCAAAATCACCACTTTCGAATTGTCGAAACCACACCTCACATATTTTTATGGTTGGAACACGCTCACCGTATGTTTTTACTAGCAAACGATCACTTTCAGCGGCTTTTTTCTTTTGATTAAATAAGAAAAGTAATGCGTGCCGCAAATGCATTTTTTCAGGCACAAATCTCGACATTTTCAAATAGGTATAAAGGCTATGACAGTGTTACTTTCGCAAAATATAACATGTATGGCTTTGAAGCTTGATGTCAATAGAATAAAATGACATATTTGTCAAATCATAACATACTTAAGCCTAGCGTCATCTGTTCGGAAAACCGGTAATGACTTTCCGGTCCATTTGGTATGTGTGATATAAGCACAGAATTTAATTGACTTCTACTCCACTTGTCATAAGGTGGATACTGGTAATTTATATAATAATTCTTGGAATGGTTAATTGCCACTAACATAAACCGATGGACTGTCCGAACTGAGAAAAGAACCAAGAATAAATTCGATAGAAATGCTCTATAATGTTGTTGATGTTCCTCAGTAATTATTGAAATACACTCTGATTAGGTGCCACCTTTCCTTAGCCTATGTTTTATTTGTAATTCGAATGATAAACATGTCAGGCAATAAGTAGTGTCTGCTTTGACGTATCACTCCTAAAACATTGTAATGAATATGATCAATACCTGTTATTTTTATTTTATGCAACAACAGCAATTACATTTTCATAATAACTCTGATTTATATATTCAAATTTTCTTTCAGTATTTCTATAGCAGAAATAAAAATCACCGTGGAAACCCAAATACTGTTAAGATAAAATACCACGGCGACAGTGAATAAATTATTTCCCTGTTTGTGTAAGCGAATGATGTTTGTTTCAATGGTTTTCGAGACACGGCCAGAATGCAGGCGGATTGGCACTATCGTGCCGAGAATGATCCATCACCGGACAATTGACATTCACAATGCAAACGAAATAAAATGATTAATGGTTGTTAGCACGGAATTCGATTTTCGCAAATATTATTTGTTCCTGTCGAAGTTCAGAACCACATGAGTTATTGCATACACCTACGTGGTTGGTTGATATAGCTTGTCATGCAATGTACATACATATGTGAATTGCATCTACGTATATGCGTGCGAATGTATACATATACGCAATATATGCTTTAAAATGGACAGTGTAACGAAACAGTAAATAATGTAGAACTCTATTGAAGTTGTAAAATATACTTAGTTGACTTAGGCGATCGGTCTATAATTATTATTGAACTAGTAACAATTTGAAATCGTATACTTCTTGTTCGATCTAATATAAACGAAGCACTTGCATATAATACAATAGGTGGAATGTATTGCTGTGACTTTACAATTCAATATTATGTAGTAATTGTGAGTAAGCGATATATTGGTGTACATAAGGTGTAGTGTGAGAATGAAATAACCCTATATGCAATTATGTACATTATTTTAATCACTAAAGGTTGATATATAACCCCTTTCCACATTAATTTTCGCAATTCTATATACATATTTCGCCAACTAAGTTGTCATCATCAGCAGATAATTAAGCAGTGTCGCACCTGGAGAACTACGGTAAGAAATACCCGTACGAAAAAACTAATTCCGCACACGATTCCTCCCGTGCGCGTCTTGGCTTTCAACGGTACGGATCGTGTGCGGAATTAGTTTTTTCGTACGGGTATTTCTTGCCGTAGTTCTCCAGGTGCGACACTGGTTAATTATCTGCAGATGATGACAACTTTGTTGTTGAAATACGTATACAAAATTACGAAAATTAATGTGGAAAGGGGTTATATATCAACATTTAGTGATTAAGTTAATCAATCACAGGCTCCATCAAAATCAACTATGTACATTACGTCACTTTGTATAATGTTAAAATTTTCATTAAGAGACTTATATTGATAGATGATTGTTAAGTTGGTTACTTTATAAAATGTTATTACATTAAGGAATTAAAGTAAAAAAGTAGTTCTAGGGTTAGAAGACATTTCACTTGTATTGGGTTGGCAACTAAGTACTTTCGGTTTTGTAGTATAAAATAAAACACTTTTTTTTAAACAAAGAATAGTTTTTAATCAATTATATATTTTCCATTTTGCTCAATTACCTTTTGCCATCTTTCTTTCAGCTGCATGATTCCGCGCCCATAAAATTTCTGGTCCTTATCAGCAAAAAACTGAACCAGGTGCGAGTGAAGGTCATCGTCATTTGTGAAAGTTTTACCATTCAAAGAATTCTGCAAACTTCGAAATAAATGGTAATCAGATGGTGCTAGATCAGGGCTGTATGAGGGATGTGGCATCACTTCCCAGCCAAGCTCCAATAGTTTCCCACGAGTTGCCAAAGATGTGTGAGGCCTTGCATTATCTTGGTGGAAAACTACACCTTTCCGATTTGACAATTCTGGTCGTTTTTCTTTGATTGCTTCATCTAGTTTTATTAATTGTTGACAGTAAACATCAGAATTGATCGTTTGGTTCCTTGGAAGCAGCTCAACAAACACAACACCTTTGTAATCCCACCAAACTGACAGCATGATCTTTTTTGAATGCAATTCAGCTTTCGATGTGGTTTGAGCTGGTTTATCATGTTTGCTCCATGATCGTTTTCGAACTATGTTACTGTACAGGACCCATTTTTCATCACCAGTGATGATTCTTTTTAAGAAAGGGTCGGTTTCATTTCATCTAACGTGCATATCGCAAAAGTTGATTCTTTGTGTTAAATGAATTTCTTTCAATTCGTGAGGTATCCAAATATCAAGCTTCTTAACTAGCCCAAGACATTTTTTGTGTTTCAATTGTTGTGTGCGATACATGTAGCCTCTCCGCAAACTCTCGAACAGTTATATGACGATCCTCTTCAATTATGACTTTGATTTGGTCATCATCAACTTCAGTAGGCCGACCAGAACGTTGCTCATCTTTGAAGGAAGAATCTCCAAAACGGAATTTTTTATACCAATTCTGACACGTGCAATTAGCAATTAGCACCATAAACTTCACATATCTTTTTGTGAGCCGCAGCAGCTTTCTTTCCTTTACTGGAAATAAAATAGTAAAATATGTCGAAAATGTTCGTTTCTGCACTCCATTTAAAATTAACCCACAACTAATAGCTTTAATAAAAATCACGCACTACTTGCTTCTGAAGTTACGTCAATGTGACTAGTATCACGCGACAAACGGTAAAGTACAGCACTAACATACGTTCATACAAAAAATAAACCAACGCTCTCTATCAGTAAAAACCGAAAGTACTTAGTTGCCAACCCAATACTTGGCTTTTCGCGATTAGTGTCTGGTACGAATTTGTTTCTGTGCGAGTTTTACCGCAGACCCAGGTGCAAGCAACGCTGTGACGATGACAACTTATAATAAGCCTACAGAAATGAGTGCGCACTCATTGGCGGCGATGATATATTTCGAAAGCGATCGGATATATCCGAAGTCGAGATTTATATCTATATGGTATGTGTGTGAATGCCGGATTAGATTGATGATAGCGAATCTACAGCGTTTTTTGTTATGTTCGACGAGTGTTATTAGATTTCTTAACCGATTTTCGACATTAGAATGCACTGGCACTATTATTAAATGTATTTTTTGCAATATCAACATTTTACCGTACAGTATTTTTATATAATATGTAAAAGACATGTTAATAGCAAACAACATTGGCTAACTGCGCAACGTGATGCACCATATTATAGATTTCTACATGACTTTATTTTTATATTAAGTATGAGTAACATTCCACAAAATATTGTAGACGATGACGAATTTCGAAACTTTTGAGAGAAATACTTTAAGGAATGGGATTATCAACAAGAGGTTAATTACGATTACGGATCAAATAAAAGTAGAATTAAAAAATCAAAAAATGTGGCTGATGGTAGATGAAACAACTTTTGTCATGTTTAATTCACCATGCAAAATAGGTCGACCTCTTCCCGACCCTCAGAAAGCTATTTGCGCCATTCAAAAATTCGCGCGTGTGGCATAAAATCATCACCAAACATCTCTTTTAACATTTGTTAACATTATGTTGGCGATTTTTTTAATTCGACAAGGAATTTCAGGTTAACTCGCTCCTCGATTTTTCTGTCAACCATTGTCACGGCACTACTAAGTAACAGTATTCACTACAATTAAAGCTCGAAAGTAAATTAAAGCAGACAGAGAGACAAGACTACGGGTTGTTGATTGGGAAGTTAATGACGTTTCAATTACAGCTCCGCTCGATGCGGTTGCGCGAACTAAAATCTATTAATTTTTATTTATTTATCCTAAAAAATACCATTTAGGTTCTCCTAAATGTGCACTCAGTGTACATTTAGGTTCTCAACGGTGTGGATAGCGTACGGAGTTTGTTTTCGTACAGGTATTTTTCGCCGTGGTTTACCAGGTGCGACACTTTGCAATTATAAGCTGATGATGTAATCTGCCGAAATGTGTATACAGAATTATAAAAGTTAATGTGGAAAGGGGTTATATATCAACCTTAGTGATTAAGTTAATCAACCACAGGCTCCATCAAATTCAACTTCTTTCATTCTTATTGCACTCAATAATTTAATTACTTGTTATTTATATTTATAGATATTTATAGGAATGGTCT
>JAVIWB010002052.1:0-29085 GCA_031893035.1 Dermolepida albohirtum
CGAGATGCATATACCCCCATCATTTAGAGTTTAAGACGTCACTAGTAGATAAGAATAGTGTGCATAAATATAAGCTCATCTCATTATTATTCATTATTATAGTTCGAACCATTGTACAAGTAACATCACCTAACATCGGTAAATTTGTGTAAAGTTCGAAGTGTGTAATAGACAATAAATACTTTTTAAAAATACAAAACGTTTTATTGAGTATTTAACTGCCCCACAATAATTTGAGAAATTCCAATGCTTCTGGAAATCATCGGCAATAGTTTTCCATTCATCTCCTGATGGCACCTAAAACATTTTTATTTTTTTTAGGAAACAAATATTTTATCGCAAAGCATAGTTGAAATAGACGAAGGAACTATCGGTGACTTATGCTCACCAGAAACATCCGGCGGCAAACAAACTCCTTTACGCAAAAGATCGGCATTAAAGGAAATTGAAAAGCCTCCAATATCCAAAAGAAGTAAATGCAACATCTAGCACGTGCAGTAAAAAAGCTGCGACAAATTAGTCTAACTTTTAATGAACAGGACCATACAACAAGCAATGACGCATTTGGTAACTTTGTTTTTAGCTACTTTGAAACAATTGTCAAAAACTAAAGCACTTATGGCTCAGGATAAAATTCAACGCATTTTGTTGAAGTACAGGATGAATGATAATTTAAGTTATTCCTCGGGCATCTCTGTCCATCCTCCAGTCATGTCAGAAGAACAAAATACCGATTCTGGGTCGGTGTGTTTTGAAGCTGAACTGTACGATGACGATGCACAAGATCAAACTTATCAACAGAATTCAGATATTATCAATCGTTCCTTAAAATTTACCAACGATGAAGAAAATTTACTGCTAATATAATATTGTACAATATTTTAACATATTTACTGTAAAAATTATTGCATTTTACCGTTATTTATATGGCGTCACAAACCTCTGGAAGAAATTTTGAAATTGCAGGTTTTGAAACTTGAAAATAAATGAGAAAGGCTTCTATAGCTATTTCGCGTAGCTAAAAAGTTCAATGTTATTTGCAATTTTAACCTTCCTTTTATTGAGTCTCTCATGACAGTATCTCTTGTCGTTCAATTTTAGTTTTTATCACAGCTCTTCAAATTTCTCTGGCGTCATTCTGAGACAACTTTTATATTCTGATTTATCCTCCAAAGCCACCTCATTTAGCAGAAGGGATGGTTCTCCGAGTGAGTCCCTTCACTGCAACCAATCTCTTACCCACTCAATTCTTTCTCTTCTTATTTTCTCTTCAATACCTTCTGCTAATTCCATAATTAGTGCTTTTGATGTTATTGCAACACATTTACAAAACAATTTTTTTGGTAATCATATTGATGATCATTCGAACAGTTACGCGGTGGATTCTATTAATAAATATAAAAACTAAAGTTTTTATCTTTTAATTTTTTATTTATAATATAATTAGATTTAAATTTATGCTCAAAATAGACGTCGATGCTTTGACAATTTTGACAGACACAGCCAGTTCAGGTAGTTGACAGCTCACTCTACTGGTTACTAGTATTAGTGTAACCACAATTTTTTGAGTATTCAAGTAGAGTGCCCTCTACTGGCTACTGTACTCTTCCTGGAACTCTACGCATGTAAACCAGCTTTATGATCTAGACAAACTACAGCTCCTGCCCTCCTGCGCTCCTGCGTCACAAATTAACAAAATATATTTATGTATTGTATAATGATCGTGCCAAAAGTCTGTTACCTCATTTCATTGATATTTATACCGTGCATTTTAAGCTCCACCCTCTGTTGTAGCGTGAGTTCTAATATCGCTAATTGCGTCTATTGTTATACGGAAAAATGGCGGATAAATAACCTCATTCTGAATAGTGGTGAAATTATTAAGAAGTATAGTGTTGTTAGTGCTTGTTTGAGTTATTGTAGATATTCGTAAAATATTTCAACTCCAAAATATAAGTGATTCACACTGTCGTGCTTTTAAAGATGAATAGATCTAGAAATATATTTTACAGTTGTAAAGGATAAACCAATGTGTTTCATCTGCCATAAGACGGTAATAGCCAGAGAGAATGGGTTGAACGAGAGGATACAGTTCAATGAATGCATGTAAGATAACCCTGAAGTTAGTGTTACTCGTTACAAGATGGCGCTGATAGTTTATTCCCTGTTGATAGAACAGATTCCATATTATTAAAGCATGTTTTTAAGGTTATGTTGGTTTTTCTTATTACGATTATTGGTGATTATCTTCCTTTGTTTTATATTGCCGTGGCTTAATTTTTATATATTTTATATTCAAAATGAGTCATCGCTACAAAAAATGTGTTGTACCCAACTGTAAGAATAAATATACAGTAAATCCTTACATTAAATATTTCAAATTTCCAAGAACTGATAGTGTTTGTTCAAAATGGATCGATGTTATAAACAGTGACAAATTAAAAGGTGTTACTTTGGATAAAATAAAAAATAATTATGCTATATGTGCCAATCACTTTGAGGGTAAAAAGTTCCAAACGAGTCAAAAATTGAAACTAAATCGTGGAGCAATTCCAAATCTGCTGTTGTCTCCAATTAATAGTGCATCTGAAGCATTGGTAGATGTCGAAGAACTTGAATTATCACCTGAATCTACACGCTCAATACATAATAACAATTGTAGGTAATGCTGTTGAACTGTATAAGTTCTAATTGTGTAATGTCATACTATTTACATATAAATTGCAGCTGAATATGGAGTGAAAACAAGTGCGGGCAGAAATGAACCATATATGCCAAAATCAAGAACAGAAAACGTTTTAAGACCTAAGATCAGAGCAAGAGGTAATTTTTTTAAAAAAGAAAGTATCTTATTTCTTTTCATCTTGAAAAATATATAATTGTATAAGAAATGAATTATAATACTTTTCAATTTCTAAGTTATTTGATTCACTGAATAGCCGTTGCAGAGCGTATAAATCCTTAAATAAACCTCTAACAGAAAGTACTGAAACAAATTATTTTAATTTTTGGGCAGAAGTAAAAAGGCGTCTTATAAATATCAATTTTGTAAAAAATGGCAAACTTCTTCCTTCACCTCCATCTGTAAAAAACCTTGTCGTTAGTATCAGAAACATTCAAAGTTTATGGATTAATATGAAAAAGTTAGGGTTTAAATATTTGTCGACAAGGACACTGAATCAGGATCCATTGGAAAATACCTTTGGTGATGCACGCTCCTTATGTGGACTGAACAGTCGGCTAACATCGGTGCAATTTATGGCTGCTTATAAAACTTGTGCTATCAATAATCTTTTGAAGCTGTCCAATGCTACCAATTGTGAGAAATATGGCACAAAATATTTGGTAAATTTGATCAAAGATATTGATAGTAAGAAAGATATTAGTAGTACTAATAGTATTTCTGTAACACATCCTCCTCAATCAGTGGCACATTTGGCAACGTCATTATCTAAAGAAATGTTATCAATTGAGAGAAATACATCTGCTTATATTGCGGGTTACCTTTGTAGGAAAGTTGCAAATAAACAATGCAGAAGTTGTGTATCTTCATTGTTTGCAAATGAGGTTACAACAACTCATTTATTTATTTCATACAGAGATTATGATAAGAAATTAAAGTACCCTTCTGAAGCACTGACAACATATATTGCCGAATCTAAATCAAACATCTTTAAAATGATACCAGAATATGTCAATACCAATTTGTTAGACATTTCTTTAAATGAACCTGGTTTTATTCAATGTATTGAACATAAAACTATGTTAAGTATGGAAATACGAAAAATTATTATAATTATTATGTCAAAATATTTTGTAAATATGGTAAACAGGAAATTGTCTAAAAGAGATTTGAGAATGAATAATGTAATTGACGCATATTTACATAAATATGGTTGCAAATATATGTTTAAATAATTTGCTGTAATCATGTTTGATTTCCATTGTGTCACAAGTTTCAAATAAATTAAAATTATGTATTATATTTACGATATGTATACATATTTAAATAATTTTTATTTTTATGCAACGAGTTAGGTAAACTTTTCAATAAAATTTATATTAAAAAATGCTATAATCATGTTTGATTTCTCGCCCTTGTCAAAAGATTGAAATAAATTAGATCAGAAAATAGTACGGTGTCAAATTTTCGAAATTCGCGCCGATTGTTTTAGTTACCGTTACTCGTTCAAAGACGGCATCAAAATCAGTTTTTATCTCTAATATTTTACATTATGTGTCCCCTCTCGTTCAACCCATTCTCTCTGGTAACAGCCTTCAAAGAATATAACATTTCCTGTGATTTCACAATTAAGCATACGAATTCTAATTACGAAGCAATGCCCGAATATAAAAGAAAACCAAAAACAGACAATATAAAGAATTATCAGGTCAATAAAATTGTTTTAAGAATAAACAGTGTCCAGAAAGCAGCTACACATGCAGGTTATGTTGTAAAATACAATATTTAGTTTTTGATGTTTTATTTCCTGACAAGAAAAAGTATTTTGAGACTCTAAGCTTATCTCGAAAAACGGTCACTTCTAGAGTTGAAGCCATCAATAAAACTTTGATCACAGTTAGAGTCAAGAATGGATCAGTTTAAACTCTGCTTCGTAGCTATAGATGAAAGCACTGTTATAGGCGATACAGTTCGACTAGTATTATTTATAAGAGGAATTGATGGGAACTTTGAAATTACCGAGAAACTACAATAGATACGGTCGTTAAAGGAAACTACAACGAGATGCGATATTTTTTGTGAATTTCACATAACAAACATGTAACGACTGACGGAACAGCAAATATGACAGGAAAAAATCTGGATTTTTTTGGATTCTAATGAAAACTACCCTAGAAGAAATTTGTCTTTACACATCAAGATGTCCCTATGTAAATCTGCACTGAATATGAACCAGTGCTTGATGTAATCGTGAGGTTTATAAATACAGTTCGATCTCATGGGTTTACTCGCAGGCAATTTCGAGATTATCTACCAGTTCATACGATCTGAAAATTTTGATGTGCTGTATTCCACGAAAGTAAGGTAGCTTAGTGCAGAATGTATTTTCGAGCGAGTTTGACAGCTGAAAGACGATAATGTGTCATTTTTCACGAGAAAGAGGGTTCTCGGGTATGAGAAATGCTGGAAGCATTCTTTGCCATGAACAACTTGAAACATGAAAAAATCTATTTATCAACGATACCTGGATCAATTTTGTGTTTTAAACTAAAATTTGATCTGTTTGCTGGGCAGCTAGCTAATAATGACTTGTCTTATTTACGAGGTTAAATTTGATACTCTCAATAAATGAAGACAAGCTAAGAGTTACAACGATGGCCTGAGAAAATTACACTTTGAACGTAGATTTTAAAATTTCAATGCGATTCAAATAAGATTGCATATTTTCACCATTCCTTTCAACATAAATTGTGCCGTGGTGAGTGAGGCTGGATTTACAGTTTGAATTAATTGAGTTACAATTTACCAATGAAATGTAAATGTAAATGTACAGATTTTTTAACAGAAACACTATACCTGTCTATCTACACCCACCTAAAGACGTACATTTAATTTTAAATTTTTGTAATACTGCATTGTTACGCTTGTATGTATGTATTAGTTAGCACTAACATTAGCAGTATTTTGGAAACGACAACAGCCTTGTGGTTTTTTACTTCAAATTCGATTCATTCATAGCCGTCATCGAAAATGATAAGGTATGCTGCGTACTTAGTCGTTTCAAAGTTTTGGTGCATAAGTTATTACTAACCCCAAGCAGTATTTTATATTTTAAAACTATACCTTCTTATCTAATAATGCAGAAATTTATTTACTTTTAAATTTTTTATATTGACGCATTCACATTTATGTATGAGGGTAGCCGTTTAGATTTCGAGAACTGGCAACACTGTTAGTGCTGCCTCTGATCTGATGATTGCATCGTGAAGTTTGAATTTTTGACAATATATTTACCTTGATAGTTTTATTATCCGTGCAATTATTTTCCATAACTTTCGGCGTGGATTATCTCAACAAGAATGCATCTACGAGCTGCATTCTTTATATGGTGATGAAGCACCATCGAAAACTACAGTCTATCGTTGGTATAGGGAATTTAAACTTGGACGGCGTTCTTTGGACGATGAATTTCGTGAAGGTCGCCCACAAATATTGCGTCGGAAAACATTAATGCTGTTTCTGAATTGATAATGCAAGACCGTCATGTGACATATCATGAGATCGAGGCATTTCTAGGTATTAGTAACGCTAGCGTGCGATCTTGCATGAACATTTAGCCGTTAAGAAGCTATGTTCACGTTGGGTACCACATAATTTGACAACCGTTCGAAAAAGAACTCGCATCGATTGGTGCCAAGAAATGTGCAAAAAATACAATGGCGGTGCTTCAAAGAACAATTATAAAGTCGCCACAGGTGATGAATCTTGAATCTATACGTATGAGCTCGATAGTAAACAGCAGTCGACTCTGTGGGTATTCCAAGATGAGCCAAAACCAACAAAAGTTGTTCGCGCTCGAAGCACATCAAAGCAAATGGTCGCCTGTTTTTTCGGAAAAACCGGACACGTTGCAACCGTGCCTTTAGAGAGTTGTAGAATGGTCAATTCCGAATGGTACACAACTATTTGTTTGCCAAAAGTTTTTGAGGAAATAAGGAAAACAAACCGAAAACGACAGATCATTCTCCACCATGACAATACGAGCTCTCACAGGTCGGTTCAAACAATTGAATATTTCACCGGGCAAAGCATTGAATTGATGAGCCATCCGCCGTACAACCCTGATCTAGCACCCTATGATTTCTTTTTGTTCCCACACGTGAAGAATAAACTTCGTGGTCAACGGTTTTCTACGCCGGAAGAGGCAGTTCAGAAGTCATATTTTGTAGATACCGCCTTCAAGGTGGCAGCAATGCTTTTCGAATTGATTTAAACGAATGCAAAAGTGCATTGATTTTCAAGGAGAATATTTTGAAAAGTAATAAAACTATTTTCGATAATAAATTTTTTTTTTGTTTGCTATTCCCGAAATATAAACGGCTACCCTCGTATGTGTAAGTTATCATTAATCGCGAGCGGTATTTTAGACACAACAGCCTCACGGTTTCTAGCTGCAAAGTTAGTTCGCGCACACACACATATGCTTGTCAAGTTGTATTACCTGCAGATAATTTTAAATTCTTCTCTGCTGTTATATTACTCGCCGATGTAATAGCGCCTTCACATTTATGTATTATAATAAACTTTCGTTCATTTGTCGTAACTGAACGATAATAGTGGGCGTTGTGTGCAGTAAATTGAGGAAAAACCGCTGTCAGTCAATTCAGATAGTATTGCTTAAAACGTGTAATGTGCTTAGAGCTGTAGTTTAAGAAAATGTTTGAACGAGTATGCAATTTATTTTGGGAAAATTTATTAGCATTATTAATATTTGTTTAGTTAATTAATCAACAGATTGAAATTTAATTTTGAAACAGTCGAGCCATTAGAATATTTTGGAAAGTACTTAGTTAATTTTGAGCAAATGTGTATATAATGATAAAAATTCCGTTAATAGTTTAATCCAGGTATTTGCAATGAATATATGCACGCCTCCCGCAACGTCATGAAACTGTTGTTGTTTTCACCTAACCTGGTAGATGTATAGAGCCCTGATTTTTCGTAACAGAGTCTACTTAAACACGACTTCGTTCACTGCTCTCTTCCCCAACCAACGTTGCCTGAGCGCTAAGAAGGGCGTTCGCTCGTCGACTCATGTGAAGTTGAGGTGTCACTCTCGCTGCCACCCCTTCTTCTGCACCTAGTTTAGCGCTCGGTACAGGCGTTTCCGTCACGCACGGAAGAAATATCGTCCAAGAAGATACAGCTGACGAGGTGAAACGTCTTTCTTTGACTGTTGATATATTGTAATCTTTGCCCGCGTCTTCCGGGCTAAAGTTTTGCAATTTCCGATTACCATCGCGTCTCGGTCAGCGCCCACGCCGTGTTATTATCGGGTTGGGCAAAGTGTAGTAATACGTCTAGTCGTCGACATATTGCCATACAACGGTGTCGTACCTAATGCGATTTGAAACTGGTTGCACATATTATCATAAACGGCAGAAGGCTGTCTGAAATTTATTTGAGATTACGAAATCAAACCATTAACCTGTTTTGCAAGATATCTTGAAATAAATTATTTTTTAGTTAAAGTTAAATAACTTCCAGTTTGAAATAAAATATAAACATTAATTTATATGATAAATCTCGATAAATATAAAGAACTTGTTCAGGTCAATTTTTTAATAACCATGAAAAAAAAACCACTGCACATAATCACTTCTGTATAATATAAGTATGATGAAATAAACATAAGTAATTAAAAATAGTGTTTCGTATCATGGCAAGTTTTCCTAAATGTAAGCAAACACCTGTTTTACGTATATTTTTTGCCTCTCTATTTATACATGGTACAAGTATCGTTTTGTATTAAAACAGATGTTTAAGGAAAACAACTAGATATATAAGGATTGTCTAGTATAAAAATTATTTACCGATTTTTCTAATATGTGTCGCTAGGCTTAAGTATGCAATGTTATGTTTTGGCATATATGTCATTTTATCCTATTGACCATCGGGCTTCAAAGCTATACATATTATATTTTGCGAAAGTAACACTGTCATAGATTTATACCTCTTTGAAAATGTCGAGTTTCGTGTCTGAAAAAGTGCATTACTTTTCTTGTTTAACCCTGTACCGTCATCCTTCGTCAAAATGACGACGCGCGATTTTATTTTCGAATTAATCTGCTTGTATTTGTCTTATTTTTCTTATAGATTTAGTCGCTAGCATGTTGTTGGTGGACGAAGGGAAGACGTGCAGCGAACTGCGCACATCGTAAGTGTACTTTTTCTCGCTTTTAATTTTTTACGGTAGTCAAAATGACGAAGGATGACGTTTGTGTAACTTTCAGGTTTTTCAGTCTATATTTCTTGTGCGAATAATTTTGTCTTTTTTCTAAGATGGATAATCAACGACCACTAACAGATAAACAAATTAAGCAGTTTCTCTCCTGGAGTGACAACAACAATGAATTTAAAAGTGATCTTAGTGAAACAGGTTGTGACACAGAAGTCGAGCAAGTTGAACCCTTTGCAAATACCAGCTCATCAGACAAAGCAACTGATGTGGATGAAGATGACATTCCGTTAAATATTTTGAGAGCGAAATCCAATATTATTACATGTGAACTATACTTCGAGGAAAAAACGGTCACAAATGGTCATCCGTCAAAGGTAAGACACATCATTATGAACTTAATATCGTACACAAAAGTCGGGGACCAACGCGTGAATGCAAAAACATACTTGATCCTCTCGAATGTTTCAAACAATTTATAACAGAAGATATAGTTAGTGAAATAGTAAAATGGACAAATGTTGAGATAACTCAACGTCAGTCCGTCTTACTTGCAAATACCGATCAGACGCAACGACGGAACACTAATGCAAATGAAATATATGCAGTTATGGGTATATTGGTGTTGACCGCTGTTAAAAAAGATCAGCATTTATCTGTGGAAAAGCTTTTTGACAGATCTTATTGTGGATCCAAATATATAAGCGTTCTTACCAAAGCCAGGTTCCAATTTCTCATGTCCTGCTTGCGTTTCGATGATAAATCTCTACGTCTGCAATTAGTGGGTGATAAATTTGCTCCCATTAGAAAAGTATGGGAAATGTTTGCACAGAAATTGGGTGAAAAATACAGTCCTGGTCCATACCCCACAGTGGATGAACAGCTTTTGGCATTCAGAGGTAAGTGCAGTTTTAAGATGTATATCCCAAATAAGCTAATCAAATACGAGATCAAAATGAAAATGTTGTGTGATAGTGGACCAAATACATGGTGGACGCAATTCCATGTTTGGGAAAAAATTCAAACACCACTACAATGCCACTGTACATGGCTCAAACCGAAATGTTAGGATGGACAACTGGTTCACATCAATACCTCTGGCAAAATCGTTAGGTATGAGCCCTTATAATTTGACAATTGTCGGCACTCTGCGGTCAAATAAAAGAGAAATCCCAGTTGAGCTAAAAGAAAAGAAAGGTCGTAAGTGTGGTACGGCCATGTTTTGCTACGACAATAACTTAACGTTGTTATCTTATAAGCCAAAGAAGAAACAAAATGGTTTAACTTTTATCAACATGTAACGAACAGGGCACTATCAATTCCAACAGTAATAAACCCGCCATGGCATTATGTTTCAAACACCTGCTTTTTCCGTGCGAAATTCAAATGGCGAAACTATTCATATAGCTTTGTTTTTTTTGCCAACTAGTTACTAATACTCCAATTCAAACAAATTGATACTTTTTTTTTTTTTGAAAAATACAAAATACTGTTTGACAGCGCGCAGTCAAAGTCATAGTTCTCATACGTGATGAAACAATTATGTAAAATATCACTTTTTTATCGAAAGTTTGAGCGCTTATTGTGAAAAGTGTGTTAAAATTTTATAAAAAGTTTGTAATGGAGAATAATCTGTCATGTAAGTACTTAAGATTTGTTTCATAAATTCCTGAAAATTTTTAAAATTTTTTTTGAAAAATTTAATTTTTAACATAACCTTTATCAAATGGGTTTTTGTCAAAAGTTTTTAAAAACATGTTAACGTTTGGCAAATCAAATGTAAACATATTTGAATACACTAAAGTGTGGTTCAATTACTAGGATTTATCTCATATTGGGTAATCTGAATATCATTTTTTGAAAAAAACTTTTTGAAATTTGGTTAAAAGAACCCTCAAAAAACTCAAAAAATGATATCCTTGCTCAATATGTCTTAAATAAAGTTGATCTATCATTGTGAGAAATTATTGGTGGAGAAGGTACGCCTTTTCTGCAAGTATCTAGAAACAAAATGGATAAAAAGTGGAAGAAGAGAAAATCAGTTTCGAAATGAAAACTTTTCATGGCTAAATAGCGAGATATCTTTCCAAATTAAAAAAGCAACTATTAAAACTACTTCTTCCACTGTGGGACGTCCAGAGGTTCCATTTTGCAAAAAAATGAACAGCAGCATTAGGGCAAGCTGATTTACTAGTACAAGCAGCAGCAATCTCAGCTAGGAAGAAAGGCAATGCTAACTTAGCTGCAGTTCTTAAGGAAACCATAGCAAGTCCAACAAGACCTTCCAAAATTAAAAAGATGTACTCAAAAAGTCAACCTATACCAATTCCTCTTTCCGCAGACGAAGCGTTAGCTTTTTTCATAGAAAATAGTTTCACAACAGCATAGTATAACGCAATACGTCGTGAAAGTACATAGAGAAACTGTGACATATTTCCTCACTATAACCAAATTCTAGCTGCGAAGTGAAAATGCCGACCAGAAGGTATCAAAGTAACCGAGACCGTAGCAAGAGCTCCTTTAGAATCTGTTGTGTTACATACTGCCAATAGAATTTTTGAAATGCAAAAGGAGGTTTTTGAAGCCGTAATGGAATCTGAAAATTCTGATCATTTAAAATGTGAGTTAATTTTTAGCTACGGATTTGACAGTAGCACAGGCCAAGCTCTATATAAGCAGATGTTTTATACAACAGACTCATGCAATAATTTTGACGCTTCGCTTCTAGCCACAACAATTATACCACTGAGACTCGTACTCTCCTCCTACACCTATTTGGAATAATAATACGTCCAGTCAACAAGGTTTTGTCGGCCAATTAAGTTGGAATTCGTTAAGAAAACGAAGGAATCTATTTTGAGAGAAGAATTGACTTAAGAAAAGAAATTGATGCTTTACAAAATTTACTTATACATATTGGCAATGGAAAAACGGTACAAATATCGTTCAAATTATATATAAAATTAATAGATGGAAAAGCTTTAAATATTTTGACGGGGACTAAATGGACTCAAGTTTGTCCTATCTGTGGTGCGACGCCAACGGACTTCCTCAACATAACTGATTATTCATGTGAAAGATTTCATGCAAAAGAGTCCAACATCAAATTTGGGCTAAGTCCCTTACATTGTTGGATCCATTTTTTTGAGTTCATTTTACATTTAAGCTATAAATGTAAAGTAGAAAAATGGTAAATACGGTCAAAGGATCACAAACTTAAAGTTTCAAAGAGAAAAGAAGAAATTCAAAATACTTTTGGAGGGAGGTGGGTCTTCGTGTGGATATGCCTAAAGTTAGTGGCTTCGGAAGCACCAACGTCGGAAATACAGCCCGTCGAGCTTTCTCTAGTGATGTAATTTTCGCTGATATCACAGGTGTTAATCATAATCTAATTTTTCGCTTAAAAATTATATTGATCTGTTTACCGTGTAACTTTCCCATAAATCCAAACAAGTTTGAAACATACTGCTTCCAGACAGCAAAAATGATACAAGATTTGTATAGTTAGCTACCAATGACCTTCACTGTTCACAAGGTGTTAATGCATTCGAAGCAGGTTATAGAGAACACAATACTGCCAATTGGTGTTTTTGGCGAATCGGCAGCTGAATTGCGCCACAAGATTTATAAATCCGACAGATTGCATCATGCTCGCAAAAACAGCAGAACTAACAACCTTCTGGATGTTTTCAACAGAGCTTTGGATACATCCGATTCAATAATTTCGACAAAATACTTAAGCAGGCGCATGCAACAACATAAGCCTTTAAACTTTCCACATGAAGTTATAGAGCTTCTAAGTTCCAATGATATAAATGAAAATGTGGATGAAGAAAACCACTACGAACAAGGCGAATTTTTATCCGCTAGTTCAATAAATATTTTGAGTCAAATGTGTCTAGAAAATGAATTGCAGTTAACTGACACAATCAATTTAACTGAAAACTAAAGTAAAATAATTTTTTTTTAATAAAAAAATAATGAAATAAATTGACTTGTCTTGCATCTAATTGGTCACCAATGGGTTAATTTTTTCTTAGATTTATCCAAAAATGCCTGTCTTTAGCTTCCTTCTCAATGTGGCTCCAAAAAGTTTAATATATTAAAAGTTATTATAGGTGTTTGGAACATAGTGCATGGTAGAGTTTTATAATAGTACCAAAGGAGTTGATACATTCGACCAAATATGCAGCGTTATGAGATGTTCAAGCAAAACGAACAGGTGGTCGTTATGTCAATTTTTTGGAATATTAAATATATCTTTTATTAATTCATATGTAATTTATTCGCACAATATGTTCCAAGGCGGCCAAAAGCCTCTAAGTCGGGTTAATTTTATGAAAAACCTTTTTTCGGGACTCATAAATAATCAACTGAATGACAGGCTCGATATACCAACAATAACCTCAACTGTCAGAAATGATATCCAAAATCAGCTTCAAATTAATAACTCCACAGTATTCGAAAATATAAGTTCAAAAAATTAAACTGGAAAAAAGGAAGATATGCGCAATTTGTTCGTCGTCAAAACGAAGAATGGCAAACGTTGTTTGTGTAAAGTGCAACAAAAGGCTGCGTGGCGAGCACTAAATTAAAGTTTGTGCCTCATGCTTTATATGAAACAATTTAGCTTAAAACTATTGTTTCTATTTTAGTTTAACATATATACTATAAGAAACTACAAGACTTAATGGAAAAAAATGTGTTACATGTTATACTTTTTATGTTATATAATAGTTTGCTTAAAAAACCATGCCAATTGAAGGAAGGCTATGAAATGTTAATTTTTAGTTAAATAATTAAAAAATTTTTATGAATTTCTTTAAAAATTGATTTAAAAATATCTAAATATAAATAATAAATATATTTTGTACCTTTCTTTAAATACGTCTTTTTTTATAGTCTCTTGAAATAGGTCGTAGTCGAAATGACAAAGGATGGCGTTAGTGTACAAAATTAAGGATGACGTTCTAGGGTTAATCAAAAGAAAAAAGTCGCTGAAAGTTATCGTTTGCTGAAACTTACGGTGAGTATGCTCCAACCATAAAAACATGTGAGGCGTGGTTTGGATAATTCAAGAGTGGCGATTTCGATGTACAAGACAAAGAATATTCTGGTTGACTGAAAAAGTTTGAAGATGCGAAATCGCAGGAGATATTGGATGAAGACCCAAGCCAAACTCAGAAACACTTTGTAGAAGCGTTAAAAATGTGGCCCAAGAAACGATTAGCGACCGATTACGAGCAATGGGAAAAATCCAAAAGATGGGAAAATGGGTGCCACATCAAATGAATGATAAGCAACTGTAAAATCGAAAAATCGTCTCGTTATATAATAGTATATTTGCAGACTTTAGAAAACTTCCACACGCCCACTGCTGCAACTGAAACACCGAAAAAAACTATCGTTGCTAGTGCTCCCAAGCATTGCCTTTCCAACCACGACGACGAAGAAACTATTTGGACTAGAGAAGTTGAAAAAGATAGTGTTTTAATATTTTAAAATTAAATGTATAAATGAAATTGACCCTCCCTCCGACAAGGAAGCGAAGACTAGCAAACTATGAACGAAGATGACGAAGTCTAAATCATACTCCAATCAATTGGCGAAAGAGGTCGCAGATTACATACATTTTCTGCTGTAGACATTTGTATTCATCAACATACAACACCTTAATTCTTCTATGATTACAAATATTTACATATTTCTATCTTATATGTGGTTTAATTGTATTCAAATAAAGAATTTTTAAATATATACCTTTGAAATCATCATTAAATAAGAGTATTATTGAGATAATAGTAAGTACTTAGTCTTAATTTATCTTTCAAAGTGATACATAAACTAATTTAACATGTTTTATATGGAATTTATTTCCGATGTTCATTGTTTATTTAAGACGTTCTACGAAAAACCAGAATCCGAGAAAATACGTCTTCATCATACGTCTGTGAAATGGACATTATGTATATGTATATATGTGTATGTATATATATATATTATGTATATATATATATATATATATATGTACATGTACATGTATGTGTGTGTGAGTGGGTGTGTGTCTAATTTTATCATTAATAAAATTAGAATACGTTACAAGAGCAATCTTATATCTGATGCTTCTGGACATAATAATTTTCGTTTTTAATCCACATGTTATCGTTACTGTTGTAAGTTTTATACGTGATCGTCAAGTTCAAGTTAAACCTGCATTTAATGTGAAACCTGTACTTGATACAATATACTTCATGATACAACATGAATATAAACAACTAATATAATAAATGTGCAGTTGCAGTTTCATTCATCATACTTCATGGTAGTAATCTATATAATAGTAGGTTATCCGTGCAGTCAGAAGTTATGATATCTCGCGATCACTTTCATGTTATGTCTGTTAGACTCGAACATTCTCCCGACAGTATGTTTTTGGTAATACTGGACGTAGAGTCTCTAAACCTCGAAGCATCTTCCAAAAAAACATTTGCTCTCTGAAACTTGTTATACCACATTAATATAGTCGTGCGATATAGATAATCATGTTCTAGTACAGGAGCCATTTCACTCATTGACCAATATTCTACCCGCAGACAAGTTGTAGTCTAGAATTACATCGTCTTTGATCAAGATGGTAACTGTTTTCATTTACTACTGTTCGAAAGCAGATAAAGTATTGGTCTCAATAGGGGTCAACCTACACTAAACTTATTACAACGGGCAAAAATCAATTGCGTCATATTACAAAACTTCAGTAGTATCTTTTGTATGTTCGTGATTCCTATTATTCTCACTTCTTTTTCAAGTAATATGCTTTCCATCATAAGCTTATTTTATTTTCAATATATCACTTTATTCATAATAGTATTTATATTCGTACTAATTAATTTGTTATTTAGATTTACTGCATGCACCATTTTTGCAGAGAGTAACAATGTCTAAAACTCTAAATATTACATAAATATTATTAACCAAATACAAATAGTACATTTTAGGTAAAATACACAGGCATAGACGTTTTCGACCTCTTAGCCTATAGGAGGATAGTTTGACAAGTAGTGAGAATGACACATAGGTGGCACTCTAGTTGGTAAAACAAATGCACTGTAATTTAGGTTGCCTATTTATATGTTTACATTCCGATATTTAGATAAATCGGTTGATTAGTTTATTTTTGACAGCTGATTGAAAAAGAAGCGACACGTCGTTTTGTTAAAATGGAAAAAGCAGAGTATCGTGTGGTGATTAAATACTTCGTAATTAAGGGTATGAAAGCTACAGAAATAAAAGAAGAGTTATGGGAAACATTAGATGAATCTGCTCCACCATCCGCCACAATAAGTAGATGGGTAAATGAATTTAAACGTGGTAGAACAAGCTGTGTTGATGAAGCACGCTCTGGAGCATCCAAAATCGTGACTTCTAAGGAAATGATTATAAAAATCCATATTATTACGCAAGATCGACGACTCAAAGTGAGAGAGATAGCAGACATGGTAAACATTTCAACAGAACGCGTACACCACATTTTAACGAAAGAATTGGGCCTTCTCAAGCTTTCGGCAAGATGGGCGCCGCGATTGCTTATGACTGGACCTTTACAAGCGGAATCCGGTTGATTTTTGTAGGCGATTTGTTACTTGCGATGAAACTTGGATACACTACAGTACACCCGAAACTAAACAACAGTCGAAACAATGGTTAGAACGTGGTTCTGCACCTCCAAAGAAAGCGAAAACCACTTTATCGGCAAACAGGGTGATGGCATCAATTTTTTGGGATTCAAAGGGCATTTTGCTCATTGATTACCTTCAGAAAGGTACCACAATAAATGGACAATATTATGCAGAACTTCTACAAAAATTAAATGTTGAGATTTGTGCTAAACGGCTAGGAATGGCAAAGAAAAATATCCTGTTTCATCAAGACAACGCTCCCTCGCATACCAGCACAGTTGCGATGTCCAAAATCCACGAGTTGCATTTACAATTAGTACCATATTCGCCGGATCTAGCCCCTTCCGACTTCCACCTTTTTCCAAAATTGAAAACGGCACTAGGTGGGAAGAAATTTTCGTCTAACGACGAGCTTATCATCTTCGTAAATGAGTATTTTGCAAGCCGTCCGGAATCGCATTTTAGAGATGGCATAAGGGCATTGGAGCACCGTTGGAATAAATGTATCGCTCTTTTAGGAGAATATATTGAAAAATAAAAATTATTTTGTACTTAAAAAATTCGTTTTTCTTTTCCATTCTCACTACTTGTCAAACTACCCTCGTATAACAAGGGAAGTATAATACTTCTTGAAGTTAGCAAAGAATTTGAATTTTCCGATGACGTTCGACCAGTTTGTGTAGATTGGGAATTAGCTTATTAAGGAATTGTTTCTTTGATATTGATATTCCACGAAATTTTATGCAATCTATTTTTCAAATAGATTGCATAACCTAGTTCAGTACTTTTACTAAAGTATAATTTTCGTTCAAAATCGTCCATAGACATTTAATATTAACTAATTCATATGGACACTATAGAAAAATAAGAGAGTTGTTTGATTTTCGCCATGCAAATAAACAGCATTAGTTTGTGCCTTTATAGAAATTTAG
Organism: Dermolepida albohirtum; assembly: GCA_031893035.1. NCBI lineage: Eukaryota > Metazoa > Arthropoda > Insecta > Coleoptera > Scarabaeidae > Dermolepida > Dermolepida albohirtum. Next base: position 17,530 of record JAVIWB010002052.1, read on the forward strand.
GGAAAAGTGATAAAATGCAAGAGTTAATAATTCAATCATATATCAAAAGTTATCAAATAATTCAATTAATAGTCTCGAAAAAAAATTTTTATTATTTCAAAATTATTAATTGTAAAAGCATCGAATATAATAATATAAAATAGCCTGGCTATACTAACAAATTAGCAAAATAATCTTTAACAAGATACTTATTCCGAAAGATAAACCAAAAATTTAGGCCAAGAAAAAATCTAAAAAAACACTTAGAGGAGCTAGTGAAAATATTTTTACAATAATAAATTATAATAAAATATTGTAATATGTTTTATAAAAATAAATAACATACCCTAGCAATGTATTTTAAACACCATATTAGTCCATTCTACATCAATTGTGATGCTTGTCCTATTATACGAGGGTAGCCGTTTATATTTCGGGAAAAAATTTTTTTATTATCAAAAATAGTTTTTATTGCTCTTCAAAACATTCTTCTTGAAAATCAATGCACTTTTGCATTCGCTTAATCCTATACACATAACCTTCGTCGAATCGTGGAGCACAAGATAGAAATACCGCTGTTTCTTTTTAATATGTACGATGATCGCCATAACGTTACCAGTCAAGCAGTGTTGCCAGATCGTGGGATTTTTCCCAATTCGTGGATTTTGAGGCATGTGTGGGAAGTTGGGATTTTTAAAGACAAATCAATCATTACGTGGGATATTTTATGAAATTCGTTTATATACTTTTGATTGTATTACATTCATAATTTTAAATATTTTCAGGTATTTCTGTGTAAATTAAATTAGAAATTTTTCTTGATTTTTCTATATGTGCGCCATCTAGTTGATAATAGATACACTATAATCTGTACGAATAGTAGTGGTAACTGGTAGCCCTTTATGATATAGGCCCGCCCATATATTACAACTAAGCGGGAAATCCCCGGTTTCAAACTAAAATTATAAAACGTATGAAAAATTTATTAAAATTGTGCAAGTTTTGCCGAAACTCTGTAAGTCCCCGACAAAACACCTAAGAATATATAAAGGCTGCAGCAGATTTTTCGTTTTTATTCGTATATGTGTACATCACAAAGAAAAATAAAATGTCATCCAGTGTCGATAGTGATACCCAAAATACACCAAGTACATCTAAAAAAATTAAGTATGAACACAAAAAAAAGATATTTCAATCTGAATGGTTGAAAAATTCCCTGTACAAAAATTGGCTTCAACCTCTACCCGACAATAAATTTAAGTGTAGGTAAGTACTGCGATGACCGTTAAAATATTATTAGAAGTATGAGATGTTGATTTAAAGATTTCATATAGCTGCGATTGATTTTCTATTAATATTGTTTTATTATCATTTCAGATGTGTTGTATGTAGTAAAGAATTATTCTGTGGTACCACAGAATTAAACCGGCATATGGAGGGCCAAAAACATAAAAGGAAAATAAAGACATATAAAGCCACACCATGTATGCTTACATTCACGAAAAAGAAAGAAACAAGTGTAACAGACACGTACATTAGAAGTTGGACTTTCAGCCTTTTCTGCTGAACACAGTGTAGCCTTTTATATTATAGAACATTTAGTACTACTTCTAAAAAAATATGTATCTGACTCCCAAATTATCCAAGAAGTGACTCTAGGAAGAACCAAGTGTACTGGCATCGTAAAAATATTTTAGGAAAAGTAGAAAGTCTAGAGATAATTGATCAGTTAAAATAAAATTTTTATTCGATCTTGATCGACGAGAGTACAGATATTGCAGACAAAAAATCTATCTTTTGGTATGCATTACAATTTGATTCAAGTATCGCAATATAAAATTTCATTTATAATTTCAGGTAAGATTCAAAAGCATTAATTCTAGTAAAATTAGCACCAGCCTGCTAGAATTAATAGAAGTGGATGCAAGAGATTGTTCAGCAAAAAAATTATACCAGGAGATTACAAGCTGTTTAGAAAATAAAGGTATACCACTGAAAAATATGGTAGGACTGCGCCTGTAAAGCTTGGAAGAAATAATTCCGTATTCTCGAAATTACAAAGTCAGGTACCACATTTGGTTAAATTACGATGCATTTGTCATAGCAGTGCACTAGTAGCTAGCAGAGCCTGTCAGGAACTACCTGACTCGCCTGAAGAACTTTTAAGAAGTATTTCTACTTACATGTCAGGTAGTTCGAGGCGTTATGCAATCCTAAATGAATTTCAAGAGTACTTTTACTTAGAAAAGAAAAAAATTCTTAAACTGTGCGCAACAGGATGGCTTTGCATGCACGAATGTGTAAACAGAATTAATGATAATTGGAATGCACTAGTAGAGTTCTTTAGACTAGCAGCATTTGAGGATGGTTTTAAATCATCCACCGATATTTTACAAAATATGCTAGATCCAATCAATAAAGTATATTTTTTATTTTTGTCATATGCATTGCAATATTTTAATGCCCTTCTTCAAAGCCGTGATATTTTAATCCACCAATTATATGAACGAAGTTGCACTATATTACGGCAAATTAGCAGTAATTATATATTTCCGGAACATGTTCATAACGCTCATGAATTAAACTTGAGCAATCCTCGATTTTTTGTTGTCATACAAAACGTTAATTTAGGTCAAAATGCAACTAACATATTAGTTAATTTACCTGAAGAATTCAAGCTACAGGTTAGGAGATCCTGCTTGCGATTTTATATAAAAGCTGCCGAAGAAATCAAAAATAGAATGCCCTTTAATCCAATTTTTAAACAATTTAAGTTTTTAACACCAGCTGTAGCAGTGAATGCAAATGCAAGGGATGAATCACTAAGTAATTTAAATGTTATTTGCAATCAATTTTGAAATTTAGTTGACAAAAACAAAATAGACATTCAGTGGCAAATTTTGCCAGTTAGTTTTAGCCAGCAAGAAAAACAAAAATTTCTTACCATGAGTGTAAGTGATTTTTGGCATGAAATATCAATAGCTAAAGATCACGATGAGAAATTCTTGTTTGCAGAACTGTCAAAACTGGCTAATATTATATTGGTTATGCCGCATTCAAATGCGGAAGCTGAAAGAATATTTTCCATGGTTACTGACTGCAAAACGAACAAGCGAAATAGGTTGTCTGCAGACACTTTAAATGCTATGACAGTATTTCGCAGTGCAATGCAAAATAAAAATTTAAATTGTACTACTTTCAATGTTTACTCGAAACATAAAAAAAATAGTGCTAATATATACATATGAGTACATTTTTATATACTTTTTTATATACATATTTTCAATAAAATATATAAATTATTAATATTACTGTAATTTTATTGTTTTTTCCTTTCCTTGGGATTTTTGTGGTTCAGATGGGATATTTCATCGCTTTCCGTGGGATGTTTAGTTTTTAGATCTGGCAACACTGTAGTCAACTCAGTATTCATTGAGCTCTCTTGAGATGTGGACTTGTGTGGCGCGTAATTGCGTAGTTTTTTGAGATTCCGAGAATTGTACGTCGTTTCGACGAATGGTTAGTATTTGTGTACTTTTTTTACAATTGTTTGGATTGTTTTAACATTTTAGTATTATTATTTTATGTAGTTTTTTTAATGTCGTCAAAACGATTGTTATCTCAGGAATCTATTCTTCGTTTCTTATTGGAAGTGGAAGATGCCAGTATGTTGGATGGCTCATCTGGCAGCGAACTTGATGATGATGTGGAGCTTGATGATGTAGAAAGCAACCGCGATTATTCTGACAGGGAGCATAACTCCCTAAATACTCAAGATCTATCTTCTCTTATTTCGCTGGACAGTTCATTGGAGTCGCATTCTCCTTCAGTTCAATTTTCAAACAATCCATGTATTTTAAGCTTTTCAAGAAGTAACATTCGTAGTCGCTCACGACATGCTTGGGCTACAAGTAAAGGGAGTAGTAGCTCAAAAAGAACAGCTTCAATTAATATTGTACGTGTTGCTAGAGGACCTGCTCGTTCTACAAAAAATATTACTGATCCACTTGCATTTTTTGAACATTTTATGACTGATCAAATATTAGAAGAAATTGTGAAGTGGACAAATTCGGAGATTACAATCAGGAAGGAAAGTTATATGAGGAGCAGACTTGCAAAACGCATTTTGTCCAAAATTTTCAGTTTTGAGTTAGAGGTGGGGCTGTATTCTTCACAAACATATCTCGTTTTGTCCCAGTTTAAATAAAGCGACAAAATCACCTGGACAAACAAAGTGAATTTTGTCGAAAGGAAATGGACATTCAAATAGCATTTTGTCCATAAACATTGGACCTAATGCAGTTTGGTAGTTTATTTGAGGCAATCTAAGCGTGCTAATGTATTTTGCAGTGTTTTAAGTTAATTTGTGATATAAAAATGGAAAGTTTGGACAATGAGCATATTGTTGGTGATATAGATAGTGATCGAGGCACGCGGAAACGAAAGCAAAGTATTACATCAAAGGAGCGAAAAAAGCAAATAAGGTAGGTTTATTATTTTTAGGTTAGAATCTATGTAAGTACCTTGGTTTCTTTCTTTGTAGATATTCAAATTTAGATAAAAATTTGGATAATTTCAACGTAGTTTGTAATCATAAAGATACTTATATGGAATGTCAAAAAGTATCCAGATCAGATATACTCCGAATACGTGAGCAGTTCTTCAAAGAAACGAATAAAATTTCTCAAGATAACATACTTGCACATTTAATGCAGGTTGAAAATTCAAAGCGTACCCGACGCCGTAAGGAAAACGGCAAAGCTCATAATTATTCTGTTAAATATTTTGGAAGTTTTTCTTGTATGTAATTTGGAAAAATCAGTTATAATGTTTGCTCTTTTTACAGGTATTTATTGATGGCAGTAAACAACAGGTATGCCAAAAGTTCTTTCGGGGTATATACAGTGTGTCACAAAGAAGAATTAATACAATCTGCAGGAAGGTTAAACAAGGATCAGGAATTATCGAAAAAAGAGGACGAGATAAACGTTCAGCAAAATATACCGAAAAACTAAGTGCTGTTAAAAGATTTATAAGCCAATTAAAAGGAAAAGAAAGCCATTACGGACGAAATAAATCAAGACGAATTTATTTGTCTTCTGAGTATACCATTACGAAACTTTGGGAATATTATAACCAACAAGCAGATGAAAAACTGCAAGTAAATTATAAATACTTTAGCAGAATTTTCAATAACAATTTTAACATTGGCTTTGGAAGCCCCGCCACAGATGTTTGTGGGTTTTGTGTGAAAACAGAAACCCAAATTAGTATTTCTGAAAAAGTGGACCAGAAACAACAACTTACAACCCAGTTAAAAGTACACAAATTTCGAGCAGCGCAATTCCATAAACTGATGAAGGAACATCCACCTACTTCGATTTCGTTTTGCTTTGACCTTCAGCAGGTCCAAGTACTTCCAAAAGTACCCATACAAGAAGCTTTTTATGCACAACAACTTGCACTTTACTTTTTTTGCATAACTGGTATTAACTGCAAAGATTCTATTTTATACTCTTGGATGGAACATCAAGCTGGAAGAGGAGTCACAGAAACATCCTCGGCTCTACTAGACTTTTTAAAGAAGACCACTTTTTCTCGAGATATAACTTGTGTTCGACTCTTTGCTGACGGTTGTGGGGGGCAAAATAAAAACAGCTTTATTGTGCACTTACTAATGTTCTGGGTAAACCATTTTGCCCCTTCTACAATCAAAAGCGTTGAACTCACGTTCCCAGTACGTGGACATTCGTATCTTCCAGCAGATAGAATTTTTGGCCAAGTAGAAAAAATTTTAAGACGCTATAGTGTAATTAAAACACCAGAGAAGTATTATGAGTTGTATTCTAAGATAGGTGAAGTTCGAACTAGGAACTGATTGGCCATTAATTAATATTAAAAGTGCTTCAAAATGTCTTAAAAAACTACCAGCAATTAGCTCATGCAAAAGAATTCGCATACAAAGAGGAAAGTCTACAAAGTCAATTGTAGTAAAATCAGAATTATTATACAGAAACAAAGAAAGAAATTCGAAACACTTTTAAAAGGGCGTAGACGCCTTGATCAGATTGAAGTTCCAGAACTACCTCTTGGACATACGATTAAAAAGAAAAAATTAGACAGCCTAAGGAAACTACTTGTAGCGCTCTCTGGAGAAAAATGGTGTGATGATCCCGATTTAAGATGGATGATCCCAGTTTTTAGTAAAGAGATTCCTGATGAACAAGATAGCGAAGAAGAAGTTCAAGACTGCGAATGTGTGGATGAAGAACATCCCAATTTTCTTTAAATTTATTTTATTGCTTTGATTTTTGAATTTTTAAAAGTTTCTTTAAATGTTTGCATAATCCTTTAAAACGTCATTTTTCGTTCAATAATCGATTTTTAAATAAATGTTTTTTTGTATAAACGTTTTTTGTTTAAATTAACATTAAATGACAATTTGTTTTATGGATTAAGTACTTTTTACAGTAAAATATTACATTACAGACTTTCTTAATGCATTCTGTCCACAAAAGACATGCAAACTGCATTATGTCCTGTCATTTTTTAAAATTTTAACAGTTATTTGTTATTTTCCCAGTACGAACTTTTATAGTTTGACTCTTCTCTATTAAATGCAAATAATTTACTTGAAGTAATTTTTTGTAGTTCTTACAGTTTTTGTGCTACCGTTTTTCGGCTTTCCTGAAAAATTACAAAAATGGACAAAATGCGTTTTGCAAGTCTGCTCCTCATATGCAAGCTAAATTTTCACAGAGTGAAACTAACGAATTTGAGATAACAGCTCTAATTGGTATTTTAGTATTAACGGCAGCTTTGAAAGATAACCATTTGACACTTAACGAATTGTTCAATATAGAGTATTGTGGGACTAGATATATATCGTGCATGAGTAAAAAGAAGATGCGACTTTCTTCTTCGGTGTCTACGTTATGATGACAAAATCTTACGATTACAAAGACAAACTGAAGATGCTTTTATACCCATAAGAAACAATTGGGAATTACTCATAGCTCAATGCCGCCAAAACTATATTCCTGGAACAAATGTCACAATTGATGAGCAGTTATTGGCGTTTCGTGGGAGATGTAAATTTCGCATGTACGAGGATCGATCCAGAAATAAGGTTCCCAAAGAACTCCAGCCGCACGGGCATGTGTGAGACGAAATCCGGCAACACCACTGTGTAGGTATGTTTCCCTACTCCGGATTCCCACCTGCCGCGCTTCGCTACGCCGCTCAGCATGGGGAGTTCCATGCCTTGTTATGTTCCATATATTCAAACGTTATTGAATTTAGTTTTCTCTCTCACCGCTGTTAGCGCTGTTAGACAAAAATTTAAAATTCCCGGCATATGTGCCGTAGAATACCGAGTTATTCCGAAGTTTGTGAGTGATAGAGCACGTTGTTTCTTTGTTCAATTCTGGTTTATTCCTGGTTTTGTTCATAGTTTATTTCAATTTTCAAACGTAATTTAATCTTTTCGTGGTGTTAAATTATATTTATTTGTTAGCCGTTTGCTTTTATTACGTATTTAGTTTATTAGTGGCCATTTGGTGTTCTTGTTTTAGTTTATTATTAATTAGTGATTAGTTTTTATAGTTATCGTTTATTTGTTAGCCGCGTCCATTTGGTTTTATTACGTACTTTAGTTTATTAGTGTCCATTAAGAATTCTTGTTTTAGTTTTTCTTTTTAATTAGTTATTAGTTTTATTGTGGTGTTTAAGACATTAAAATGGGCGCGGGATCGTGTTGTGTGCCGAATTGCAAAGAGACTTCAAAAACATCCATAATGCATGTTTTACCAAAAGACTATGAGGTGAGAATCAAAGTGAGAATATCATTCCAGATACAACTTTATTATTTATATATGCAAATGCAAGTGGCTGGTGAAATGAACAGTTCCACAGCTACCGTTAATTTTTGACAGAAACCTTTATAATGTATTTCTTTTTGGTTTTTTCAGAAATGGTGTGATGGTATCAATCGAAAGATTTTGTTTGAGAAAAGAAAGTCTTATCGTGTGTGTGATAAGCACTTTTCTGAACATGACAAATTTCTAACATGCAACAATAAGACAAATATAAAGTGTGACAGTATTCCAACCTTACATCTTCCAAGTAATTTGCAATAATACATAATATATAGTATAAATTTTATAAACATAATATTGCAGGTTCACATCAGCCTACTGTAGCAATTGTAAATGTATCGTTTTCAACGAGCTTACCTCGGATAAGTAAGGAGAAAACAGAAGAAATACCGTGTAATGTTCAAGGTAAATAAATAATGATTATGTCAAGTATACATACATATGTAGTTCTTTCTATTCTATTTTATGGTGTCGAGTTATATATGAACATATGTTTTATATGTACCAATTATGTTGTAGATTCACAAAAGAATGATCTACAAAGCAAAAATTCAGTATGTGTTTCAAGGAGGTCGCCTTTGGTAAATATGGGGAAATCGATGGAAGAAATCACATCACACGTCAAAGGTAAACAAATAGACAAATATGCCGCAAAAAATTAATAGAGTAACATGTACATTGCAGATGCAAATGAAATTGTTTCAACTCCTCAAAGAGAAATCTGCATTCCAACAACTAGTAATTTTGATTTTCCAACAACACCGCGTTCTCGTAAAGGTAATAATTATGTATTTGTTGTAGGTTATTAATTTGGAAGTCAGCATATATAGAATTTGATATTTACAATATATTTAAAAATTCAGATTTCAGAAAAAAAGTAAATATACACTCTTTGGTGAACACTAACAGAGAAGTAAATTTAACCCCGAGAGCTAGAAAATTATATCATTTTGCCAGAAATTTAAGAAAGTCTGCTAGACGCTTAGATTTGGAAATGGCTAGCACTAGGACTCGACTAGAAGAGGCTTTAGAATACGCTAACTCTGAGGAAGTTTTGAGAAGTAAAGTCAATAAAATTACTTATACATTTATAACTTCGCAACTAAATCTGCAAAAAAAGAAAACTAAGGCTCGTCGTTATAGATTAGAAGATAAGTTATTTGCACTACACCTTCTCAAACAATCTCCGAAGGGATACCGTATTTTACAGAGAACATTTGCTTTACCTTCACGTAAAACTCTGATGACAATGTTAAGCAAAGTTCCTTTTAAATGTGGGTTAAATAATGCTGTTCTGAGGAGCATCAAGGATTCTGTGAAGTCCATGTCACCATTAGACAGATATTGTTCCCTTATTTTTGATGAAATGTCACTGGAACCATTACTAACCTACAATACAAAAGAAGACAACATTGAAGGCTTCGAAGATACTGGTGAAGAGCAAAGAAAGAAGAAATTTGCTGATCATGCAATACTATTTATGGCAAGGGGACTAAAAAAGAAATGGAAACAAACGATTGCGTTTTTTTTTGCAGAAGGTGGAATGAGTGCTCCAGATTTAGTTCGAAATATTAAACTAATAATCAAAGAACTGCATGCTATTGGTCTCAGAGTTATTTGTGCAGTTTGTGATCAACATTCGACAAATGTGAAAGCTATCAAAATGTTGAAAGATGAGACAAACCGAAAATTTCAACAAAGAGGCCAAGAAAATCAATTATTAGGGTTCAGCATTATTGATGGTGAGGAAATTATTCCCTTCTATGATCCACCACATTTGCTTAAGGGCATCCGGAATAATATGCTTGAAGCAAATATAAAATTTACTGTAAAAAATCAAGAGAAAATTGCTTCTTGGGGGCATATTAAACTATTATACGAAGCAGATGTAGGTGATGAAAATACACGAATGCTAAATAGATTATGTGATTATCATATTTACAAAGATAAAGTAAAGAAAATGAAGGTTAGTTATGCAGCACAGGTTTTTTCGCATAGAGTTTCATCAACTATGCGCTGGAGTGTGAAATATGGTATGCCTACTTACTCCATTAATTAATTATAAATCTAATAAATCCTTGTTTTTCAGCAAAAATCCTTCCGGATAGTGCTCTAGACACAGCAGAGTTCTTAAGTTTTATGGACCAAGTATTTGACAGTGTTAATGGTTCTGCGATAGAAGCAAGTCATGGCAAAACCTTACGTTGTGCTGTCAAAGAAAATTCAACCCATATGAATTTTTGGAATGACGCGATACTAATTTTCAAAAGTATGAAATTTATTACACCTAAAGGAAAGGAATCTGTTCCACCTAGTATTAAAAATTGGATCGAAACACTCCAAGGATTTAAGAGAGTATGGGAGAAGTTAAACAAAGCTGGTTTCAAATTTTTATGCCCACGCAACATAAATCAAGATCCTGTGGAAAATTTTTTTGGGTGCATACGAAGCCACGGAGTGAGAAATGTGAACCCATCTTGCACAGCATTTAAGAATTCTTTAAAATCACTACTGATTAATAATCTTACTGCAGTGCATTCTAAATCAGGCAATTGCGAAGAAGATGATGGCAGTGTTTTAAATAATTTAAGATCCTTTTTGCAGTGCGATGTACCTGAAGAATCTTATGATAATATAGACATAGATATCCCTACATTAATCCCTCAAAATAGACTAGAACTGAGTCCAACACATGCATATGTATCAGGATACATGGCCAGAAAAATTTTAAAAACTATTAAATGCAAGCATTGCAAGGAATATTTAGTTTCAACAGAAAGTTCACTTGAGCATTCATTAATAGAATCCCGTCAGTATAATAAACGTGCGCTTTTGCGGCCAAAAACTAACTTCACAATACTTTTTAATCAATGTGCACAAATCGCAGATTATTACCTTTCAAAATATTGCCACTTGAATATGTTAAAAGACAGACTCTACAACATAATGAAGAAAAATATTATAAATACGTTTCATTGTAGAAAACATAATTTATTTGACATTTTTATTAACATTTTCTTAAAATTTTACATTTATACATATGTAAACAATGTTAATTTAATTCTAAAAGGTAAATACTCTTTCAGTTAAACGATGTTGTTAAGAAAGCGGCACATGACAGATATAAAAAGTTTAAGATTAGAAATAGTAAAATAAAAGCACTTAAAATGTTGGTGTAATGTAATAAACAAAGTGTAGTAAATAAAAATTTTATCAATACATTTTCCTTTTTTTACTATTTCCTTATGCAAATGTTTTTTTTTTTGTATGGTAGACATCAAAATGGGCATCTCTAATTCGCTGTAGCAGAATTAAAAATTGTGCTTTAAATTCTATACTGCTGAAAGAAATTACCTACTTTTAACACTAAACACAATTCAACGTTTTTTTTGTATTTCTTTTGTTTCTTTTAAGTTTAGTTTCCCATCAATTTAACATATATGGCTTGTTTGACGTGCTCTTCAATTCTATCGAAGACAGCCGAGAATTTATAAGTCGCACGTGAAATGTATATTATGAGTGTTAAAAGTCATTTTATTTTGTTTGTAGGTTTGCGTAACTTACACTCCATGCTCGTTTCCTACTCACAAGATGAAATGCCACTTTTGACACTTGTATCAGAAATAACTATCACTAATAATTATTACAGAAATTATTTAAAATCGCCGCCATTCACATTAATTCATCTCCCTCACCGCTA
>JAVIWB010002054.1:0-29078 GCA_031893035.1 Dermolepida albohirtum
ATGCATGAATGTAAATTATAAGTTAATATTTGATTTATTAAAAAATGCAATACACAATTTACACGTTAAAATTCGTATTACGGCGGCATCAAACATTAGTGGTAAACTGTATATTAATATTGAAACGTGGCTTAGAATTTTTTCTGTACGTAGCATCTAATTACGTACATGTAAGACGAATGAGGATATAAAAACTTTGCACGCCTAAAAGTAGAAATTTGAAAAAATCATCATACTTTCAGACGTGCGAAGTTTTTAATTCTTCGTACTCGCGAAGACTTTACTTATATCAAATCATACGAAAACAAGGAAATGACATAAATTTCCATCGTCTTGTAAGCGTGCTATTATTCGATCACACTTCAAAAACATAATGGTCATTCTAATCTTTCTAATTGGCTGTTGATTAGTATTCTTTTTATTTTGTTAAAGTCTTCGAAAAGATGGTTGCGCATCAGCTGATTATTGTTCTTAATAAGCATAAAATTATTGGTCCTATAAGAGCAGCAAAAAATATATAGATATAATTTGTAAAGTCGATAATAGAAATCTTTTATGTATCTAACGAACTACTTAAATATTTTTAACATTATCGTTCATTGCTTGTTATCAGTTGTACGAGTGCAGAGCCAGAAGACTGATAGAAATTAAATCAGGAATAATTTTTGTGGAAGAAAATATTTTATATTCTAATATAAGCGCCTTCGAGACGTAATCAGTAACAACAAAATTTAGATCCAAACAATTAGATCATTATATTTGCACAAAACATATATTTATATATCTGTTATTCATAAAATCGTATTATCAGGATAGTTATTTTATAATTTATTAGAAACTATTTAATTATTAATGAATATATATATATATATATATATATATAAGAAAACAATTATTTGTATATTACAGGTAATCGAATACAAATCTTAACAACAACAAATGTAAACAACTTCGTTCGAAAAATAATGTATTTTTGTATTCTACGTTATGAATGGCATGCTCCGACTGCTATTTTTGTTTACATACCATTATTATAAAGACCATCGGCAGATATACACGTGTACATCGTATACCTTTTTATGGTACTTGCTGGACATTTAATTCCATACATTCATGAAATTAGGATATGTTTTGTAAAGGCAAGATGTTCCCAAATTTATCAGTATCTAACTAGACTTAGAGTGAAGTATCTATGAGATATTTATCCTTAATGGAAGGAAGTACAAGAAATTGTGTATCTATGTCAAACTATTAACGTGCCGTTTTTGAAGGTTTTCTTTAAAAAATAAATATATTTTTGTATACATGCTCCGTGTTTTCTTGGAATTGCATTCAGATATTCTTGTGAATGACTTTTTATAATGCTATATTCTAAATAATTCATGTAATTAGTTTTTCGTAAGTTTAGGTTTACATTTCTAAATCTATTTGATGAAATATCTGAGTTTCTTCGATAAAATTACAGTAGCGTATTCAGTTTTGATTGAAAGTCTTTTTCAAGTAGACAAACCAATTTTAAATATCATATAATGATATGAATACGAAAAAAAAATTAATAATAAAATAAAAGGTGTTCCAGAAAGAATATACGTATTTCGAATGCATATATTTATTAAATAGATGATGATACTCAAATTACTCCCATACTTTGGCAAGCATGTCCTTCATCACTGATATTATGGCAGTACGGATCCGGTTCTCTAACTCATCCAGGTTCTGTGGGAGTGGTGGTACATAAACGTTCTCTTTAATGACACCTCAAAGAAAGAAGTCACAGGACTCCATTCAGGGGGTGTCCCGTCTTGTTAAAAAATGAAGTTGTCTTCGTGCAGCTTCAGAAACAGCCAGTTTTGTAACATAGCGAGATACTGCTGACCGTTAACCGTGTTTCCATCAAAGAAGAATGGGCCGTAGATAGATGATCGGGATATCACACAAAACACGTTGATTTTAGGCGAATCTCGTACATGTTCAATGGTTGCATATGGGTTCTGTAGACCCCAAATTCGAACATTGTGTTTGTTTACCAGACTACTAAGATGGAAAATCGTTTCATCACTGAACACGATGCGTTGTGCGAAAGTGTTATCCTTGTCAATAGCATCATGAATCTCGTTACAAAATGCCGCACGTTTCCGTTTGTCATCAGGACGCAGAGCTTGTAACAACTGTAATTTGTACGGCTTCATAATCAACCGATGTCTCAAAGCAGGCCAAATTGTTGTTGTAGGCAGTTGTAACTCCCGACTGACACAACGAGTTGATTTTTAAGGATTACATTGGAAAGCACTTTGAATTCGTCCAACATTTTCTTCAGAAACACGATGGCGGTCAGGACTCTCTCCTTTACTTACACATCCTGTATCTACAAACTGTCCATACCGTCTGCGAATGTCCCGTCCATTCGGAGGTAGCTTAACCTGAAACGTGTTTCTTTGCACTGTAATCACGGAATTGCACTTCGCAAACTCGAGAACACAAAATGATTTCTGCTGCGGAGTAGCCATTTTAAACATATGACGGTTACCAGGAAAAACATAAGACAACTAACATCTAGCGGCTATTAAATAAAGTAGACTATGTATTCGTTTCTCCAATAGCTGAGCCGAGGCGCAGCGATCGATGTTTGAACAAAATAATACTTTGTAATACGTATATTCTTTTTGAAACACGCTGTACTATGTGATTTATCTCAAATGTTGTTATATAATTAAGATGACATGTCTGAAAGTTGGTCCGCACTAATATTCTTTCAAATGAAAATAAAAACCCCGCTCACAATAAGTTTGTATTCTATTTATGATGACAGTTTAGCTATAGGAATGCGTATTTACGCATTCGAGTAGCTCTTTACTTTATGTGCGCACCAACACACTGAGTGCTTGTGCTATGTCCGTACTAGCACTGTTGAGTATTTGACATAGTATAGAAATATCTATATACAAATGATAAATACTAATATATGAGGGTGGCTTGCAAAATCCATGGAATGACGGATAAATGGGGTATTTGTATGTGCCGGCGAGTTGTCCCCCAAACAACGTCAATTGTTAAATATTCGTCAGTAGAGTGTCGCTATGATGACAGAGAACATTTCGAAGTTTTTGACGAGATACATAGTTTTGAAATTCGTGCTATCAATAAGTACTTGTTCTTAGAAGGCTTATCAACAATAAATATTCATAACGAGATTAAAGATACTGTGACGAGGTCAGCTCCCTTATTTTATACTCTTGATAAATGTTTGCCGTCGAATAACCGTTAAATCCTAATAATTACAGACCCACTGCGATTATTCCAAACTTATCGAAAATCTTTGAATTGATGTTAGAGATAAGACCACTAATTTTAATTTGCCGTGGAGTATTCGCAGACAGTCAGCATGGACATAGGAAGGGAAGATGTTCAATATTAGAGATATTAAGTTTATTCGAAGAAATAACGATCACATTTAATGAAAAAGAAAACCTTGTGTTAACTCGCTGGAACTTAACAATGACATTTGATGGCGTGGGTCATGATTTGCTTCAGGAAAAATTATTCGTTTATAGCATAAGATATCAGGTACATAAACTAATTAAATAATATATAGAAGAAAGAGAAGAAATCACCTTTAATGGATCTGGATAGTCCAAAGCCTTTACAATGAAAAAGATAGTACCTCAAAGTTCGCTATTAGAACCCCTACTCTTCTCTTAATAAATAACGTACCCTAAATTGTAAAGTGCAAGAAATTGTGTCGGTTTGCCAATGATATCTCGATACTATCAAGAAAAATCACACTTGAAATTGCTTCAATAAGAGCAGACGAAGCATTAGCAAATGCAAATGAATGGTTTGTGGGTAATGGCCTATATTTGAATGCAACAAATATAAGCAATTACCACAAAACATCTATCCGAACAATAAAAAGGAGTGGTTTTAAGTATATATCATATATTACATAGATATCTTTTAAAATGGCAAACCATTGCAGGCGCATATTACGCGGGTCTTTTAGGGAAATCGCTAGGTTCGATTTGCCTAAAAGACCCGCGTAATATGCGCCTTCCTGGTTTAGTCAAGAAGGAAAAATTTTCCACTTAGACAAAGCACGGCCCTACATAAGTGTTGTTGCTTCAATAAGAGCAGATAAACAGAACATTAACAGATGCGAATGAATGGTTTGTGGGTAAAAATGGATAAACTAGCACTTACTATAAAACATCTTACCGAACAACAAATGGGAGTGGCAAAGCTTTTAGCTATATATTTTATATAATTTTCTTTTAAAATGAAAAACTCTCACAGGCGCATATTACACGAGTCTTTTAGACAAATTGAAGGTAAAAGCATCCAGCTAAACCAGGTTTAGCCAAAAGAAAAATAATTTTTCACTAAGACAATGCACGGTCCCTAACAAATGTTGTGTCTATATCAAAAATTAAAGGATTAGGCTTCGATTATTGCTGCATCTGTCGTATTATTAAAACTCCATTCGACTTTCTTCATTTATGTGAACGATGCTTATTTGTTTAAAACATTTCGAACCCTAGTAGCTGAGATATTAAATTCTTCTGCAATTTTTTGGGAAATAATTGTGGCTTCTCTTTTACAGTAGCACAGATTAAAAGATCACGTCCTTCGTTTTGTGGTATTCTACCTATTCTGTGTTTAAGCGGATGTAAGGGGCCATACTTTTCAAAGTTATTAATTATGCGACGCCCTGTTTAAAAACCAACAGTACGCTCAAACCTTAATTTCTCTGATGCTGTGGTCAAGATAACGCTATTTCATAACAAAGTTTCGTTGGTCAAGAGGAAAAAAGGAAAGATATCAATAATGAAAAATGAAAGCAATAAATCGATAGGGAAAAATATTTATAAATATGTCAAAATGAAGAAAAAAATATACAAAATATAGAGTAAATATAATGTTGGACAAAACAAAACGAAATCAGAATCGAAATGAGATTCACTTGGGAACAAATGTATTTACGAGAGCTGATCTGACGTTCCTACTCTACAAATAAATTCCTGGCCATAGGGACGGTATTTGCACTGTATATATTTCTGACATACTTAATCGTATTATTTCATTTTTATCTTGACGCATGTAAAGAGCTTATTAGATAGAAATTCCTGGTTTATACTGTTATCCGTTATGTACTTTGATATGAAAATTTGGTCTACAAGTACAGGCTGACCACGGGAAGTATTAACATTTTGAAAACAGCAAAACGGTGTTAATTTTTTAAACAAAAAATATATTTACTTTTCTGACATGTTTGTTGGGATATGCCATTTAATTTAACTTGCAAAAATAAGGTCAGGAAGGTGACGGCCGTCTTCTCTGATGCAGTTTTCAATTCTGTTGAGGAAGCTCTGCCATACTAGTTGTAGTGTCTCCTCGGTGATTAGTGCCACTTCTTCACGAATTGCCTCTTTCAAATCTTCCAAATTACGAAGTTTGTGTTGAAAAACTTTCTCCTTCAAATGTCCCTACAAAAAAAATCGCAGATGTTGAGGTCGGGAGAACGAAGAGGCCAGGGCACATCTCCAAATCTTGAAATGACATGATCTGGGAACAAGTTTCGCAGCAACGTCATCGAAACTCTTGCTGTGTGTGCAGTAGCTCCATCTTGCTGAAACCATATGTCCTGTTACAAGTTGAGCATCTGCAGTTGTAAGAAAAAAAAATCGTTGATCATACGCACGTACCGATTCGCGTTCACTGTCACCACAACTCCATCCTCTTCAAAAAAGAAGGGGCCAATAACATGTTGTCTCGACACCGTACACCATACAGTCACACGAGGCGAATGGAGAGGTTTCGCATGAAGCTGTCTTGGGTTTTCCTCTGCCCAGTATCTGCAGTTCTGTTGGTTCACTGTCCCATTTAGGTAAAAGTGAGCTTCATCGCTCATGAAAATCAGAACGTCAGGCTCATCGTGAAGGAGAACTTGCATTTGAGTAGCGAAATCCAACCGTTGTTGGTAGTCAGTTTCTTTTAACTCCTGTACACACACAATCTTGTAAGGATGAAACTTGAGATCCCGTTTCAAAATTTTTCGGACCGACTCACGTCCCATGTGTGAAGATGAGTGCCGTCGAGCTGAACGACCAGGACTACTAATCATTGCTGTTCTCACTCTGTCAATCTTCTCCGGAGTCCTCACTGTTCATGTATGTTAGCGCCTGGTGGTTTCTTCCCCATAATGTTGCCTGTGGACCGAAAACTTGTAACCCATTTCATAATCGTTGGTCGGGTAGGTACGGCTCCATGCCGTCCAACGTTAAAATGAATGCGAAAATCACGCTGAGTCGCTACCACTGAATCATTGTTTCTTACATAAGAATCGTACGTAAACACGCGATCTTGAACTGTCCACGGCTCCATTGGGACTGGAATACCTAAATGGCCACTGCTTGGGAGGTGAATGACCGCCCGCCCCTCCCCCCATGATTTGCCGAGGCCGAGTACAGTCGCATCAAAAATGTAAATACATCCCGTGGTCACCCTGTATTAAGGCTCATAACACCTTAATGATCGAGATTGATTGTGAAAATTCAGTATTTTCTATAGGAATATACGGCATTGGCCGTTTAAGATAAACTAAATCTTTTTTAAGTGAGAACAACTCTCTAAAGGCAATATCTGATATCTACTAACATTCTTTTCAGCATACTATTAGCTGAATCTCATTGCCTCAAAATAACATAAATCGAGATAGTTTAGAGAACACGAGCGCAAACGTAATTTATTCCGAAATCTATTATTTTTTACAACTCCCTCGAGATAGCGGGGACCACATAAAAACATTTGAATTTAAACAACCCCTAGTGTCTCCTCTCATCCCTCGCGTCGCAGACGTTTGTTATCCGATACGAGTTTATGTTTCTCCCTGGTTATGCTCCTCTGCGGGTCAAAATTACGTTTGCAGGAGGTCGCTAACGGAAAAGAAGCGGGCATTTGTTCCGATTCGGGTGGAAGATGTTTCAAATAGGGAGGAGAAAGGATTGGATTAATTATCTAATTTGTCGCGAATTTGATGACCAAATACACGACATGCGCGCTCTTTATTAAATTAATTAGAGCCGGGACGAAACGACCCGATGCAAATGTTTACCCCCGCCACGAAGATAAGGAATAACCATTTTAGATAAAATGCTTTTGTTTATTAAATTACGACTGTTGTTGTGTGTACGAAAGGATGAATTTATGAGATTTGTCTCTTCTGAGTGGGTGGTTTTCATTACTCTCAAAGAAAGAAAGGTCGCCGAGAGGTCCTCCGGACTCGACCTCGTCAGAGACTGTTTTGTTCCTAAATTTACATAGTTAATTATCGAAGGAGTATGCCTTCCTTTTTCTCCAGTCACGTGAAACGGAAAGAAAACGAGAAAGTGAAAATGGTTTGCCTTTTCCCAACGTCGGAACGAGACAATTCAGAACCACTCTTTTCTCTCTCTTGTTCACTCTGAACGCGTTTGTGTGTGTGTGTGTGTGTGTGTGTGTGTGTGTGTGTGTGTAGTACGAATTCGGTGAAAGACAAAAATTAATTTCCTTATATTGCTTTCACGATTCTTCACTTACTGCGACGTTTATAAATTGAAGTTATAAAGTAAGTGGAGTTGTGTGACGCTTTTCAAAAGGTTTCTACCTTACTGGTTCGTGATTTTAAATCGTGTTCAGGATCCGAAACACGAATGTTTAATTTCTCCAAAGGAACCTTATGATAAAAGTCACTTTCGAAATAAATTAATTGTTTTGATCGCACTGGAAAGTATGAACAAAACTAAAATATTTTCTTTACTATACAGGAATGCATCGCTTTCAGTACGAAGTAGTGGATAAAATTTCTATAGTAACTTACGAAGCTAGATTCAATTTAGAAAGTTTCGCATGTGGAAATGAACCTTTTGAAATTTAGACAATGAACGTGGTAGAATTCTCTGAAAAAATGTCTACTTTAAAGCAACATAATTCATGAGTAGCAGAACAATTAGTGCAATATTAAGAGGGTTATTTTTTTAAATAAGGCGGTTTGTGAATGATAGTGAAAATGACGCGCGATCGATACAGTGCGCATGCACGTCTGCTCCCAGCATGCTTTGTGCGCGTTTAGACTATATTTGTAGCCGTATCGTCTCTCTGTGTGATGAGCTGTAGAGATACAATCTGCAATTCGATCAATTCTTGAGTGCAAGAAACTTGGCATCAGCGGAAATTCACCGTCAGATTTGTAAAGTGTATGATAGTAATGCTATGATAGTAAAGTTAGAAAGTGGGTGAAAACGGATGGGCTAATGTATTGGGTTGGCTACTAAGTACTTTCGGTTTTTACTGATAGAGAGCGTTGCTTTATATTTTGTATAACGTATGTTAGTGCTGTACTTTACCGTTTGTCACGTGATACTAGTCACATTGACGTAACTTCAGAAGCAAGTAGTGCGTGATTTTTATTAAAGCTATTAGTTCTGGGTTAATTTTAAATGGAGTGCAGAAACGAACATTTTCGACATATTTTACTATTTTATTTCCGTAAAGGAAAGAAAGCTGCTGCGGCTCACAAAAAGATATGTGAAGTTTATGGTGCTAATTGCTTAACAGAGCGCACGTGTCAGAATTGATATAAAAATTCCGTTCTGGAGATTTTTCCCTCAAAGATGAGCAACGTTCTGGTCGGCCTACTGAAGTTGATGATGACCAAATCAAAGTCATAATTGAAGAAGATCGTCATATAATTGTTCGAGAGCTTGCGGAGAGGCTACATGTATCGCACACAACAATTGAAAAACATTTAAAATGTCTTGGGCTAGTTAAGAAGCTTGATATTTGGGTACCTCACGAATTGAAAGAAATTTAATACAAAGAATCAACTTTTGCGATATGCACCTTAGACGAAATGAAACCGACCCTTTCTTAAAAAGAATCATCACTGGTGATGAAAAATGGGTCCTGTACAGTAACATAGTTCGAAAACGATCATGGAGCAAACACGATAAACCAGTTCAAACCACATCGAAAGCTGAATTGCATCCAAAAAAATCATGCTGTCAGTTTGGTGGGATTACAAAGGTGTTGTGTTTTTTGAGCTGCTTCCAAGGAACCAAACGATCAATTCTGATGTTTACTGTCAACAATTAATAAACTGGATGAAGTAATCAAAGAAGAACGGCCAGAATTGTCAAATCGGAAAGGTATAGTTTTCCACCAAGGTAATGCAAGGCCTCACACATCTTTGGCAACTCGTGGAGCTTGGCTGGGAAGTGATGCCACATTCCCCATACAGCCCTGATCTAGCACCATCTGATTACCATTTATTTCGAAGTTTGCAGAATTCTTTGAATGGTAAAACTTTCACAAATGACGATGACTTTCACTCGTACCTGGTTCAGTTTTTTGCTGATAAGGGCCAGAAATTTTATAAGCGCGAAATCATGCAGCTGAAAGAAAGATGGCAAAAGGTCATTGGGCAAAATGGAAAATATATAATTGATTAAAAACTATTCTTTGTTTAAAGAAAAAGTGTTTTATTTTATACTACAAAACCGTGAGTACTTAGTTGCCAACCCAATACATAATAAGTCACGCCCAAGCCGACCTTCTCTGATTTCTGAAGATTCGGTTCCTGATGTGGACAATAAAATTCGAGAGGACCGACGATTCACGAATTCGAAATTATCAATTGATTTTCTACAGGTTTCAAGATCAGTTTTGTATACTATGATTTCGGAGAAACTGAAGTACTAAAAATTGTGTTGTCCAGACTGCTTTCCAATAATTACAAAACAAAGAGATTATCGTCTTTATCGACAGGCACAACAATGAATTCTGATTCGTATCGCGTGTCCTTGAGAAAACTCCGGTACCATATAAAACAAGAGGATCGCCTACTTTCTTTCGGTGTGATGTTGCTTCATGACAATGCAAGGTCACATATTTCCGCACAAACACAAGATCTAATCTGGTTTTTGGGTGGGAACAACTGGATCATCCACCTTACAATCAAGACCTTGGACCCAGTGATTTTCACTTGTTTTGGTATCTCCCATTTGAGCGTCTCTAAGTAGGTTTTAACGGGTTTAGCAACGTGTGGCCGAGCGTTGTCATGCTGTAGAATCACTTTTTCGTGCCTCTGCTCGTATTGTGGCCGCTTTTCGCGCAGTGCTCGGCTCAATCGCATCAGTTGAGTTCGATACCGTTCCCCAGTGATGGTTTCGTTCGGTTTCAACAGCTCATAATAAATAACGCCGCCCTGGTCCCACCAAATACACAGCAAAACCTTCGCAGCGTGAATAGTCAGCCGAACCGACGACGTAGAAGCATGACCGGGCAGTCCCCATGATTTTGCTCTCTTTGGGTTACTATAATAAATCCATTTTTCATTACCCGTAACGATGCGATGAAGGAAACCCTTCTTTTTTGCCGCTGGAGCAGTTATTCACAGGCGAAAAACGATGCTCAACGTCTCTTGGCTTAAAATCATAAGGAACCCAAGTTCCTTGTTTTTGAATCATTCCCAACGCATGCAAACGCTGGGAAATAGCTTGGCGGGTAACTCCTGATGCTGAAGTAAGCTCTTTTTGCGTTTGGAACGGATCCTCATCGAGCAATGCCTACAATTAAGCGTTTTCGAAGGTTTTTGGTCTTCCTTCAAGCGAACGGTCGTCAACATTGAAATCACCGTCTTTGAAGCGACGGAACCAATCACGGCACGTTGTTTCACTTAGAGCAGCATCTCTGTAAACTTTTTAGAGTTCTCGATGCGCTTCAGCCGCCGTTTCCTTCGAATGAAAGAAGAAAAGCAACACTTCCCGCAAATGACGATTATTTGGCACAAAATCAGACATTTTCACACAACTAAAAGTATATGACGCAAAAACAAAATCACTAATGTATTAAACCGTTTGTTTACCATTTGTCTAATCTTGGTTCATGACGTTTTGTTTATGTCGCAATCAATCAGCACTTATTATTGGAGCCATATCTTGTAAAACAGCGAGAACTTAGTTGCGCACCTAATAATTTAACTATATTCAGAATATAATTCGTAGTAACGCTTAACAAAAACAAGAGTGAGTTATTAATTTTGGTAATAGAGATAACGAAAGTTATTTGGTGTTTTGCTAAAAATGAAATAAAAGAGGAAAAGTTGAAGAATAAAAACAGTATTTTTCTATTTAAGAAAAAATGTATTTACAATTAAAAGTCCTGAAAGAACCCTGATTTAAAAAGAATTTCGAAGAATCGATTAATTCTTATAGAATTATAACCAATTTAAAATTATCTATCAGTCTATAATTCAAATATTTTTTAATAAAATAAAATTTATTAAAGAATATTCATTGCTTATTTTTTAACTTCTAACTTTTAACTAGCATCATTCCGTATTAGGGTGGTTTTTAAGGAAAGGTTTTCATTGTTTTTTAGGAAAATTTATGTATGCGAATTCTGCTACCGAAGTAACATATAATATTAAAAGCGCGATTGAGCATACGACCAAACCATTTCTGTTGTCTAAATGCAAAAACTTTCCTAGATTAAATTTTACGCTATGGGAAACAATATGGTCAACAACTGTGTATTAGGCACTTAGAACAACATAAGTGTATATTCAATTTACTGTGAGATGTGTAATCACCCATGTTACTGAAGTGGTTGTAGTGGAAACTGCCAACGTGTATTTATATTGCTAGAACAATGTCATTCAGTAAGAACATTCTGTCTATACATTCACTCCTTTATGTCAGCGTATTTCTACAGAACCATTTTGTAGTAGGTAGTAATAATGGCAGTATTTCTATTATACAGTGGTACGCGAGACAAAATATTCGTTTCATTTTATTTTTAACTGAGAATTAATCAAACACATTAAACAAATGAGTTTAAGAAAAACGTGAAAATGTATCAATTAAACAAATTAAATTTATTCCCTAAGAGATCTGTGGTATAATTTTATAAATAGCGTTACAAATACCCCAAGGGTAAACGAAGATTGAGTTAAGGTCTTCAATATATGAAATTGCATGTAACGACTATTATAAAACATATTATTTTAAATAAAATTATCTGAAAAATTGAAGTAATATATAACTTATTTAAATTAACTACGGTTAATATAATCCCTTTCCACAATAATTTTCGTGTTTTGTATATGTACTTCGACACTGTGCGGGTTTTGCCGTGGTTCCAGGTACGACAAAATTACCTGCTGATGATGACAACTTAGTTGTCGGAATACGTATACAGAATGCGAAAATTGTTGTAGAAAGGGGTTATAAAGGGTTTTCCAATAGGGACTTGACAACTTTTAATTCAATTTGTGAACGCACCCTTTCACTAATCATCGAACTGTCACTGTCAATTTATTCAGTAAACTTAACATTTTCATCATGGTAAAGTACACGAACAAACAACGTCTGAAAATTATAAACATTTACTACAGAAATTCAGAGTCGGTGACCGCTACTTTAAGAGCGTTAACTCCGATTTTCGGTCGTAATTTTCGCCCTAGTAGACAAGCAGTAACAAGTTTAGTGCAAAAATTTGAGTCTACATATTCGTTGTGTGATGTTGCCGTGCCAGTGAGACAACGAGTTGGTCGAAGTGTCGAAAATATCGCTGCCGTTGAAACGTCCGTAGCAAATGATCCAAATCAGTCAATTCCACGGCGTTCTCAAGAGTTAGGCATCGCCCAGACCACTTTATGGCGAATTTTGCGTAAGGATTTTGGTTTACACCCATACAAGATCAATCTGACTCAAGAATTGAAGCCGATGATGATCAATTTTATCGCAAAATCATTTTCAGTGACGAAGCTCATTTTTGGCTCAATGGATTCGTCAATAAGCAAAATATGCATTATTGGTCGGGAGAAAATCCACATGTGCTTTATGGAACACCACTTCATCCACAAAAAATAATGGTAATCGTTATCGCGCCATGATTACCGATTATTTTTGGCCCGAATTGGAAGATATGGACTTGGACAACATGTGGTTTCAGCAGGACGGTGCCACAAACCACACAGCATACGTTACAATCGATTTATTGAAGAGTAAGTTTGATGAGCGTGTTATCTCAAGAAATGGACCAGTCGATTGGCCGCCTCGTTCGTGTGATTTAACGCCTCTCGACTTTTTTCTTTGGGGCTACGTCAAGTCATTGGTCTATGCCAACAAGCCGACAACGTTGGAAGAGCTCAGAGCCAACATTGAACGCGAAATAGCAGCCGTTTCTGCCGAATTGTGTGGCCGAGTCATCGAAAATTGGGTCCAACGAATCGACCGCTGCAAACGTGCCCGCGGTGGCCATATGAACGAAGTCGAGTTCCATTCATAAATGTTTTGATTGTACTTCAACCCGATAATAAAGTTTTTGAAATATCTCAAATTGTATTAGGCCAGATCTAATGTAAAGGCTTATGAACACAATTGTCCTCTACAATAAATAGTTCAGACGTATGTTTAAGTTGAAACCTCTAAATTTTTTCTACACCAAACGCTTTCGTGTACGTTTGTGGATATTTAATTTTGAAAATGTTTAGAAATACATTCTTATCAAAAACAAAGCACAAGTACCAAATTTTCTTGGTATTTCCAACATATTTTACAATTTTAAAGCAGGTTAAGCGGAAAACTCAAGTGGAGCATGACAATAATAATCATAATATCATCGCGGATTGTTTACGTTTAATCAAAAATATAAGCAATTATCAAGAATTAGACAGCTACGAGAGCACCTTTATAGTGAAAAACGAAAACACTGTGCAAAACGGAGACTGAAGACCGGTACTATACTCTTGTCTGTATGAATTTAAAGAGATATGATTGTTAAAGAAAGTGCAGTAGTGAGTAGGCAGATATGTGCTAAGAGTTAAAAATAAAAGTGTTAGTTTTGTAAATTAGGAAAGATTGATCTACGTATACAGTTCCTATGAAATTCAATGCTAATTTAGTCTTCATGTAAAGTATTTCGCGGTTTATTCTATGCAGCTTTATTGTGGATTTATATGCGATGATGTGCTCATTTGCTATTGAAGATTACAACTTAGTTATCGAAAGATATACCCAGAAAACATATATTAACATGATAAGGGTTTTACTTTTTTACCTTTATGATTATTCATTTTGCCACAGCCTCTAACATAAGGTACTTTCTCTTTTATGTTTTAGATCCAATTCCATGAAAAATTGAATCGTATAATCTACATTACACTTGCATTGCCTTATCCTAAGTTTACAATTGTAACAATTCATGCTCATATATTTTATTAATCTATAAGTATTGTTTACATTTTATTGTAGTTATCTTACCTAACAGTTCTGAAGTGAGAAAAGTATTGTTACGTTTTAACCTTCGATAACTCATGTTATGCTTTTAAAATATGTGTCTATTTGTTTAGGATTATTTGCTCTCATAACTAATCTATAGTCAAATATATCTCTTCGCTAATAACTTAAGTTCTTTAATAAAAATATTTACCACATCAATATTAATATTCCATATACGTACATTTGACAATCAAGTTGCCATCATTAGAGGAAAGGTAAAGCTTAACACAAAATCCGCAAACTATTCTATGCAAAGACAAAACACACTGCCTTTCACAAGAAACACAGAGGCCAAGAATTTTTTGACTTTTTCGTTAGTTAAATTAATCGCAATCTCCGACAGAATTTATTTAGGCATGTCATAATAACATATAAGGCAAACAAAAGAATTTCTAATTAATTTAATTTATTGGTTTGATAATTAAGTAATTGCGAATTTCACTTATAGATAATTTACATTTAATTGTATAGGATTTTCCAATAAGGACTTGACAAATTTTTTTCAAAATAAAGTGCAGACCATTTGAGATATTTCAAAAACTTTATTATCGGGTTGAAGTACAATCAAAACATTTATGAATGGAACTCGACTTCGTTCATATGGCCACCGCGGGCACGTTTGCAGCGGTCGATTCGTTGGACCCAATTTTCGATGACTCGGACACACAATTCGGCCGAAACGGCTGCTATTTCGCGTTCAATGTTGGCTCTGAGCTCTTCCAACGTTGTCGGCTTGTTGGCATAGACCAATGACTTGACGTAGCCCCAAAGAAAAAAGTCTAGAAGCGTTAAATCGCACAAACGAGGCGGCCAATCGACTGGTCCATTTTTTGAGATAACACGCTCATCAAACTTACTCTTCAATAAATCGATCGTAACGTGTGCTGTGTGGCTTGTGGCACCGTCCTGCTGAAACCACATGTTGTCCAAGTCCATATCTTCCAAGTCGGGCCAAAAATAGTCGGTAATCATGGCGCGATAACGATTACCATTCACAGTAACGTGACGATCATTATCGTCGACGAAAATATATGGCCCTATGACGCCGCCGGCATGCAAACCGCACCAAACAGTTATTTTTTGTGGATGAAATGGTGTTTCATGAAGCACATGTGAATTTCCACCCGACCAATAACGCATATTTTGCTTATTGACGAACCCATTGAGCCAAAAATGAGCTTCGTCACTGAAAATGATTTTGCGATGAAATTGATCATCTTGGCGCATCTTTTCCAGAGCCTAATCGGAGAACGTACGTCGCTTCAAATGGTCCATCGTCTTCAATTCTTGAGTCAGCTTGATCTTGTATGGGTGTAAACCAAGATCCTTACGCAACATTCGCCATAAAGTGGTCTGGGCGATGCCTAACTCTTGAGAACGCCGTGGAATTGACTGATTTGGATCATTGGCTACGGACGTTTCAACGGAAGCGATATTTTCGACACTTCGACCAATCCGTTGTCTTACTGGCACGGCAACATCACACAACGAATATGTAGACTCAAATTTTTGCACTAAACTTGTTACTGCCTGTCTACTAGGGCGAGAATTACGACCGAAAATCGGAGTTAACCCTCTTAAAGTAGCGGTCTCCGACTGCGAATTTCTATAGTAAATTTTTATAATTTGCAGACGCTGTTCGTTCGTATACTTTACCATGATGAAAATGTTAAGTTTACTGAATAAATTGACAGTGACAGTTCGATGAGTAGTGAAAGGGTGCGTTCACAAATTGAATTAAAAGTTGTCAAGTCCCTATTGGAAAACCCTTTATATTTTTTCGATCAATTGACCATTTAATTATTGTGTAATTTATCTATATTTTTAGATAAATAGTACAGTAGTCCTCTAATGGGATGCTTGTGACTAGAAATCACAAATAAAAAAACAGTGGCCAGTTAAATAAAACAAAACAATTCAATTATTAAAGAAAAACAAAAATGCAAATGAAATAATTTAATCGACCGCATAGCAAACGTCGGCGACATTTTCCCACCGTGACTTTGAGTCTCACTTAGGGAAATCTTTTTAATCTCACGTTCCCTCTTTCTACTGAATAATATGCATGTTATTAAAAAAAAGCGAACGGGAAGCGGTCGATAAATTAATGTGGTTCTAATTTTTTTCGCCTGTTTTCTGTTCTTTCACGGAGCCCACGTTACTTCTTACACGCTATCTGCCGCCCGTTGCCGATGGATTTTTCTTATTGGACTGAAGAAAAAAAGAGCGACGTAAAAAGCTAGACCTTTATGAATATCTGAATATTGAATTGAATGGGCGAAATTGAGTTTCTTTTGAGGAACAGTCTTTTTCTCCTCCTTCTTGTGTTTTATGTTTCGACATCGATGCTAGGGTACGAGCGTGGATTTTTGCGGTACAAGAAATTTCGTGCTCTCGGCAAATGTGAAAATTATTGCGCCCAAATGAACATTTTAGGGCGAAAAACATTTTGTTCCGCTCAAATCTCGATAATATTCTTTGTTCTCTTCTTCACTTTTATTTAAGAGAAAGATTGGTTAATTTTATAAATACATATTCAGAGAAGAATAATTTGTTATAAGAAAAATAAATATAAAATGATTGCTGACGAAGGAAAGAACACATCGATTGAAATAGAGAGAGAAAGAGAGAAAGTAGAAATCGCTATGCCCAATAAACACAGCGTTTCTAAAACTCTCTAGCCACATAAATTTTACCATCAATGCTAGATGCAATGCTACAAATAATAAAGAAACGTTAACCAGAGTATGAATTTAACGTGCTCGTAATAAAGGGTCAATTTGTGAACGCACCCTTTCACTAATCATCGAACTGTCACTGTCAATTTATTCAGTAAACTTAACATTTTCATCCTGGTAAAGTACGCGAACGAACAACGTCTGTAAATTATAAAAATCTACTACAGAAATTCGGAGTCGGTGACCGCTACTTTAAGAGCGTTAACTCCGATTTTCGGTCGTAATTCTCGCCCTAGTAGACAGGCAGTAACAAGTTTAATCCAAAAATTTGAGTCTACATATTCGTTGTGTGATGTTGCCGTGCCAGTAAGACAACGGATTGGTCGAAGTGTCGAAAATATCGCTTCCGTTGAAACGTCCGTAGCAAATGATCCAAATCAGTCAATTCCACGGCGTTCTCAAGAGTTGGGCATCGCCCAGACCACTTTATGGCGAATTTTGCGTAAGGATTTTGGTTTACACCCATACAAGATTAAGCTGACTCAAGAATTGAAGCCGATGGATCATTTGAAGCGACGTACGTTCTCCGATTGCGCTCTGGAAAAGATGCGCCAAGATGATCAATTTCATCACAAAATCATTTTTAGTGACGAAACTCATTTTTGGCTCAATGGGTTCGTCACTAAGCAAAACATGCGTTATTGGTCGGGTGAAAATCCACATGTGCTTCATGAAACACCACTTCATCCACAAAAAATAACTGTTTGGTGCGGTTTGCATGCCGGCGGCGTCATAGGGCCATGATTACCGATTATTTTTGGCCCGAATTGGAAGATATGGACTTGGACAACATGTGGTTTCAGTAGGACGGTGCCACAAGCCACACAGCACACGTTACAATCGATTTATTGAAGAGTAAGTTTGATGAGCGTGTTATCTCAAGAAATGGACCAGTCGATTGGCCGCCTCGTTCGTGCGATTTAACGCCTCTAGACTTTTTTTTAGGGCTACGTCAAGTCATTGGTCTATGCCAACAAGCCGACAATGTTGGAAGAGCTCAGAGCCAACATTGAACGCGAAATAGCAGCTGTTTCGGTCGAATTGTGTGGCCGAGTCATCGAAAATTGGGTCCAACGAATCGACCGCTGCAAATGTGCCCGCGGTGGCCATATGAACGAAGTCGAGTTCCATTCATAAATGTTTTGATTGTACTTCAACCCGATAATAAAGTTTTTGAAATATTGTATCTCAAATGGTCTGCATTTTATTTTGAAAAAAAATTGTCAAGTCCTTATTGGAAAACCCATTATAATATTTATCTGCCAATGTTTATAGTAATAATAATATATTTACTAAGCATGTGACAAAAATTCAGGCGGTTATTCCCTGAGCTGTTCTCAAACTTGTTATCCTTTGGTTATTTTCGAGAAGACAAGTTTCGAAGATATGGGGTGACGGAAGTTTTCGCATTTTATTACTATCACATGTAAAGATTTTAATTTATAAAAATTACTGAAAATAACCACCAGCTAGGATGCATCCGTTATTCTTCTTCTCATTGACTGCCGAACCCTTTAAGAAACGCCAGGGTTGTTTCTTGTTGAAATACACCCATCAATTATACGATTTCTCAAATCCTCTTCCTTTCCCAGTAGAGTAGTGTACACTAATATTTTCGAATGACTCTATAGGAAAAGTTCCAAGAGATTTAAGTCTAGGGATCGAGCAAGCCATAAATGTAGTGCACCTTAATCATAAGTGTTTTTCTGAGACTCATCCGAGTATAAAAAAAATTTAAAATAGCTCCAGGTATAACCCCTGAATTTTTGTCGTATGTTTAGTAAACGGATTTTACATTTTTACTTGCCCTTTTACAAGACAAATACGGTACATAATAAGAACATGTATCTCTACTCGTCATATATATATATATATATATATATATATATATATATATATATATATATATATATATATATGTATATATATAAATGCAGTTATTTATTTGTAACACGTTATATAAACAAATACAAAACGTGTTACAAATAAATAATTGTATTTAACGAGCAACTAATACTATAGAAAAAGTGTATAGAAAAACTCATCGGGTCTAGTAGGCAAAACAGTGCCTTAGATAACAGTCGCCCAAATTTACAATGAACTTACTAGGTAGAAGCCGAAACAAAGATCATGGGTATACAAGCAAAAAGGATAAATTTAACAAACATGTGAATAATATGAGTTTGACAGAAGAAACTGTATGTAGATCCTGCGAAGTAGAAGAGGAAATCACGATCCACGTACTATTTTATTGAGGGGCCTCGGTAAGAACGCGGTTTTTACAAATTGGAGATGAATCTCCTGAGGCTGAACTCTTGTAGACAAATCGTTCTCAACACTTCTAAGTCTAATTAAAAGAATAAATCTCAAGAACGTACTTTAACAAGACCTTGACAGTACGAAAGATTTGGGTAGAAGTTGAATAGGTCAGCTACCACTATAGTCACTAAAGTAATCTCTCCGTCTAAGTCAAATTGAATATATTGTCCACTTTTAAACCTGTGATTAGCAAATGTGAAACGCTTACGTGCAGGATCCTAGCATAACATCCATTTTCAACAATACGAGCACCAACCAAACACTCGGCTTTGCTAATGTACACACTGCCATATAAGCATGTAATCCTGGAGCAGCAACGATTTCTAGATCATTTTTCTGTCTTTAACAGAGACGGCATAATATCGACTTGGTTTCGAAGATGCTTTTGCTATTATGTTTCAGAAGGTTTCTACTGAGCATTGGAAACATAGCAGTATGCAATGATCTGTTCCACATTCTCTTGGAATGACCAATTTTCTATCCCCGGAACTTCAAAAGTCTTTTTAGATACAGTTCTGTCTTCTCGTTTCAAAATATGTATGCCTTTCACTTCATCTTTCTCTTTCTAAAATTTCTAAATATTTCATTTTCACCCATTAATTTCCTTAACTCAACGTTACTTTGGTCATCACCGCACCTGCAAATGTCTACATATTTTGCTAAATGTTATATTATCCGATTATGATTTATTTTCACACTTAATGCAAATATTATAATTTAGGACCAAAATGTAATGCTCTTAGAAGTACTTACTTAGTCTCATAAACGCTTTCTTGCCTTTTTGCGTTCACATACACCCAGATGTCCAAAGTCGATCATAACATGTTTTTCTGACGAGTCTCGTTTTTATTTGTAAACCCTTAATGGTCATGAGTTCGATGTCGAAAAGAAGTAAGGTAGATTTTAATTTTTTTCCATAGAACATGTGACTGCAGTTACTGAAGGATAGATGGTTTAGGTGGAATTATCATAGAAAGTAGGACTCCATTAACATTACGTCGAGGCCATTTAAACACTCGTAGGTGCACTTACGAAGTTCTGAAACTATTTGCTTTACCACGTTTCAATGGGCTAAACAATGCTACATTCAAGCAATACAATGCCTTATGCCTTATGTTATAACCAGTACATTGTGATTCATGTAAGAGGCATCGACATTTTCAATTAGCCTAAGCTGTTGCCAGATCTCTCCTTAATGGAATATATCTGGGATATGATACCTCGAAGGGTTGGTATGCTTCTTAAACCTCTAACAAACTTGCAACAGTTATATGTTGCCTAAAAGTCATTTGGAATGAGCTTCCACAAGACTACATAAAACATTTTATTAAAGGCATCCTGGTCGAATAGGAGAATGTATTCATTTATATGAAGCAGAAACTCCAAACTTGGTTTAAGAATTTATGCTTTTACAGGATGATTCGTTTTTTTCACATATATACCTACTTATATATATGTATATATGTGTATGCATATATATATATACATAAACTAGGAAGATGGGAATAATTGGGGGGTTTGTTAACACTTGACTCATTTCTTTTACATAATTTATAGATGTTCTGTGTGCATTTCTGTTATATATATATACCGTGCATTCATTTTACCTCGCTACGAAAACTGTACCATATTATATTCGGGTCTAGCAGAATGTAAAGTGGTGGGGCGCGAGTCAGTTGAATCACGACTATAACTGACTACTGATGGTACTAGCTGCAGCCCCACCACTAATTTGACTGTAGGCGTATCGATATCGTATTAACGGTCATTCGTGGTTTGCATTTGGGAGAGTGTGTTACGGTAAGACCTTTAAATAAAATAATTTAAATATTTTTTTAATTATATTACTTTGATAATGTATTCATTGGAAGAAAAAATTCAAATGATAACATGGGCTTTGAAAGGTAATTCTTTACGGCGTATCCAGCGCCTTTTCTCTGAAAAGTATGTAGATCGTCCTTTTCCTGTATTAACAACAATATCATTAGCAAATAGATAAAAAGTTTAAATCAAAAGGTTGCATTTTGGGATGTAAATGTCATAAAATACGGAGAATAAATAACGATAAAGAAATGCAGGAAGTCATGGTGTGGGCAATGGTCGAAGAAAATTCCAATATTACTATATCTAAATAGATTGGGGTACTGTTTAGCGTAAGCAGGAGGGACATTTGAAAATTTAATTAATTGAACTTATTTTCTGTATTTAAAAAGTATTTTATAAGTTTTGGCAAGTTATATTTATTTTCTGTTTAAAGAGTATTTTTTAAGTTCCGAGGAGTTATTTTATTTTTTAGCTTCTTTAAGAGCTTTTTTTATTTTTATTAGAAAACGTCTTTTAGGTCAATGCGAAACTTATTGTAAAAATACCTAATTGTACAGTTAAAAGTAATTATAATTTATTAATTTTTGGACGTAAACAATTTGGACAGTCAGTGATAGACCTTCCGCCAAGTACCACGAACAACTACTTAATCTGAATCTGTAGTCAATCGTTGTTGTGATTCGACTGACTCGCGCCCCACCACTTTACATTCTGATCGACATTCGGTATCTAGATCCGAATATAATATGATACGGTGTTTGTAGCATTTTAATATGAAAGCACGGTATATATAAATAACAAAGAGCAAAGTTTTAAATCATTGTATGGACATAATCTTAAATATTTTTGATAGCTTGCCTTCGTAAAGGTTATAAAACTTGTTTGCGTAAGGATATGAGTGGTTAAGTTTATTTTTTTTTCATTTTCAATATATCGATCATATCCGTTTTTATACCACGGTTCTTATATTTGAGGACTTTACTACGTTCTTTGAGATTTACGGCCACGGGTATATCTTTCCAACATATACATACATATATATTTGATTGTCGAATAATAAAATTAAGTAATCGTTAAAATTGAAAGAAACGCAGTATTTTAAGAATGGGGATAATACCAGAATTAGGAGGAAGGGACGGGGGATCGGAATCCTATATCATTTTAATACGTTTTGTGCAGTCTATCCGTAAACAGCAACATCGAAAATACAAAAATACGTCTCTAAGAATGAAAGTAAGTATTTTATTTCAAGTCATTTGCCAGATAACATCCCTAATGATGCACCATTATCCGATGTCCTCTTTTTGTCAGAAGGGTTCCACTCTTTCTCTAGCAATGGCCGGCCATCGAGTGAGATCAAGTGATCTCTTTAGGAGTTTTCATTAAAATCTACTCTAGTCACGTCTCTTTCTTCTGTAACATCTCTTTTCTACGTTTGTTAAATTTGCCGTGGAATAACCATCTCGACTATCGCGAACGTTATGATTATTCCTCTCAGATATGCCTTTTCCGTTTTGGAATGGATTTAATATCGAAGTTCGGAAATACCAACAGAAAAAAACATACTTAATTGATAATCGATGTTCGTTGAGTTTCCTTTTTTTCTCTTGGGAGTAGAATAAAATTGAATATAATGCTTTTTCTCGTTCTGAACAATTAATGTGAAAGGAAATGGTCGTTTTTTATGTGTGGAAGTCGCAGCTCTAATTAAATTTCCCATTAGAACCGCTCATAAACGTTTATATGCCAAACATAATCGTTAATCTCCTTATTCATTTTTGAAAAATTTTTATTAATTTCGGACAGGATCGGTTTCAGAATGTCACGAAATTAGCACAGATATTTATTCTACTGACTGCTTTCGAATGAACATAGTCACTTTGGAAATCTGTACTCGGAAAATTTGTGGAAAAATAATATTGGTGCGACCAAGATAATATACTTTAATTGATGAATAGATCTTGGAGGATTTTAGGCAGTTATATGCAAGGGTTACCAATTAATCAAGAGATTGGATATGGACGCAATTATTTCAACACCTATTGCATGGAAGGAAGTACAAGAAATTGTCAGGTTGTTACATATGAAATGTCCGATTTTGTAAGGAATAAAAAAAAGTCTAAATTTAAAAAAATATAAATATTTATTCTGCAAAATAGTTTGTTGCCAACGGCCTGGAAGCTGAAAAATTCCCTTTGAAAAGAATTGACGACTCACATATTGCTCAAACACTGCTATTACAGACTCCCGGTCAGGGAAGTCCCTATTTTTTAAGTGGTTGTCTAAACTTCGGAAAAAATGAAAATCAGTTGGCGAAAGGTCAGGTGAATAAGGTGGGTGAGGGAGAATTTCGTAACCAAATTCCGAAAGTTTTTGGATTGTCTGTCGTGCAACATGAGGTCTTGCATTATCATGAAGAAGTATGGGTCCATGTCTATTGACTAGTGAGGGCTGCAAGCGGCTCAATTTTCCATGCATAGTTTCCAGTTCGGCACAATAGGACGCTCCCGTGATGGTTTCACCAGGTTGCAAAAATGAATATTGATTAATACCCTTACTGGTCCACCATACAGTCACCATAATCTATCGCGGGTGAAGTGATGCTCGTACATGCTGTCTTGGTGCTTCACCTCGATCTAACCCTTGTCCTGACCGTCTCCGATTATCACAAAGTATTCACTTTTCGTCACACGTTACCACTCGATGAAGAAACGGTTCAACTTTCTGTCTCTAATCGACGGAGCTTATTGGCTTCCGTTAATTGGTGCGGCACCCATCGATCGAGTTTCTTCACTTTGCCAATCGAAGAAAGGTGACGACTAATGGTGGCAATGGACACTTGAAATGTTTCTGCAAGGCTACGCACTGTTGTCGACGGACTACTTTCAACTTCTACACGCAGCTCGTCGTCATTAACGGTGCTACGCGCATATCCACGAGGCTCATTTTCCAAATCAAAATTTCCCTCGCTGAATTTTTTAAACCATCGCCGTAATGTGCGTTCGTTACACGTGGTTTCACCGAACGTCTGATTAATTTCTCGCGTTGCTGCAGCTGCATTTAATCCCTTTTCAAATTGAAAGAGGTAAATTGCTCGAATGTCTCTTGCCGACAGCATTC
Source organism: Dermolepida albohirtum (assembly GCA_031893035.1). Classification (NCBI taxonomy): domain Eukaryota; kingdom Metazoa; phylum Arthropoda; class Insecta; order Coleoptera; family Scarabaeidae; genus Dermolepida; species Dermolepida albohirtum. The sequence goes on from JAVIWB010002054.1 coordinate 24,317, forward strand.
CTATAGGCGAGACAAGGACAGGTGTATTAATCTCTCCAAGAAATGAAACAGGTACACACTTCAAAATAAATACCTTTTTCTACAAATACAATAATAATTTTCACCAAAAACATACACGTCTTCACACAGGTGCGATTCAGTTCAGACTGAAGGAAAAAAAGGACATTACATTGTAACAACCTGATATAAATAGACTTTTACTCGAAAATATATGTTAAAATATCTCATTACTTTCGTGTTTACTTTCTCTTTTCACAGGCTGTATGAAGTCTTTCTACCTACGTCTCATGAGATGCACAGCAAATTGAAAAATTGTTGTTCTGTTTTATATTGCTTCACTAATACAATTACATTTGTCCTTGGAATTCTTTTCATATTTTCAGCATACGAAATAAAATTAACCTTTTATAACTGTTCATTATATGTAGCATATTCGAAAGTAATATCTTTTACGTCAAAATATTGGGTTGGCAACTAACTACTTTCGGTTTTTACTGATAGAGAGCGTTGCTTTATTTTTTGTATAACGTATGTTAGTGCTGTACTTTACCGTTTGTCGCGTGATACTAGTCACATTGACGTAACTTCAGAAACAAGTAGTGCGTGATTTTTATTAAAGCTATTAGTTCTGGGTTAATTTTAAATGGAGTGCAGAAACGAACATTTTCGACATATTTTACTATTTTATTTCCGTAAAGGAAAGAAAGCTGCTGCGGCTCACAAAAAGATATGTGAAGTTTATGGTGCTAATTGCTTAACAGAGCGCACGTGTCAGAATTGGTATAAAAAATTCCGTTCTGGAGATTTTTCCCTCAAAGATGAACAACGTTCTGGTCGGCCTACTGAAGTTGATGATGACCAAATCAAAGTCATAATTGAAGAGGATCGTCATATAACTGTTCGAGAGGTTGCGGAGAGGCTACATGTATCGCACACAACAATTGAAAAACATTTACAATGTCTTGGGCTAGTTAAGAAACTTGATATTTGGGTACCTTACGAATTGAAAGAAATTCATTTAACACAATGAATCAACTTTTGCGATATGCACCTTAGACGAAATGAAACCGACCCTTTCTTAAAAAGAATCATTACTGGTGATGAAAAATGGGTCCTGTACAGTAACATAGTTCGAAAACGATCATGGAGCAAACACGATAAACCACCTCAAACCACATCGAAAGCTGAATTGCATCCAAAAAAGATTATGCTGTCAATTTGGTGGGATTACAAAGGTGTTGTGTTTTTTGAGCTGCTTCCAAGGAACCAAACGATCAAGTCTGATGTTTACTGTTAACAATTAATAAAACTGGATGAAGCAATCAAAGAAAAACTGCCAGAATTGTCAAATCGGAAAGGTGTAGTTTTCCACCAAGATAATGCGAGGCCTCACACATCTTTGGCAACTCGTGGGAAACTATTGGAGCTTGGCTGGGAAGCAGTGGCGGCTCGTGAGTATTTGACATGGTGAGGCAGATAGAATAATAAATATTCAAAATTGTTTACAATTGATTAATAAACTCTATATACCTACTACATATAAAAACAGTTTATATATATTTATATATATATAGGGCTTCCAGTACAAACAGGGCTGCCAGACGTGAACTGTGCCCTATATCGCGCCCCATTCGATTTTTAAGGGAAAACGAAGTTTCAAAGCAAACCCTTGTGAAACGAAAATAAATATTCTAAAAAATCAAACAAATTCCAAAAACATTAATCGAAAATAAGAACTCAATCTTCTAGGTTAATTTGGTACGTAGACTTCCGCGGTCGTGGTCCATGCTATCTGCTTCTGGGTTTCCGGGCTGGAACCGCGTCACTAGTATATCTGCCGACGTTTCGTACCCATTTGTATGGGACATCTTCAGGGCTGAACTACTGCACTGAAACTGGTGTAAGTCGATGGGGGACGTGTTTATATATGGATAATGGGTCATGGGTCAATGGAGCGTTACGGTTACGGTTAGGTAGATTAGAGATGCAGGATTGCCAAGCGTTATGTAGGGGGTAGCCATCATCGCGGTTAAGCGATGGCCTAACGGTAGATCCTCATGATCTACTAGTTAGTTTTGACGTCGAATCTTTATTCACCAGAGTTCCCATACCCGACACTATCCAGATAATCCGTCAAATCCTTTCCACTGACAACCAACCTGATGATTTGGCCAACCTGGTGAATACTTGTTTAACCTCCACCTATTTTCAGTTCCGTGGTAATTATTATGAACAAGTATCGGGTGCAGCTATGGGGTCTCCTCTCTCTCCTGTTGTCGCTGACATTTTTATGGAGGCATTCGAACAACAAATTCTACACTCCAGTGACCAAAAACCAAAATGTTGGTTCAGATATGTGGATGACACCTTCGTTATTTGGCCCCATGGTCGGGATTCCTTGAACAACTTCCTCGTTTTCTTAAATTCACAACACGATTCCATAAATTTCATCATGGAGATTGAATCTGAAGGTTCCCTTCCCTTCCTCGACGTCTTGGTAACTCGTCATCTGGATGGTTCACTAGGACATTCAGTGTACCGCAAACCCACACACACTGATCGGTATCTCAATGCCCTCTCCCATCATCATCCTGCCCAGAAACAGGGCGTTATCAATTCCTTAGTCCAAAGAGCTGTTAACATATCTGACCAGCATTCTATATCCCAGGAATTAAGTCATGTCACCAAAGCTCTTATAAATAATAATTTCTCCAACCATAATATTCAGCGAACCATAGATCTACATCTTAATCCCAAAACCTCACAACTTAATACACAGCTTACATCATCTCCCCCCTCTCTAAAGCCCACCTACCCTATATACAAGGTGTTACTGACCGCATCAGTAGGGTTCTTCTCAAAAACAACATCAAAACCATCTTCAAACCCCATTCCAAATTATCTGACCCTTTTTCCGTAAAAGACCATGTTTCTTTAGAATCAGCTGGTGTGTACAGGATTCCTTGTTCATGCGGCAGGGCATATATTGGTGAAACAAAGCGGTCTGTCGGCACTCGTGTTTCTGAACATGAGCGCTGTACTAGGTTTAGAAAATTCTAAAAATTAAAAAGATTTTCAAACATGGCTATTTTCTTGAAATGTTTTGCCGTTTGGCGTGAAACTAATAAAATATTCTTGAAATAAATGAAATAGAAAATTCTAAAAATTAAAAAGATTTTCAAACATGGCTATTTTCTTGAAATGTTTTGCCGTTTGGCGTGAAACTAATAAAATATTCTTGAAATAAATGAAATAGAAAATTCTAAAAATTAAAAAGATTTTCAAACATGGCTATTTTCTTGAAATGTTTTGCCGTTTGGCGTGAAACTAATAAAATATTCTTGAAATAAACGCGAGAAAGTAGGGAAGGTTTGCAATACAAAAGTGGGAGAAAACGAAACTGCTAGTGAGAGAGATATTATCCTCCTTTCTCGCGCGCTTAAACCTAACTGCACTCTTTCCACTTGTGGACCGCGCATATCTAATTCTAGAATGAACAAGTCTGTATATATATATATATATATATATATATATATATATATATATATATATATACATATATTATGATCTAAATACAGGAGAAATATTAATTATTATCACAAAAATGTTATAAGCAATTTAAAAAAATTCGATAACCCTGCATATGAATAGTAAATATGGGAAGAAAATTCCAGATAAACGTACATAATTAATTATGTCTAATTAATAGGTAAATTAAGCCTAAGTACCTACTATTGGACACAATAATACTCTTATTTGATAATATTTTCAAAGGTATAATTCAAAACAGTTCAGTCACACATAAGTTAGGTATATATCGTAAATATTTGTAACTGCTACAGAATTATGTATTGCATCTTTATGTATAGCCATACATAGAATCCACGAATTTAGAAAATACATGTTTAGAATCAATTGATAAGTACAATAATAATATGTCATTGTCATAAATAGAGTTAGTCGTAAAATCTATTAACTAATGAAGTTTAAAATATAATATTAACACAAGAATTTAAATGTGAATTAAAAAGTAAATTTAAGGAAGGTACTAATTGAAATGAATTGATTTCAAAGGAGTAAATCAGGAAAAGAAAAAAAAAACCCAAACTGAACATGTAGAATATGAATTATAAAAGTAATTTATATATTTTATGGAATTTTTTTAAAGCCAATATTTTCTATAGAAATAGAAGTATTACTATGACATTTAGGAAGGAAATACTTAAATATAATGCTTTTATATAAATTCTTTTAAGAATTTATATAAAATTTTTAAGAAATTGAATTTTGACAAGTCAAAAATGGAATTTTTAACTATATATACACTACAATGATAGTGAGTTTACTAACTATGCATTTTAAACTTAATAAACATGTAAAGCAAAAATCATATATAGGTTCTGTCAAATGAAAGAGTGCAGCGTACTAACCAATTTGAATACTAGGAAAGAACGTGGTTTCAACAAATGAGAAATGAACATATTAAGGTGAGCTATTTAGAAAACGCGCCCTCAAAACTGCCAGCTCAAGTTAGGAGACTAAAGCTGAATAACGTGCTTCTAATACGGGCACGAGAACAACAATAGATCTGACAAAATTGTAGTGGTTTAAGGTCTATGGTCTATGGGCTTAATCTAATCTAATTAAATTTGCGGTACAGATCTCCAACTTTCACGAAAGAAAGTGAGTTTTAATAGGTATAAAACCCCCGCGTCTAAGAGTTGATAAAATATTGGGTTGGCAACTAAGTACTTTCGGTTTT
>JAVIWB010002055.1:0-29038 GCA_031893035.1 Dermolepida albohirtum
CGTTAGGCGGAAAATGACTTTCAAAAGTGATTGTTTTTTAGGTGTGTACTTATAGATTGTGACACGACTGTTACGCTGCTTCAAACCAGAACATTGTATCTCTTCTCGTTCCGAAGTTATTAGCGACCTTAGAACGTCACATGTAGCGTTAGGCGGAAACTGACTTTCAAAAGTGATTGTTTTTTAGGTGTGTACTTATAGATTGTGACACGACTGTTACGCTGCTTCAAACCAGAACATTGTATCTCTTCTCGTTCCGAAGTTATTAGCGACCTTAGAACGCCATCAGACAGAGCTCACATGTAGCGTTAGGCGGAAACTGACTTTCAAAAGTGATTGTTTTTTAGGTGTGTACTTATAGATTGTGACACGACTGTTACGCTGCTTCAAACCAGAACATTGTATCTCTTCTCGTTCCGAAGTTATTAGCGACCTTAGAACGCCATCAGACAGAGCTCACATGTAGCGTTAGCAAAAGTGATTGTTTTTTAGGTGTGTACTTATAGATTGTGACACGACTGTTACGCTGCTTCAAACCAGAACATTGTATCTCTTCTCGTTCCGAAGTTATTAGCGACCTTAGAACGCCATCAGACAGAGCTCACATGTAGCGTTAGGCGGAAACTGACTTTCAAAAGTGATTGTTTTTTAGGTGTGTACTTATAGATTGTGACACGACTGTTACGCTGCTTCAAACCAGAACATTGTATCTCTTCTCGTTCCGAAGTTATTAGCGACCTTAGAACGCCATCAGACAGAGCTCACATGTAGCGTTAGGCGGAAACTGACTTTCAAAAGTGATTGTTTTTTAGGTGTGTACTTATAGATTGTGACACGACTGTTACGCTGCTTCAAACCAGAACATTGTATCTCTTCTCGTTCCGAAGTTATTAGCGACCTTAGAACGCCATCAGACAGAGCTCACATGTAGCGTTAGGCGGAAACTGACTTTCAAAAGTGATTGTTTTTTAGGTGTGTACTTATAGATTGTGACACGACTGTTACGCTGCTTCAAACCAGAACATTGTATCTCTTCTCGTTCCGAAGTTATTAGCGACCTTAGAACGCCATCAGACAGAGCTCACATGTAGCGTTAGGCGGAAACTGACTTTCAAAAGTGATTGTTTTTTAGGTGTGTACTTATAGATTGTGACACGACTGTTACGCTGCTTCAAACCAGAACATTGTATCTCTTCTCGTTCCGAAGTTATTAGCGACCTTAGAACGCCATCAGACAGAGCTCACATGTAGCGTTAGGCGGAAACTGACTTTCAAAAGTGATTGTTTTTTAGGTGTGTACTTATAGATTGTGACACGACTGTTACGCTGCTTCAAACCAGAACATTGTATCTCTTCTCGTTCCGAAGTTATTAGCGACCTTTAGAACGCCATCAGACAGAGCTCACATGTAGCGTTAGGCGGAAACTGACTTTCAAAAGTGATTGTTTTTTAGGTGTGTACTTATAGATTGTGACACGACTGTTACGCTGCTTCAAACCAGAACATTGTATCTCTTCTCGTTCCGAAGTTATTAGCGACCTTAGAACGCCATCAGACAGAGCTCACATGTAGCGTTAGGCGGAAACTGACTTTCAAAAGTGATTGTTTTTTAGGTGTGTACTTATAGATTGTGACACGACTGTTACGCTGCTTCAAACCAGAACATTGTATCTCTTCTCGTTCCGAAGTTATTAGCGACCTTAGAACGCCATCAGACAGAGCTCACATGTAGCGTTAGGCGGAAACTGACTTTCAAAAGTGATTGTTTTTTAGGTGTGTACTTATAGATTGTGACACGACTGTTACGCTGCTTCAAACCAGAACATTGTATCTCTTCTCGTTCCGAAGTTATTAGCGACCTTAGAACGCCATCAGACAGAGCTCACATGTAGCGTTAGGCGGAAACTGACTTTCAAAAGTGATTGTTTTTTAGGTGTGTACTTATAGATTGTGACACGACTGTTACGCTGCTTCAAACCAGAACATTGTATCTCTTCTCGTTCCGAAGTTATTAGCGACCTTAGAACGCCATCAGACAGAGCTCACATGTAGCGTTAGGCGGAAACTGACTTTCAAAAGTGATTGTTTTTTAGGTGTGTACTTATAGATTGTGACACGACTGTTACGCTGCTTCAAACCAGAACATTGTATCTCTTCTCGTTCCGAAGTTATTAGCGACCTTAGAACGCCATCAGACAGAGCTCACATGTAGCGTTAGGCGGAAACTGACTTTCAAAAGTGATTGTTTTTTAGGTGTGTACTTATAGATTGTGACACGACTGTTACGCTGCTTCAAACCAGAACATTGTATCTCTTCTCGTTCCGAAGTTATTAGCGACCTTAGAACGCCATCAGACAGAGCTCACATGTAGCGTTAGGCGGAAACTGACTTTCAAAAGTGATTGTTTTTTAGGTGTGTACTTATAGATTGTGACACGACTGTTACGCTGCTTCAAACCAGAACATTGTATCTCTTCTCGTTCCGAAGTTATTAGCGACCTTAGAACGCCATCAGACAGAGCTCACATGTAGCGTTAGGCGGAAACTGACTTTCAAAAGTGATTGTTTTTTAGGTGTGTACTTATAGATTGTGACACGACTGTTACGCTGCTTCAAACCAGAACATTGTATCTCTTCTCGTTCCGAAGTTATTAGCGACCTTAGAACGCCATCAGACAGAGCTCACATGTAGCGTTAGGCGGAAACTGACTTTCAAAAGTGATTGTTTTTTAGGTGTGTACTTATAGATTGTGACACGACTGTTACGCTGCTTCAAACCAGAACATTGTATCTCTTCTCGTTCCGAAGTTATTAGCGACCTTAGAACGCCATCAGACAGAGCTCACATGTAGCGTTAGGCGGAAACTGACTTTCAAAAGTGATTGTTTTTTAGGTGTGTACTTATAGATTGTGACACGACTGTTACGCTGCTTCAAACCAGAACATTGTATCTCTTCTCGTTCCGAAGTTATTAGCGACCTTAGAACGCCATCAGACAGAGCTCACATGTAGCGTTAGGCGGAAACTGACTTTCAAAAGTGATTGTTTTTTAGGTGTGTACTTATAGATTGTGACACGACTGTTACGCTGCTTCAAACCAGAACATTGTATCTCTTCTCGTTCCGAAGTTATTAGCGACCTTAGAACGCCATCAGACAGAGCTCACATGTAGCGTTAGGCGGAAACTGACTTTCAAAAGTGATTGTTTTTTAGGTGTGTACTTATAGATTGTGACACGACTGTTACGCTGCTTCAAACCAGAACATTGTATCTCTTCTCGTTCCGAAGTTATAGCGACCTTAGAACGCCATCAGACAGAGCTCACATGTAGCGTTAGGCGGAAACTGACTTTCAAAAGTGATTGTTTTTTAGGTGTGTACTTATAGATTGTGACACGACTGTTACGCTGCTTCAAACCAGAACATTGTATCTCTTCTCGTTCCGAAGTTATTAGCGACCTTAGAACGCCATCAGACAGAGCTCACATGTAGCGTTAGGCGGAAACTGACTTTCAAAAGTGATTGTTTTTTAGGTGTGTACTTATAGATTGTGACACGACTGTTACGCTGCTTCAAACCAGAACATTGTATCTCTTCTCGTTCCGAAGTTATTAGCGACCTTAGAACGCCATCAGACAGAGCTCACATGTAGCGTTAGGCGGAAACTGACTTTCAAAAGTGATTGTTTTTTAGGTGTGTACTTATAGATTGTGACACGACTGTTACGCTGCTTCAAACCAGAACATTGTATCTCTTCTCGTTCCGAAGTTATTAGCGACCTTAGAACGCCATCAGACAGAGCTCACATGTAGCGTTAGGCGGAAACTGACTTTCAAAAGTGATTGTTTTTTAGGTGTGTACTTATAGATTGTGACACGACTGTTACGCTGCTTCAAACCAGAACATTGTATCTCTTCTCGTTCCGAAGTTATTAGCGACCTTAGAACGCCATCAGACAGAGCTCACATGTAGCGTTAGGCGGAAACTGACTTTCAAAAGTGATTGTTTTTTAGGTGTGTACTTATAGATTGTGACACGACTGTTACGCTGCTTCAAACCAGAACATTGTATCTCTTCTCGTTCCGAAGTTATTAGCGACCTTAGAACGCCATCAGACAGAGCTCACATGTAGCGTTAGGCGGAAACTGACTTTCAAAAGTGATTGTTTTTTAGGTGTGTACTTATAGATTGTGACACGACTGTTACGCTGCTTCAAACCAGAACATTGTATCTCTTCTCGTTCCGAAGTTATTAGCGACCTTAGAACGCCATCAGACAGAGCTCACATGTAGCGTTAGGCGGAAACTGACTTTCAAAAGTGATTGTTTTTTAGGTGTGTACTTATAGATTGTGACACGACTGTTACGCTGCTTCAAACCAGAACATTGTATCTCTTCTCGTTCCGAAGTTATTAGCGACCTTAGAACGCCATCAGACAGAGCTCACATGTAGCGTTAGGCGGAAACTGACTTTCAAAAGTGATTGTTTTTTAGGTGTGTACTTATAGATTGTGACACGACTGTTACGCTGCTTCAAACCAGAACATTGTATCTCTTCTCGTTCCGAAGTTATTAGCGACCTTAGAACGCCATCAGACAGAGCTCACATGTAGCGTTAGGCGGAAACTGACTTTCAAAAGTGATTGTTTTTTAGGTGTGTACTTATAGATTGTGACACGACTGTTACGCTGCTTCAAACCAGAACATTGTATCTCTTCTCGTTCCGAAGTTATTAGCGACCTTAGAACGCCATCAGACAGAGCTCACATGTAGCGTTAGGCGGAAACTGACTTTCAAAAGTGATTGTTTTTTAGGTGTGTACTTATAGATTGTGACACGACTGTTACGCTGCTTCAAACCAGAACATTGTATCTCTTCTCGTTCCGAAGTTATTAGCGACCTTAGAACGCCATCAGACAGAGCTCACATGTAGCGTTAGGCGGAAACTGACTTTCAAAAGTGATTGTTTTTTAGGTGTGTACTTATAGATTGTGACACGACTGTTACGCTGCTTCAAACCAGAACATTGTATCTCTTCTCGTTCCGAAGTTATTAGCGACCTTAGAACGCCATCAGACAGAGCTCACATGTAGCGTTAGGCGGAAACTGACTTTCAAAAGTGATTGTTTTTTAGGTGTGTACTTATAGATTGTGACACGACTGTTACGCTGCTTCAAACCAGAACATTGTATCTCTTCTCGTTCCGAAGTTATTAGCGACCTTAGAACGCCATCAGACAGAGCTCACATGTAGCGTTAGGCGGAAACTGACTTTCAAAAGTGATTGTTTTTAGGTGTGTACTTATAGATTGTGACACGACTGTTACGCTGCTTCAAACCAGAACATTGTATCTCTTCTCGTTCCGAAGTTATTAGCGACCTTAGAACGCCATCAGACAGAGCTCACATGTAGCGTTAGGCGGAAACTGACTTTCAAAAGTGATTGTTTTTTAGGTGTGTACTTATAGATTGTGACACGACTGTTACGCTGCTTCAAACCAGAACATTGTATCTCTTCTCGTTCCGAAGTTATTAGCGACCTTAGAACGCCATCAGACAGAGCTCACATGTAGCGTTAGGCGGAAACTGACTTTCAAAAGTGATTGTTTTTTAGGTGTGTACTTATAGATTGTGACACGACTGTTACGCTGCTTCAAACCAGAACATTGTATCTCTTCTCGTTCCGAAGTTATTAGCGACCTTAGAACGCCATCAGACAGAGCTCACATGTAGCGTTAGGCGGAAACTGACTTTCAAAAGTGATTGTTTTTTAGGTGTGTACTTATAGATTGTGACACGACTGTTACGCTGCTTCAAACCAGAACATTGTATCTCTTCTCGTTCCGAAGTTATTAGCGACCTTAGAACGCCATCAGACAGAGCTCACATGTAGCGTTAGGCGGAAACTGACTTTCAAAAGTGATTGTTTTTTAGGTGTGTACTTATAGATTGTGACACGACTGTTACGCTGCTTCAAACCAGAACATTGTATCTCTTCTCGTTCCGAAGTTATTAGCGACCTTAGAACGCCATCAGACAGAGCTCACATGTAGCGTTAGGCGGAAACTGACTTTCAAAAGTGATTGTTTTTTAGGTGTGTACTTATAGATTGTGACACGACTGTTACGCTGCTTCAAACCAGAACATTGTATCTCTTCTCGTTCCGAAGTTATTAGCGACCTTAGAACGCCATCAGACAGAGCTCACATGTAGCGTTAGGCGGAAACTGACTTTCAAAAGTGATTGTTTTTTAGGTGTGTACTTATAGATTGTGACACGACTGTTACGCTGCTTCAAACCAGAACATTGTATCTCTTCTCGTTCCGAAGTTATTAGCGACCTTAGAACGCCATCAGACAGAGCTCACATGTAGCGTTAGGCGGAAACTGACTTTCAAAAGTGATTGTTTTTTAGGTGTGTACTTATAGATTGTGACACGACTGTTACGCTGCTTCAAACCAGAACATTGTATCTCTTCTCGTTCCGAAGTTATTAGCGACCTTAGAACGCCATCAGACAGAGCTCACATGTAGCGTTAGGCGGAAACTGACTTTCAAAAGTGATTGTTTTTTAGGTGTGTACTTATAGATTGTGACACGACTGTTACGCTGCTTCAAACCAGAACATTGTATCTCTTCTCGTTCCGAAGTTATTAGCGACCTTAGAACGCCATCAGACAGAGCTCACATGTAGCGTTAGGCGGAAACTGACTTTCAAAAGTGATTGTTTTTTAGGTGTGTACTTATAGATTGTGACACGACTGTTACGCTGCTTCAAACCAGAACATTGTATCTCTTCTCGTTCCGAAGTTATTAGCGACCTTAGAACGCCATCAGACAGAGCTCACATGTAGCGTTAGGCGGAAACTGACTTTCAAAAGTGATTGTTTTTTAGGTGTGTACTTATAGATTGTGACACGACTGTTACGCTGCTTCAAACCAGAACATTGTATCTCTTCTCGTTCCGAAGTTATTAGCGACCTTAGAACGCCATCAGACAGAGCTCACATGTAGCGTTAGGCGGAAACTGACTTTCAAAAGTGATTGTTTTTTAGGTGTGTACTTATAGATTGTGACACGACTGTTACGCTGCTTCAAACCAGAACATTGTATCTCTTCTCGTTCCGAAGTTATTAGCGACCTTAGAACGCCATCAGACAGAGCTCACATGTAGCGTTAGGCGGAAACTGACTTTCAAAAGTGATTGTTTTTTAGGTGTGTACTTATAGATTGTGACACGACTGTTACGCTGCTTCAAACCAGAACATTGTATCTCTTCTCGTTCCGAAGTTATTAGCGACCTTAGAACGCCATCAGACAGAGCTCACATGTAGCGTTAGGCGGAAACTGACTTTCAAAAGTGATTGTTTTTTAGGTGTGTACTTATAGATTGTGACACGACTGTTACGCTGCTTCAAACCAGAACATTGTATCTCTTCTCGTTCCGAAGTTATTAGCGACCTTAGAACGCCATCAGACAGAGCTCACATGTAGCGTTAGGCGGAAACTGACTTTCAAAAGTGATTGTTTTTTAGGTGTGTACTTATAGATTGTGACACGACTGTTACGCTGCTTCAAACCAGAACATTGTATCTCTTCTCGTTCCGAAGTTATTAGCGACCTTAGAACGCCATCAGACAGAGCTCACATGTAGCGTTAGGCGGAAACTGACTTTCAAAAGTGATTGTTTTTTAGGTGTGTACTTATAGATTGTGACACGACTGTTACGCTGCTTCAAACCAGAACATTGTATCTCTTCTCGTTCCGAAGTTATTAGCGACCTTAGAACGCCATCAGACAGAGCTCACATGTAGCGTTAGGCGGAAACTGACTTTCAAAAGTGATTGTTTTTTAGGTGTGTACTTATAGATTGTGACACGACTGTTACGCTGCTTCAAACCAGAACATTGTATCTCTTCTCGTTCCGAAGTTATTAGCGACCTTAGAACGCCATCAGACAGAGCTCACATGTAGCGTTAGGCGGAAACTGACTTTCAAAAGTGATTGTTTTTTAGGTGTGTACTTATAGATTGTGACACGACTGTTACGCTGCTTCAAACCAGAACATTGTATCTCTTCTCGTTCCGAAGTTATTAGCGACCTTAGAACGCCATCAGACAGAGCTCACATGTAGCGTTAGGCGGAAACTGACTTTCAAAAGTGATTGTTTTTTAGGTGTGTACTTATAGATTGTGACACGACTGTTACGCTGCTTCAAACCAGAACATTGTATCTCTTCTCGTTCCGAAGTTATTAGCGACCTTAGAACGCCATCAGACAGAGCTCACATGTAGCGTTAGGCGGAAACTGACTTTCAAAAGTGATTGTTTTTTAGGTGTGTACTTATAGATTGTGACACGACTGTTACGCTGCTTCAAACCAGAACATTGTATCTCTTCTCGTTCCGAAGTTATTAGCGACCTTAGAACGCCATCAGACAGAGCTCACATGTAGCGTTAGGCGGAAACTGACTTTCAAAAGTGATTGTTTTTTAGGTGTGTACTTATAGATTGTGACACGACTGTTACGCTGCTTCAAACCAGAACATTGTATCTCTTCTCGTTCCGAAGTTATTAGCGACCTTAGAACGCCATCAGACAGAGCTCACATGTAGCGTTAGGCGGAAACTGACTTTCAAAAGTGATTGTTTTTTAGGTGTGTACTTATAGATTGTGACACGACTGTTACGCTGCTTCAAACCAGAACATTGTATCTCTTCTCGTTCCGAAGTTATTAGCGACCTTAGAACGCCATCAGACAGAGCTCACATGTAGCGTTAGGCGGAAACTGACTTTCAAAAGTGATTGTTTTTTAGGTGTGTACTTATAGATTGTGACACGACTGTTACGCTGCTTCAAACCAGAACATTGTATCTCTTCTCGTTCCGAAGTTATTAGCGACCTTAGAACGCCATCAGACAGAGCTCACATGTAGCGTTAGGCGGAAACTGACTTTCAAAAGTGATTGTTTTTTAGGTGTGTACTTATAGATTGTGACACGACTGTTACGCTGCTTCAAACCAGAACATTGTATCTCTTCTCGTTCCGAAGTTATTAGCGACCTTAGAACGCCATCAGACAGAGCTCACATGTAGCGTTAGGCGGAAACTGACTTTCAAAAGTGATTGTTTTTTAGGTGTGTACTTATAGATTGTGACACGACTGTTACGCTGCTTCAAACCAGAACATTGTATCTCTTCTCGTTCCGAAGTTATTAGCGACCTTAGAACGCCATCAGACAGAGCTCACATGTAGCGTTAGGCGGAAACTGACTTTCAAAAGTGATTGTTTTTTAGGTGTGTACTTATAGATTGTGACACGACTGTTACGCTGCTTCAAACCAGAACATTGTATCTCTTCTCGTTCCGAAGTTATTAGCGACCTTAGAACGCCATCAGACAGAGCTCACATGTAGCGTTAGGCGGAAACTGACTTTCAAAAGTGATTGTTTTTTAGGTGTGTACTTATAGATTGTGACACGACTGTTACGCTGCTTCAAACCAGAACATTGTATCTCTTCTCGTTCCGAAGTTATTAGCGACCTTAGAACGCCATCAGACAGAGCTCACATGTAGCGTTAGGCGGAAACTGACTTTCAAAAGTGATTGTTTTTTAGGTGTGTACTTATAGATTGTGACACGACTGTTACGCTGCTTCAAACCAGAACATTGTATCTCTTCTCGTTCCGAAGTTATTAGCGACCTTAGAACGCCATCAGACAGAGCTCACATGTAGCGTTAGGCGGAAACTGACTTTCAAAAGTGATTGTTTTTTAGGTGTGTACTTATAGATTGTGACACGACTGTTACGCTGCTTCAAACCAGAACATTGTATCTCATCTCGTCTCGTTCCGAAGTTATTAGCGACCTTAGAACGCCATCAGACAGAGCTCACATGTAGCGTTAGGCGGAAACTGACTTTCAAAAGTGATTGTTTTTTAGGTGTGTACTTATAGATTGTGACACGACTGTTACGCTGCTTCAAACCAGAACATTGTATCTCTTCTCGTTCCGAAGTTATTAGCGACCTTAGAACGCCATCAGACAGAGCTCACATGTAGCGTTAGGCGGAAACTGACTTTCAAAAGTGATTGTTTTTTAGGTGTGTACTTATAGATTGTGACACGACTGTTACGCTGCTTCAAACCAGAACATTGTATCTCTTCTCGTTCCGAAGTTATTAGCGACCTTAGAACGCCATCAGACAGAGCTCACATGTAGCGTTAGGCGGAAACTGACTTTCAAAAGTGATTGTTTTTTAGGTGTGTACTTATAGATTGTGACACGACTGTTACGCTGCTTCAAACCAGAACATTGTATCTCTTCTCGTTCCGAAGTTATTAGCGACCTTAGAACGCCATCAGACAGAGCTCACATGTAGCGTTAGGCGGAAACTGACTTTCAAAAGTGATTGTTTTTTAGGTGTGTACTTATAGATTGTGACACGACTGTTACGCTGCTTCAAACCAGAACATTGTATCTCTTCTCGTTCCGAAGTTATTAGCGACCTTAGAACGCCATCAGACAGAGCTCACATGTAGCGTTAGGCGGAAACTGACTTTCAAAAGTGATTGTTTTTTAGGTGTGTACTTATAGATTGTGACACGACTGTTACGCTGCTTCAAACCAGAACATTGTATCTCTTCTCGTTCCGAAGTTATTAGCGACCTTAGAACGCCATCAGACAGAGCTCACATGTAGCGTTAGGCGGAAACTGACTTTCAAAAGTGATTGTTTTTTAGGTGTGTACTTATAGATTGTGACACGACTGTTACGCTGCTTCAAACCAGAACATTGTATCTCTTCTCGTTCCGAAGTTATTAGCGACCTTAGAACGCCATCAGACAGAGCTCACATGTAGCGTTAGGCGGAAACTGACTTTCAAAAGTGATTGTTTTTTAGGTGTGTACTTATAGATTGTGACACGACTGTTACGCTGCTTCAAACCAGAACATTGTATCTCTTCTCGTTCCGAAGTTATTAGCGACCTTAGAACGCCATCAGACAGAGCTCACATGTAGCGTTAGGCGGAAACTGACTTTCAAAAGTGATTGTTTTTTAGGTGTGTACTTATAGATTGTGACACGACTGTTACGCTGCTTCAAACCAGAACATTGTATCTCTTCTCGTTCCGAAGTTATTAGCGACCTTAGAACGCCATCAGACAGAGCTCACATGTAGCGTTAGGCGGAAACTGACTTTCAAAAGTGATTGTTTTTTAGGTGTGTACTTATAGATTGTGACACGACTGTTACGCTGCTTCAAACCAGAACATTGTATCTCTTCTCGTTCCGAAGTTATTAGCGACCTTAGAACGCCATCAGACAGAGCTCACATGTAGCGTTAGGCGGAAACTGACTTTCAAAAGTGATTGTTTTTTAGGTGTGTACTTATAGATTGTGACACGACTGTTACGCTGCTTCAAACCAGAACATTGTATCTCTTCTCGTTCCGAAGTTATTAGCGACCTTAGAACGCCATCAGACAGAGCTCACATGTAGCGTTAGGCGGAAACTGACTTTCAAAAGTGATTGTTTTTTAGGTGTGTACTTATAGATTGTGACACGACTGTTACGCTGCTTCAAACCAGAACATTGTATCTCTTCTCGTTCCGAAGTTATTAGCGACCTTAGAACGCCATCAGACAGAGCTCACATGTAGCGTTAGGCGGAAACTGACTTTCAAAAGTGATTGTTTTTTAGGTGTGTACTTATAGATTGTGACACGACTGTTACGCTGCTTCAAACCAGAACATTGTATCTCTTCTCGTTCCGAAGTTATTAGCGACCTTAGAACGCCATCAGACAGAGCTCACATGTAGCGTTAGGCGGAAACTGACTTTCAAAAGTGATTGTTTTTTAGGTGTGTACTTATAGATTGTGACACGACTGTTACGCTGCTTCAAACCAGAACATTGTATCTCTTCTCGTTCCGAAGTTATTAGCGACCTTAGAACGCCATCAGACAGAGCTCACATGTAGCGTTAGGCGGAAACTGACTTTCAAAAGTGATTGTTTTTTAGGTGTGTACTTATAGATTGTGACACGACTGTTACGCTGCTTCAAACCAGAACATTGTATCTCTTCTCGTTCCGAAGTTATTAGCGACCTTAGAACGCCATCAGACAGAGCTCACATGTAGCGTTAGGCGGAAACTGACTTTCAAAAGTGATTGTTTTTTAGGTGTGTACTTATAGATTGTGACACGACTGTTACGCTGCTTCAAACCAGAACATTGTATCTCTTCTCGTTCCGAAGTTATTAGCGACCTTAGAACGCCATCAGACAGAGCTCACATGTAGCGTTAGGCGGAAACTGACTTTCAAAAGTGATTGTTTTTTAGGTGTGTACTTATAGATTGTGACACGACTGTTACGCTGCTTCAAACCAGAACATTGTATCTCTTCTCGTTCCGAAGTTATTAGCGACCTTAGAACGCCATCAGACAGAGCTCACATGTAGCGTTAGGCGGAAACTGACTTTCAAAAGTGATTGTTTTTTAGGTGTGTACTTATAGATTGTGACACGACTGTTACGCTGCTTCAAACCAGAACATTGTATCTCTTCTCGTTCCGAAGTTATTAGCGACCTTAGAACGCCATCAGACAGAGCTCACATGTAGCGTTAGGCGGAAACTGACTTTCAAAAGTGATTGTTTTTTAGGTGTGTACTTATAGATTGTGACACGACTGTTACGCTGCTTCAAACCAGAACATTGTATCTCTTCTCGTTCCGAAGTTATTAGCGACCTTAGAACGCCATCAGACAGAGCTCACATGTAGCGTTAGGCGGAAACTGACTTTCAAAAGTGATTGTTTTTTAGGTGTGTACTTATAGATTGTGACACGACTGTTACGCTGCTTCAAACCAGAACATTGTATCTCTTCTCGTTCCGAAGTTATTAGCGACCTTAGAACGCCATCAGACAGAGCTCACATGTAGCGTTAGGCGGAAACTGACTTTCAAAAGTGATTGTTTTTTAGGTGTGTACTTATAGATTGTGACACGACTGTTACGCTGCTTCAAACCAGAACATTGTATCTCTTCTCGTTCCGAAGTTATTAGCGACCTTAGAACGCCATCAGACAGAGCTCACATGTAGCGTTAGGCGGAAACTGACTTTCAAAAGTGATTGTTTTTTAGGTGTGTACTTATAGATTGTGACACGACTGTTACGCTGCTTCAAACCAGAACATTGTATCTCTTCTCGTTCCGAAGTTATTAGCGACCTTAGAACGCCATCAGACAGAGCTCACATGTAGCGTTAGGCGGAAACTGACTTTCAAAAGTGATTGTTTTTTAGGTGTGTACTTATAGATTGTGACACGACTGTTACGCTGCTTCAAACCAGAACATTGTATCTCTTCTCGTTCCGAAGTTATTAGCGACCTTAGAACGCCATCAGACAGAGCTCACATGTAGCGTTAGGCGGAAACTGACTTTCAAAAGTGATTGTTTTTTAGGTGTGTACTTATAGATTGTGACACGACTGTTACGCTGCTTCAAACCAGAACATTGTATCTCTTCTCGTTCCGAAGTTATTAGCGACCTTAGAACGCCATCAGACAGAGCTCACATGTAGCGTTAGGCGGAAACTGACTTTCAAAAGTGATTGTTTTTTAGGTGTGTACTTATAGATTGTGACACGACTGTTACGCTGCTTCAAACCAGAACATTGTATCTCTTCTCGTTCCGAAGTTATTAGCGACCTTAGAACGCCATCAGACAGAGCTCACATGTAGCGTTAGGCGGAAACTGACTTTCAAAAGTGATTGTTTTTTAGGTGTGTACTTATAGATTGTGACACGACTGTTACGCTGCTTCAAACCAGAACATTGTATCTCTTCTCGTTCCGAAGTTATTAGCGACCTTAGAACGCCATCAGACAGAGCTCACATGTAGCGTTAGGCGGAAACTGACTTTCAAAAGTGATTGTTTTTTAGGTGTGTACTTATAGATTGTGACACGACTGTTACGCTGCTTCAAACCAGAACATTGTATCTCTTCTCGTTCCGAAGTTATTAGCGACCTTAGAACGCCATCAGACAGAGCTCACATGTAGCGTTAGGCGGAAACTGACTTTCAAAAGTGATTGTTTTTTAGGTGTGTACTTATAGATTGTGACACGACTGTTACGCTGCTTCAAACCAGAACATTGTATCTCTTCTCGTTCCGAAGTTATTAGCGACCTTAGAACGCCATCAGACAGAGCTCACATGTAGCGTTAGGCGGAAACTGACTTTCAAAAGTGATTGTTTTTTAGGTGTGTACTTATAGATTGTGACACGACTGTTACGCTGCTTCAAACCAGAACATTGTATCTCTTCTCGTTCCGAAGTTATTAGCGACCTTAGAACGCCATCAGACAGAGCTCACATGTAGCGTTAGGCGGAAACTGACTTTCAAAAGTGATTGTTTTTTAGGTGTGTACTTATAGATTGTGACACGACTGTTACGCTGCTTCAAACCAGAACATTGTATCTCTTCTCGTTCCGAAGTTATTAGCGACCTTAGAACGCCATCAGACAGAGCTCACATGTAGCGTTAGGCGGAAACTGACTTTCAAAAGTGATTGTTTTTTAGGTGTGTACTTATAGATTGTGACACGACTGTTACGCTGCTTCAAACCAGAACATTGTATCTCTTCTCGTTCCGAAGTTATTAGCGACCTTAGAACGCCATCAGACAGAGCTCACATGTAGCGTTAGGCGGAAACTGACTTTCAAAAGTGATTGTTTTTTAGGTGTGTACTTATAGATTGTGACACGACTGTTACGCTGCTTCAAACCAGAACATTGTATCTCTTCTCGTTCCGAAGTTATTAGCGACCTTAGAACGCCATCAGACAGAGCTCACATGTAGCGTTAGGCGGAAACTGACTTTCAAAAGTGATTGTTTTTTAGGTGTGTACTTATAGATTGTGACACGACTGTTACGCTGCTTCAAACCAGAACATTGTATCTCTTCTCGTTCCGAAGTTATTAGCGACCTTAGAACGCCATCAGACAGAGCTCACATGTAGCGTTAGGCGGAAACTGACTTTCAAAAGTGATTGTTTTTTAGGTGTGTACTTATAGATTGTGACACGACTGTTACGCTGCTTCAAACCAGAACATTGTATCTCTTCTCGTTCCGAAGTTATTAGCGACCTTAGAACGCCATCAGACAGAGCTCACATGTAGCGTTAGGCGGAAACTGACTTTCAAAAGTGATTGTTTTTTAGGTGTGTACTTATAGATTGTGACACGACTGTTACGCTGCTTCAAACCAGAACATTGTATCTCTTCTCGTTCCGAAGTTATTAGCGACCTTAGAACGCCATCAGACAGAGCTCACATGTAGCGTTAGGCGGAAACTGACTTTCAAAAGTGATTGTTTTTTAGGTGTGTACTTATAGATTGTGACACGACTGTTACGCTGCTTCAAACCAGAACATTGTATCTCTTCTCGTTCCGAAGTTATTAGCGACCTTAGAACGCCATCAGACAGAGCTCACATGTAGCGTTAGGCGGAAACTGACTTTCAAAAGTGATTGTTTTTTAGGTGTGTACTTATAGATTGTGACACGACTGTTACGCTGCTTCAAACCAGAACATTGTATCTCTTCTCGTTCCGAAGTTATTAGCGACCTTAGAACGCCATCAGACAGAGCTCACATGTAGCGTTAGGCGGAAACTGACTTTCAAAAGTGATTGTTTTTTAGGTGTGTACTTATAGATTGTGACACGACTGTTACGCTGCTTCAAACCAGAACATTGTATCTCTTCTCGTTCCGAAGTTATTATCGACCTTAGAACGCCATCAGACAGAGCTCACATGTAGCGTTAGGCGGAAACTGACTTTCAAAAGTGATTGTTTTTTAGGTGTGTACTTATAGATTGTGACACGACTGTTACGCTGCTTCAAACCAGAACATTGTATCTCTTCTCGTTCCGAAGTTATTAGCGACCTTAGAACGCCATCAGACAGAGCTCACATGTAGCGTTAGGCGGAAACTGACTTTCAAAAGTGATTGTTTTTTAGGTGTGTACTTATAGATTGTGACACGACTGTTACGCTGCTTCAAACCAGAACATTGTATCTCTTCTCGTTCCGAAGTTATTAGCGACCTTAGAACGCCATCAGACAGAGCTCACATGTAGCGTTAGGCGGAAACTGACTTTCAAAAGTGATTGTTTTTTAGGTGTGTACTTATAGATTGTGACACGACTGTTACGCTGCTTCAAACCAGAACATTGTATCTCTTCTCGTTCCGAAGTTATTAGCGACCTTAGAACGCCATCAGACAGAGCTCACATGTAGCGTTAGGCGGAAACTGACTTTCAAAAGTGATTGTTTTTTAGGTGTGTACTTATAGATTGTGACACGACTGTTACGCTGCTTCAAACCAGAACATTGTATCTCTTCTCGTTCCGAAGTTATTAGCGACCTTAGAACGCCATCAGACAGAGCTCACATGTAGCGTTAGGCGGAAACTGACTTTCAAAAGTGATTGTTTTTTAGGTGTGTACTTATAGATTGTGACACGACTGTTACGCTGCTTCAAACCAGAACATTGTATCTCTTCTCGTTCCGAAGTTATTAGCGACCTTAGAACGCCATCAGACAGAGCTCACATGTAGCGTTAGGCGGAAACTGACTTTCAAAAGTGATTGTTTTTTAGGTGTGTACTTATAGATTGTGACACGACTGTTACGCTGCTTCAAACCAGAACATTGTATCTCTTCTCGTTCCGAAGTTATTAGCGACCTTAGAACGCCATCAGACAGAGCTCACATGTAGCGTTAGGCGGAAACTGACTTTCAAAAGTGATTGTTTTTTAGGTGTGTACTTATAGATTGTGACACGACTGTTACGCTGCTTCAAACCAGAACATTGTATCTCTTCTCGTTCCGAAGTTATTAGCGACCTTAGAACGCCATCAGACAGAGCTCACATGTAGCGTTAGGCGGAAACTGACTTTCAAAAGTGATTGTTTTTTAGGTGTGTACTTATAGATTGTGACACGACTGTTACGCTGCTTCAAACCAGAACATTGTATCTCTTCTCGTTCCGAAGTTATTAGCGACCTTAGAACGCCATCAGACAGAGCTCACATGTAGCGTTAGGCGGAAACTGACTTTCAAAAGTGATTGTTTTTTAGGTGTGTACTTATAGATTGTGACACGACTGTTACGCTGCTTCAAACCAGAACATTGTATCTCTTCTCGTTCCGAAGTTATTAGCGACCTTAGAACGCCATCAGACAGAGCTCACATGTAGCGTTAGGCGGAAACTGACTTTCAAAAGTGATTGTTTTTTAGGTGTGTACTTATAGATTGTGACACGACTGTTACGCTGCTTCAAACCAGAACATTGTATCTCTTCTCGTTCCGAAGTTATTAGCGACCTTAGAACGCCATCAGACAGAGCTCACATGTAGCGTTAGGCGGAAACTGACTTTCAAAAGTGATTGTTTTTTAGGTGTGTACTTATAGATTGTGACACGACTGTTACGCTGCTTCAAACCAGAACATTGTATCTCTTCTCGTTCCGAAGTTATTAGCGACCTTAGAACGCCATCAGACAGAGCTCACATGTAGCGTTAGGCGGAAACTGACTTTCAAAAGTGATTGTTTTTTAGGTGTGTACTTATAGATTGTGACACGACTGTTACGCTGCTTCAAACCAGAACATTGTATCTCTTCTCGTTCCGAAGTTATTAGCGACCTTAGAACGCCATCAGACAGAGCTCACATGTAGCGTTAGGCGGAAACTGACTTTCAAAAGTGATTGTTTTTTAGGTGTGTACTTATAGATTGTGACACGACTGTTACGCTGCTTCAAACCAGAACATTGTATCTCTTCTCGTTCCGAAGTTATTAGCGACCTTAGAACGCCATCAGACAGAGCTCACATGTAGCGTTAGGCGGAAACTGACTTTCAAAAGTGATTGTTTTTTAGGTGTGTACTTATAGATTGTGACACGACTGTTACGCTGCTTCAAACCAGAACATTGTATCTCTTCTCGTTCCGAAGTTATTAGCGACCTTAGAACGCCATCAGACAGAGCTCACATGTAGCGTTAGGCGGAAACTGACTTTCAAAAGTGATTGTTTTTTAGGTGTGTACTTATAGATTGTGACACGACTGTTACGCTGCTTCAAACCAGAACATTGTATCTCTTCTCGTTCCGAAGTTATTAGCGACCTTAGAACGCCATCAGACAGAGCTCACATGTAGCGTTAGGCGGAAACTGACTTTCAAAAGTGATTGTTTTTTAGGTGTGTACTTATAGATTGTGACACGACTGTTACGCTGCTTCAAACCAGAACATTGTATCTCTTCTCGTTCCGAAGTTATTAGCGACCTTAGAACGCCATCAGACAGAGCTCACATGTAGCGTTAGGCGGAAACTGACTTTCAAAAGTGATTGTTTTTTAGGTGTGTACTTATAGATTGTGACACGACTGTTACGCTGCTTCAAACCAGAACATTGTATCTCTTCTCGTTCCGAAGTTATTAGCGACCTTAGAACGCCATCAGACAGAGCTCACATGTAGCGTTAGGCGGAAACTGACTTTCAAAAGTGATTGTTTTTTAGGTGTGTACTTATAGATTGTGACACGACTGTTACGCTGCTTCAAACCAGAACATTGTATCTCTTCTCGTTCCGAAGTTATTAGCGACCTTAGAACGCCATCAGACAGAGCTCACATGTAGCGTTAGGCGGAAACTGACTTTCAAAAGTGATTGTTTTTTAGGTGTGTACTTATAGATTGTGACACGACTGTTACGCTGCTTCAAACCAGAACATTGTATCTCTTCTCGTTCCGAAGTTATTAGCGACCTTAGAACGCCATCAGACAGAGCTCACATGTAGCGTTAGGCGGAAACTGACTTTCAAAAGTGATTGTTTTTTAGGTGTGTACTTATAGATTGTGACACGACTGTTACGCTGCTTCAAACCAGAACATTGTATCTCTTCTCGTTCCGAAGTTATTAGCGACCTTAGAACGCCATCAGACAGAGCTCACATGTAGCGTTAGGCGGAAACTGACTTTCAAAAGTGATTGTTTTTTAGGTGTGTACTTATAGATTGTGACACGACTGTTACGCTGCTTCAAACCAGAACATTGTATCTCTTCTCGTTCCGAAGTTATTAGCGACCTTAGAACGCCATCAGACAGAGCTCACATGTAGCGTTAGGCGGAAACTGACTTTCAAAAGTGATTGTTTTTTAGGTGTGTACTTATAGATTGTGACACGACTGTTACGCTGCTTCAAACCAGAACATTGTATCTCTTCTCGTTCCGAAGTTATTAGCGACCTTAGAACGCCATCAGACAGAGCTCACATGTAGCGTTAGGCGGAAACTGACTTTCAAAAGTGATTGTTTTTTAGGTGTGTACTTATAGATTGTGACACGACTGTTACGCTGCTTCAAACCAGAACATTGTATCTCTTCTCGTTCCGAAGTTATTAGCGACCTTAGAACGCCATCAGACAGAGCTCACATGTAGCGTTAGGCGGAAACTGACTTTCAAAAGTGATTGTTTTTTAGGTGTGTACTTATAGATTGTGACACGACTGTTACGCTGCTTCAAACCAGAACATTGTATCTCTTCTCGTTCCGAAGTTATTAGCGACCTTAGAACGCCATCAGACAGAGCTCACATGTAGCGTTAGGCGGAAACTGACTTTCAAAAGTGATTGTTTTTTAGGTGTGTACTTATAGATTGTGACACGACTGTTACGCTGCTTCAAACCAGAACATTGTATCTCTTCTCGTTCCGAAGTTATTAGCGACCTTAGAACGCCATCAGACAGAGCTCACATGTAGCGTTAGGCGGAAACTGACTTTCAAAAGTGATTGTTTTTTAGGTGTGTACTTATAGATTGTGACACGACTGTTACGCTGCTTCAAACCAGAACATTGTATCTCTTCTCGTTCCGAAGTTATTAGCGACCTTAGAACGCCATCAGACAGAGCTCACATGTAGCGTTAGGCGGAAACTGACTTTCAAAAGTGATTGTTTTTTAGGTGTGTACTTATAGATTGTGACACGACTGTTACGCTGCTTCAAACCAGAACATTGTATCTCTTCTCGTTCCGAAGTTATTAGCGACCTTAGAACGCCATCAGACAGAGCTCACATGTAGCGTTAGGCGGAAACTGACTTTCAAAAGTGATTGTTTTTTAGGTGTGTACTTATAGATTGTGACACGACTGTTACGCTGCTTCAAACCAGAACATTGTATCTCTTCTCGTTCCGAAGTTATTAGCGACCTTAGAACGCCATCAGACAGAGCTCACATGTAGCGTTAGGCGGAAACTGACTTTCAAAAGTGATTGTTTTTTAGGTGTGTACTTATAGATTGTGACACGACTGTTACGCTGCTTCAAACCAGAACATTGTATCTCTTCTCGTTCCGAAGTTATTAGCGACCTTAGAACGCCATCAGACAGAGCTCACATGTAGCGTTAGGCGGAAACTGACTTTCAAAAGTGATTGTTTTTTCAAAAGTGATTGTTTTTTAGGTGTGTACTTATAGATTGTGACACGACTGTTACGCTGCTTCAAACCAGAACATTGTATCTCTTCTCGTTCCGAAGTTATTAGCGACCTTAGAACGCCATCAGACAGAGCTCACATGTAGCGTTAGGCGGAAACTGACTTTCAAAAGTGATTGTTTTTTAGGTGTGTACTTATAGATTGTGACACGACTGTTACGCTGCTTCAAACCAGAACATTGTATCTCTTCTCGTTCCGAAGTTATTAGCGACCTTAGAACGCCATCAGACAGAGCTCACATGTAGCGTTAGGCGGAAACTGACTTTCAAAAGTGATTGTTTTTTAGGTGTGTACTTATAGATTGTGACACGACTGTTACGCTGCTTCAAACCAGAACATTGTATCTCTTCTCGTTCCGAAGTTATTAGCGACCTTAGAACGCCATCAGACAGAGCTCACATGTAGCGTTAGGCGGAAACTGACTTTCAAAAGTGATTGTTTTTTAGGTGTGTACTTATAGATTGTGACACGACTGTTACGCTGCTTCAAACCAGAACATTGTATCTCTTCTCGTTCCGAAGTTATTAGCGACCTTAGAACGCCATCAGACAGAGCTCACATGTAGCGTTAGGCGGAAACTGACTTTCAAAAGTGATTGTTTTTTAGGTGTGTACTTATAGATTGTGACACGACTGTTACGCTGCTTCAAACCAGAACATTGTATCTCTTCTCGTTCCGAAGTTATTAGCGACCTTAGAACGCCATCAGACAGAGCTCACATGTAGCGTTAGTCGGAAACTGACTTTCAAAAGTGATTGTTTTTTAGGTGTGTACTTATAGATTGTGACACGACTGTTACGCTGCTTCAAACCAGAACATTGTATCTCTTCTCGTTCCGAAGTTATTAGCGACCTTAGAACGCCATCAGACAGAGCTCACATGTAGCGTTAGGCGGAAACTGACTTTCAAAAGTGATTGTTTTTTAGGTGTGTACTTATAGATTGTGACACGACTGTTACGCTGCTTCAAACCAGAACATTGTATCTCTTCTCGTTCCGAAGTTATTAGCGACCTTAGAACGCCATCAGACAGAGCTCACATGTAGCGTTAGGCGGAAACTGACTTTCAAAAGTGATTGTTTTTTAGGTGTGTACTTATAGATTGTGACACGACTGTTACGCTGCTTCAAACCAGAACATTGTATCTCTTCTCGTTCCGAAGTTATTAGCGACCTTAGAACGCCATCAGACAGAGCTCACATGTAGCGTTAGGCGGAAACTGACTTTCAAAAGTGATTGTTTTTTAGGTGTGTACTTATAGATTGTGACACGACTGTTACGCTGCTTCAAACCAGAACATTGTATCTCTTCTCGTTCCGAAGTTATTAGCGACCTTAGAACGCCATCAGACAGAGCTCACATGTAGCGTTAGGCGGAAACTGACTTTCAAAAGTGATTGTTTTTTAGGTGTGTACTTATAGATTGTGACACGACTGTTACGCTGCTTCAAACCAGAACATTGTATCTCTTCTCGTTCCGAAGTTATTAGCGACCTTAGAACGCCATCAGACAGAGCTCACATGTAGCGTTAGGCGGAAACTGACTTTCAAAAGTGATTGTTTTTTAGGTGTGTACTTATAGATTGTGACACGACTGTTACGCTGCTTCAAACCAGAACATTGTATCTCTTCTCGTTCCGAAGTTATTAGCGACCTTAGAACGCCATCAGACAGAGCTCACATGTAGCGTTAGGCGGAAACTGACTTTCAAAAGTGATTGTTTTTTAGGTGTGTACTTATAGATTGTGACACGACTGTTACGCTGCTTCAAACCAGAACATTGTATCTCTTCTCGTTCCGAAGTTATTAGCGACCTTAGAACGCCATCAGACAGAGCTCACATGTAGCGTTAGGCGGAAACTGACTTTCAAAAGTGATTGTTTTTTAGGTGTGTACTTATAGATTGTGACACGACTGTTACGCTGCTTCAAACCAGAACATTGTATCTCTTCTCGTTCCGAAGTTATTAGCGACCTTAGAACGCCATCAGACAGAGCTCACATGTAGCGTTAGGCGGAAACTGACTTTCAAAAGTGATTGTTTTTTAGGTGTGTACTTATAGATTGTGACACGACTGTTACGCTGCTTCAAACCAGAACATTGTATCTCTTCTCGTTCCGAAGTTATTAGCGACCTTAGAACGCCATCAGACAGAGCTCACATGTAGCGTTAGGCGGAAACTGACTTTCAAAAGTGATTGTTTTTTAGGTGTGTACTTATAGATTGTGACACGACTGTTACGCTGCTTCAAACCAGAACATTGTATCTCTTCTCGTTCCGAAGTTATTAGCGACCTTAGAACGCCATCAGACAGAGCTCACATGTAGCGTTAGGCGGAAACTGACTTTCAAAAGTGATTGTTTTTTAGGTGTGTACTTATAGATTGTGACACGACTGTTACGCTGCTTCAAACCAGAACATTGTATCTCTTCTCGTTCCGAAGTTATTAGCGACCTCTTTCAAAAGTGATTGTTTTTTAGGTGTGTACTTATAGATTGTGACACGACTGTTACGCTGCTTCAAACCAGAACATTGTATCTCTTCTCGTTCCGAAGTTATTAGCGACCTTAGAACGCCATCAGACAGAGCTCACATGTAGCGTTAGGCGGAAACTGACTTTCAAAAGTGATTGTTTTTTAGGTGTGTACTTATAGATTGTGACACGACTGTTACGCTGCTTCAAACCAGAACATTGTATCTCTTCTCGTTCCGAAGTTATTAGCGACCTTAGAACGCCATCAGACAGACCTCACATGTAGCGTTAGGCGGAAACTGACTTTCAAAAGTGATTGTTTTTTAGGTGTGTACTTATAGATTGTGACACGACTGTTACGCTGCTTCAAACCAGAACATTGTATCTCTTCTCGTTCCGAAGTTATTAGCGACCTTAGAACGCCATCAGACAGAGCTCACATGTAGCGTTAGGCGGAAACTGACTTTCAAAAGTGATTGTTTTTTAGGTGTGTACTTATAGATTGTGACACGACTGTTACGCTGCTTCAAACCAGAACATTGTATCTCTTCTCGTTCCGAAGTTATTAGCGACCTTAGAACGCCATCAGACAGAGCTCACATGTAGCGTTAGGCGGAAACTGACTTTCAAAAGTGATTGTTTTTTAGGTGTGTACTTATAGATTGTGACACGACTGTTACGCTGCTTCAAACCAGAACATTGTATCTCTTCTCGTTCCGAAGTTATTAGCGACCTTAGAACGCCATCAGACAGAGCTCACATGTAGCGTTAGGCGGAAACTGACTTTCAAAAGTGATTGTTTTTTAGGTGTGTACTTATAGATTGTGACACGACTGTTACGCTGCTTCAAACCAGAACATTGTATCTCTTCTCGTTCCGAAGTTATTAGCGACCTTAGAACGCCATCAGACAGAGCTCACATGTAGCGTTAGGCGGAAACTGACTTTCAAAAGTGATTGTTTTTTAGGTGTGTACTTATAGATTTTTTAGGTGTGTAGTTATAGATTGTGACACGACTGTTACGCTGCTTCAAACCAGAACATTGTATCTCTTCTCGTTCCGAAGTTATTAGCGACCTTAGAACGCCATCAGACAGAGCTCACATGTAGCGTTAGGCGGAAACTGACTTTCAAAAGTGATTGTTTTTTAGGTGTGTACTATAGATTGTGACACGACTGTTACGCTGCTTCAAACCAGAACATTGTATCTCTTCTCGTTCCGAAGTTATTAGCGACCTTAGAACGCTATCAGACAGAGCTCACATGTAGCGTTAGGCGGAAACTGACTTTCAAAAGTGATTGTTTTTTAGGTGTGTGCTTATAGATTGTGACACGACTGTTACGCTGCTTCAAACCAGAACATTGTATCTCTTCTCGTTCCGAAGTTATTAGCGACCTTAGAACGCCATCAGACAGAGCTCACATGTAGCGTTAGGCGGAAACTGACTTTCAAAAGTGATTGTTTTTTAGGTGTGTACTTATAGATTGTGACACGACTGTTACGCTGCTTCAAACCAGAACATTGTATCTCTTCTCGTTCCGAAGTTATTAGCGACCTTAGAACGCCATCAGACAGAGCTCACATGTAGCGTTAGGCGGAAACTGACTTTCAAAAGTGATTGTTTTTTAGGTGTGTACTTATAGATTGTGACACGACTGTTACGCTGCTTCAAACCAGAACATTGTATCTCTTCTCGTTCCGAAGTTATTAGCGACCTTAGAACGCCATCAGACAGAGCTCACATGTAGCGTTAGGCGGAAACTGACTTTCAAAAGTGATTGTTTTTTAGGTGTGTACTTATAGATTGTGACACGACTGTTACGCTGCTTCAAACCAGAACATTGTATCTCTTCTCGTTCCGAAGTTATTAGCGACCTTAGAACGCCATCAGACAGAGCTCACATGTAGCGTTATGCGGAAACTGACTTTCAAAAGTGATTGTTTTTTAGGTGTGTACTTATAGATTGTGACACGACTGTTACGCTGCTTCAAACCAGAACATTGTATCTCTTCTCGTTCCGAAGTTATTAGCGACCTTAGAACGCCATCAGACAGAGCTCACATGTAGCGTTAGGCGGAAACTGACTTTCAAAAGTGATTGTTTTTTAGGTGTGTACTTATAGATTGTGACACGACTGTTACGCTGCTTCAAACCAGAACATTGTATCTCTTCTCGTTCCGAAGTTATTAGCGACCTTAGAACGCCATCAGACAGAGCTCACATGTAGCGTTAGGCGGAAACTGACTTTCAAAAGTGATTGTTTTTTAGGTGTGTACTTATAGATTGTGACACGACTGTTACGCTGCTTCAAACCAGAACATTGTATCTCTTCTCGTTCCGAAGTTATTAGCGACCTTAGAACGCCATCAGACAGAGCTCACATGTAGCGTTAGGCGGAAACTGACTTTCAAAAGTGATTGTTTTTTAGGTGTGTACTTATAGATTGTGACACGACTGTTACGCTGCTTCAAACCAGAACATTGTATCTCTTCTCGTTCCGAAGTTATTAGCGACCTTAGAACGCCATCAGACAGAGCTCACATGTAGCGTTATGCGGAAACTGACTTTCAAAAGTGATTGTTTTTTAGGTGTGTACTTATAGATTGTGACACGACTGTTACGCTGCTTCAAACCAGAACATTGTATCTCTTCTCGTTCCGAAGTTATTAGCGACCTTAGAACGCCATCAGACAGAGCTCACATGTAGCGTTAGGCGGAAACTGACTTTCAAAAGTGATTGTTTTTTAGGTGTGTACTTATAGATTGTGACACGACTGTTACGCTGCTTCAAACCAGAACATTGTATCTCTTCTCGTTCCGAAGTTATTAGCGACCTTAGAACGCCATCAGACAGAGCTCACATGTAGCGTTAGGCGGAAACTGACTTTCAAAAGTGATTGTTTTTTAGGTGTGTACTTATAGATTGTGACACGACTGTTACGCTGCTTCAAACCAGAACATTGTATCTCTTCTCGTTCCGAAGTTATTAGCGACCTTAGAACGCCATCAGACAGAGCTCACATGTAGCGTTAGGCGGAAACTGACTTTCAAAAGTGATTGTTTTTTAGGTGTGTACTTATAGATTGTGACACGACTGTTACGCTGCTTCAAACCAGAACATTGTATCTCTTCTCGTTCCGAAGTTATTAGCGACCTTAGAACGCCATCAGACAGAGCTCACATGTAGCGTTATGCGGAAACTGACTTTCAAAAGTGATTGTTTTTTAGGTGTGTACTTATAGATTGTGACACGACTGTTACGCTGCTTCAAACCAGAACATTGTATCTCTTCTCGTTCCGAAGTTATTAGCGACCTTAGAACGCCATCAGACAGAGCTCACATGTAGCGTTAGGCGGAAACTGACTTTCAAAAGTGATTGTTTTTTAGGTGTGTAGTTATAGATTGTGACACGACTGTTACGCTGCTTCAAACCTGAACATTGTATCTCTTCTCGTTTTGAAGTTATTAGCGACCTTAGAACGCCATCAGACAGAGCTCACATGTAGCGTTAGGCGGAAACTGACTTTCAAAAGTGATTGTTTTTTAGGTGTGTCAAACCAGAACATTGTATAGATTGTGACACAGAGCTCACATGTAGCGTTACGCTGACTTTCAAACCAGAACATTGTATCTCTTCTCGTTCCGAAGTTATTAGCGACCTTAGAACGCCATCAGACAGAGCTCACATGTAGCGTTAGGCGGAAACTGACTTTCAAAAGTGATTGTTTTTTAGGTGTGTGCTTAGAGATTGTGACACGACTGTTACGCTGCTTCAAACCAGAACATTGTATCTCTTCTCGTTCCGAAGTTATTAGCGACCTTAGAACGCCATCAGACAGAGCTCACATGTAGCGTTAGGCGGAAACTGACTTTCAAAAGTGATTGTTTTTTAGGTGTGTACTTATAGATTGTGACACGACTGTTACGCTGCTTCAAACCAGAACATTGTATCTCTTCTCGTTCCGAAGTTATTAGCGACCTTAGAACGCCATCAGACAGAGCTCACATGTAGCGTTCGGCGGAAACTGACTTTCAAAAGTGATTGTTTTTTAGGTGTGTACTTATAGATTGTGACACGACTGTTACGCTGCTTCAAACCAGAACATTGTATCTCTTCTCGTTCCGAAGTTATTAGCGACCTTAGAACGCCATCAGACAGAGCTCACATGAAGCGTTAGGCGGAAACTGACTTTCAAAAGTGATTGTTTTTTAGGTGTGTACTTATAGATTGTGACACGACTGTTACGCTGCTTCAAACCAGAACATTGTATCTCTTCTCGTTCCGAAGTTATTAGCGACCTTAGAACGCCATCAGACAGAGCTCACATGAAGCGTTAGGCGGAAACTGACTTTCAAAAGTGATTGTTTTTTAGGTGTGTACTTATAGATTGTGACACGACTGTTACGCTGCTTCAAACCAGAACATTGTATCTCTTCTCGTTCCGAAGTTATTAGCGACCTTAGAACGCCATCAGACAGAGCTCACATGTAGCGTTAGGCGGAAACTGACTTTCAAAAGTGATTGTTTTTTAGGTGTGTGCTTATAGATTGTGACACGACTGTTACGCTGCTTCAAACCAGAACATTGTATCTCTTCTCGTTCCGAAGTTATTAGCGACCTTAGAACGCCATCAGACAGAGCTCACATGTAGCGTTAGGCGGAAACTGACTTTCAAAAGTGATTGTTTTTTAGGTGTGTGCTTATAGATTGTGACACGACTGTTACGCTGCTTCAAACCAGAACATTGTATCTCTTCTCGTTCCGAAGTTATTAGCGAGCTTAGAACGCCATCAGACAGAGCTCACATGTAGCGTTAGGCGGAAACTGACTTTCAAAAGTGATTGTTTTTTAGGTGTGTGCTTATAGATTGTGTCACGACTGTTACGCTGCTTCAAACCAGAACATTGTACTTTCAAAAGTGATCTGGACTTTCAAAAGTAGTTGTTCTTTAGGTGTGTACTTATAGATTGTGACACGACTGTTACGCTGCTTCAAACCAGAACATTGTATCTCTTCTCGTTCCGAAGTTATTAGCGACCTTAGAACGCCATCAGGCAGAACTCACATGTAGCGTTAGGCGGAAACTGACTTTCAAAAGTGATTGTTTTTTAGGTGTGTACTTATAGATTGTGACACGACTGTTACGCTGCTTCAAACCAGAACGAAGTTATTAGCGACCTTAGAACGCCATCTCTTAGCTCGACTTTCCGTGTAGTTATAGATTGTGACACGACTGTTACGCTGCTTCAAACCAGAACATTGTATCTCTTCTCGTTCCGAAGTTATTAGCTACCTTAGAA
The DNA here is from genome assembly GCA_031893035.1 of Dermolepida albohirtum. Lineage (NCBI taxonomy): Eukaryota > Metazoa > Arthropoda > Insecta > Coleoptera > Scarabaeidae > Dermolepida > Dermolepida albohirtum. The sequence goes on from JAVIWB010002055.1 coordinate 28,323, forward strand.
CGCCATCAGACAGAGCTCACATGTAGCGTTAGGCGGAAACTGACTTTCAAAAGTGATTGTTTTTTAGGTGTGTACTTATAGATTGTGACACGACTGTTACGCTGCTTCAAACCAGAACATCGTATCTCTTCTCGTTCAGAAGTTATTAGCGACCTTAGAACGCTATCAGACAGAGCTCACATGTAGCGTTAGTCGGAAACTGACTTTCAAAAGTGATTATTTTTTAGGTGTGTACTAATAGATTGTGACACGACTGTTACGCTGCTTCAAACCAGAACATTGTATCTCTTCTCGTTCAGAAGTTATTAGCGACCTTAGAACGCCATCAGGCAGAGCTCACATGTAGCGTTAGTCGGAAACTGACTTTCAAAAGTGATTGTTTTTTAGGTGTGTGCTTATAGATTGTGACACGACTGTTACGCTGCTTCAAACCAGAACATTGTATCTCTTCTCGTTCCGAAGTTATTAGCGACCTTAGAACGCCATCAGACAGAGCTCACATGTAGCGTTAGGCGGAAACTGACTTTCAAAAGTGATTGTTTTTTAGGTGTATACTTATAGATTGTGACACCACTGTTATGCTGCTTCAAACCAGAACATTGTATCTCTTCTCGTTCCGAAGTTATTAGCGACCTTAGAACGCCATCAGGCAGAGCTCACATGTAGCGTTAGGCGGAACTGACTTTCAAAAGTGATTGTTTTTTTGGGTGTTTTTT
>JAVIWB010002056.1:0-283272 GCA_031893035.1 Dermolepida albohirtum
ATGGAATATCCGTTTCTATGAACAGTGTCATTTTCATTATTATTATTATAGATTTATTTCAAAATTGTTGTCTGTTCAGAAAATCAGAATGTTTATGTATTGTATATTTTGTGACATAGTAATTTTATTCTTCAGCAAACTTTATGTTTACGTTTCACAATATTGGCTTATAGAACTGTTTGAGTGTTTCCGACAATTAAAAATTTCTATTAGTTTACAATACACTTAGACTAATTTGTAAAATTTCCCAGTTTGTAATCCTTCATATCGGTGAGAAGACGCGCAGTTCTTTAGTAACGGGTGTTTCAAATTTCGTGTTTTTTAAAGAATAAATAAAACACATAATTTGCATTCACTTTCAAAAACTTTTTGTTGGTAATTGAAGTATCAGTTATGACATTTATATGCGAAAAATAATATCTGCCAAATGGTCTCCTCTTGCAGCTCCACAGACGTCCACTCTTTTGTTAAAATTTTCAATGACATTTTGACATAAATGAGGCTCTATCTCACCAATGACACGAATAATTTCATCTTTCAAAGCAGGAATTGATTGTGGATTGTTTTTATAAATCTGACTTTTCACATAACCCCAACGAAAATAGTCTAATGGTGTCAAATCACATGATCTTGGTGGCTAATTAACATCACGGTTTCTTGAGATTACACGTCCATGAAATCTTTCTCTCAATAAATCAATTAATATTCGTTTGCAATGTGAGATGTAGCGCCATCCTGTTGTAACCACATATCCTCTAGATTATTATTCATTAATTCAGGTCACAAAAATTCATCCGACGATATCGATCACCATTGATAGTTACAGCTTCACCAGCAGCATTTTCAATGAAGTAAGGTCCAATTACACCACCTGACCATAATGCACACCAAACAGTAACTCGTTTAGGATGCATAGGTTTCTCATGAGTAATTCGTGGATTTTTCTCACCCCAGATATGCTAATTTTGTTCAATGATGAAATTGACAAATGAATGACGTTTTAAATGATCTAATGGCTTCAGTTCCTGTGTTATTTGAACCTTATATGCCTTCAGAGCTAAATCCGTGTGCAAAATATACCATGTTGTTGATCCACTAAGTCCAAGTTGTAAACGTTGTCTAATGGACATTTCAGGACCTTCAGCAACACTTTCACGAACCAAACCACTATTTTCTTGTGAACCATCACTACGACTGTATTTTTCAGTTTTTTTATCTTCAACGGAACCGGTCTTTTGAAATTTTTTAATAATTCGACCAATAGTGCTTTCAGATGGACGATTATGTAAACCATAAAATTCACGTAATTTTCTAAAAACTCTTTTCACAGAACGCTGCTTTTCATAAAATAATTTTATAATTTGAACCCGTTCTTGTACCGTGTACGAAGCCAGTTTTATAAATGTCATACATCACACTTTTTAAATGCCCACATACCCAGACAAATTCAGTGCATCTATATTTTATTTATTCTTAAAAAAAACCACGTAATTTGAAACACTCTTTATATTATACCATACTACCTTTTTGTATACTTGTGTTTTCTTAATTAGGTTTCAAACTATGTAATAAAATATTAAGATTTATTACCCTTATTTTCTTTGATGTAATCTTTAGACTTGGGATCACTCACTTTCATTATTTTGAATATTCTTAGAACGGCATCTAAACTTTAATAGTTATTTTCATTGCACCCTAGGTTTACTAACTGCAAAGTTATTTGTTTTTAGTCAGAACTCAACAAACAGTCGTATTACACAGAATGATTTTAGTAACCACAGAGAGACTTATCGTCTTCTACAGATCAAATAGTTTCATTAACAAACAGCGATTTCATACATTGCGAAATTTAAAATTGTATCGAAAAAAACTTGTACGTTTGTGTTAAGTAAATAATTTTAATGTAGTGCTTGTATTTTCTCATATTACATATTATTAATTGTCACCAATAAATTTAACAATACCCTGCGATTTACGACCGCAAGAAGGGTGGTGAACGTCGACTTAGTGTCTTAAAGTGTAAGGTGCTAGGTTACAACAGCTTATATTTGTTTTTAAGTTTTTACAAGAAATCAGAAAGTGGTGAAATAGAAACCACTACTACATTCAGTGGTTCAGTGGTTGTTCAAGTTCATTTTCCAATTTTTGTATACAAATTTTATAAAGCAATAATTGTTTCTAAACTACAATGTAATAAAAATGCTTTTGAATTATGTTTAGTTTTTTAATCGCATATCTAATGCTTCTTTAAAAATTATGTAAAATAGAAAATTCGCAACATTACGTTAAATTGTTTCTAAACTACTATTTAATAAAAATGCTTTTGAATTATATTTAGTTTTTTAATTGCATATCTAATGTTTCTTTAAAAATTATTCAAGATAATGAATACGCAACATTACAATAAATTTTCAGATTTAATCAATTTAATTCATCACCGTTATTATATTATAAGAGTAAACTTAATATTGTCGCCGGCTTTTGGCATGTGTCCTGGTGATATCCCTCAAAGGGAGTCAACCTGACTCCGTTAGGGAGTCGCTGTAAATTAACGGACTCCCTACTAGAGTCAATTTGACCCCGATTAAGATTCCAGATGATCCTTCACAGTGTTTCCTCGGCTTTCGTATTTCTTACCACTAGTACGACGCCAATTAAGTCTTCTTTGTCCTCTTTCAGATCTTGCATCGTTGTCGATGCCGTCGTTTGATGTTAATTGACTGGTCTCTAGGACACCATGGGGACGAATTCTAGGGTTTCGGTTGCCTGAATAAAGGAAGCTCTTGCCAAGTCTCTTCATTTGCTTGAGATAAATAACTGACGAGGGCGCACTTTATTACGCGAACTTTGATGATTGATAGAGAAGCTTTCGTGGAATTACGATACAGAGCTGAAATTATCACTAAAGATAAATTGTGTTAAGTCATTATGAATACAATAAATAACAGAATACTTTACAAAAGTATAAGTTTTTAATAAGTAACATGTATGATATTTAGTATATATTTTTTTGGTAGTTGCTGTTGCAAGGATATGAATATATGAAAAGCTTCTTTATTTGGTAATAGTTTAATTATACAAAAAAAATGTGGATGAATATGATTATGACATTTCGGTGAGATTTCAGGTATATGATTAGTAGACATATGTATAATAAAATTTGTTGAAAGAAATAATTAATTAATAATAATATGGCAAAAAATCCTACGCCATTTTTAAAGAAATTATTAAATCAGTGCGTTAGGTCTGAAAAACGTTTTGATGTATTTTATTACAATTAAACTAAGATCTATAAGAAGTTTTATACAAATTTTGTAATTTATTCTGGTATATGGAAAGGGCATTGTAAAAGTTTTTCAATCTGGAGCAACCGATTATTCCATGCTTGATCAATCCTACATTGTAGCCGGTGACTTGCCCTCTCTGTACTAGTGACATATTGTATTCCGCGTAGGTTGAGACCTGATCAAGTCAATACTAGGTGACTCGGATTCTCTGTATTAGTTGGCCACTAAATGTTGCTATGTAAAGAGCTTGCTATGGCATCTTGTTCGAAAAGAGAGTATCGCGCAATTTTAAACCATAACTTTGTCAGTAGATTGAATAATGATCAGTAAAGGAAATGTTTCTTGCTCTAAAAGATCATACGACAGTATTCAGATAGTATGACGAACCCCAGAGAGGAAATTTTGACTTGGTAAATATTTTGAAATCAAGATGTCCATCTATCTAGTCGAATTCTAGGGTTTATTTTATATTGACGAGAACATTGATGCTGTCAGGAAAATACTCCAGTCTGATAGTCGTATAGGTTATCGCGAGATAGAAGAATGTTTAAACATTCATGGTTCTAGAATTTGTATAGTGTGGGGTGGAGAAACTCCCTTTTCTTGAAGACAAAAAAAGAAGTATTGTTGATAGCCGAAATTTCCTTTTTGTTAATGAAAGAACATAATTTGAAGTTTTAAATTATGTAGTTTAAAAAAATATCTTGAAGGCCACTGGTCTCTGTACACTAATGCAACTGATTTTTGGATTTTCCTTCTATATCCTGGTAAATAAAATACTTCAGTTGAAACCAGTTAATGGAGCGATGTTTAAAAACCACCATGAGTATCCCCATAAAAAAATTACAGGGCGTTAGATCCGGCGAGTGTGCTACTCACGGGACGTCACCTAGAATCGAAATGAGCCATCTGGGGAACAGTGTCTTCAAAATTGTCACAGAAGCTTGGGTTGTGTGGATTGTGGCACCATCCTGTTGAAACCAGACATTTCCTAGATTCATTATTTAAGAGTTGATTTTAAGAAGTTTTGAATTATGGTCATATACCACTGTTAATCGACTGTCGAAATATATTACACTGACAATGACTTAATAAAGCTCGGTTTTTCATTAACGTCTTTAATTAGAGTATATCGGTATTACAATTTTAGTGTATTCAATAAAATTTCCGCTTTTTACGATAGCTGTTGCGACAAGAATAATTATATATTCGTATCTTGAAAATGATAAGATACTGCATTGCCAAAAATTTAATCCAGAGGTACCAAAACACCAGCTTACTTACGAGATGACCGGGATTGGGACGAAGACGAATTACTACGTCGTAGAATAGCCGTTATTTAGAGTCAATGATTTTACGAAATCGGACGTCAGAAGCGGTTTCGAATAGTAAATTTCAATGAATAAATGATTAGCTGAAGACTTTGCTTTGCGGATTCGTTGTGCTGCTTTCAATCAAATTTTACTTCATAATTTGTACTCCCTTGCATGTACCGAACTATTCTGTCTTTTAGTTCATAAATTTGTACATGTACTCTCTCGCATGTACCGAACTATTCTTAATTGTCCACAAATATTTTTATTTATTTTCAATATTTATTTTAAATACCTTCAAAATTCATATCTACATATAATTGATCTAAATAATTCGTACTAATTTATATTTTACTTCTATTACTTTAACGAATTTCTATTATAACATTTAAAACATGAATTTTGAGTATTTATGCATTACTTTGTTATGTTTAATATATTTACTATCTGTTCAAATGTAACGTATGTTTTTGTTAATTTCTTTCAGTTCGTTATAACCTGTGGTGGGATCTTTTGTTCGTTTTGGCATTCAATGTAATAATTTTCGTAAAGTTAATATTTTATTCCTATTTTGACTAAATCACTATATTTTCGTATTAATATTGTTGTGCAATTTAAATTACTAACTTTCATATCATTAAACAAATTTAACCTTCTTTTATAATTTCATAAATTGCATTTCAATTAATTACTTCCCAACGTCCCTGTGTCGTTATATTTTTCCCTTTGGGAGATTCGTTGTCATTTTGTATATATATAATATATGAATCAGCTGTTTTATACGATTACGAAATTATTCTTATAAATTTATTTACTTGATTATTAGTACAATTACTACAAATTTTGTTTACAATTATTTTAAATTTCTTCTCAATTAAAAGTTAGCGGAGTCTAAGTTAAATTCATTTTAATTGATTCCTTTTAATTATCTTCGTTTGGTCATATTACCACCATTTATTATTGTTGTGTCATGTCAGTTACTATGATAGGATAGAAAGGGCCTGATATTTAATTGATTTTTGGTTTTTAAACTACGTAATATTAGTTCTCCCGTTATGTTTATATATTTTTTTCTAATTAATAATTCGCTAATGGCTGTAATTGTTTTTACAGTTTTCCGTCCTTCCGTTTACGTTAGGGATAACGTTGGAAATGATGTGGGGAGAATTTTTCATTTCCGGATAGGAGTTCTTTATAGTACGTTCATCTAGTAACAACAGCGCTTAATAAGAAGATGTAATGTCTTGCGACTTTGTGCTGGATTCATAAAAGCTAATCTTGAAATATCAAAATTGTATATTGATACGCTATTCTTGAAGTCAGGCATTCATTTTGAAGCTCAGTCATTTTTAATATCTAAAACAGGATTAAAGCTTTTCTTCTAACTCTCTTTCTACATCATAAAGAGGTGTGAATAAACGTATTTAATTATCAATAAACTAATTTGGTGTGTGTCTTCGTTCGGAATTTAATTCTTTATGTAGTTTCAAGTACTTCAAGTCGAAGTAGAATATTTTATCCCAGTGAACTCCCTTTGGATTCCGAAAGCTGTTCAGACTGAGGCCGTACCATAAATTTATTTGCCAATAATTACATCAATTTATTGGATACATGTTGGCTATCTACCAACAAAAAATTCTAAATTTCTAGAAAATATTCTGCAATATGGAAAATGCTCTTGCCATGCTGCTAAAATAGCTTAGTAGAAGGAGTAAAATGGCTTACAGTGTTTTCCCTGGTCTACTCAAAGGCTAGATATGAAGCCAGTTAAATATGCCTGAGGTAATATGGAAGGTAAGTTCAAACAAATCAATCATCGGTTCCCAAACAATGAAAAATTGCAGTGTTTTGAGAGAGAAATCTGGCAAACAATTGACTAAAGTATATTCAATTAATTATTTAATTGATAACATCCCAAAATCTGTGGAAAGCTCTAAAGGGCGTCACCTAATATCATTACTTTTCTATTATTATTTGTTAGGAATTTATTTTATTTTTTAAATAATTGTCTTCTTTGGGAAACCCATTGCTTCTCTTTTAGGTTTTTGTATTTTAATATTTCTAAGTTTTTTTATATATTTTGGAAAAATATTTTTGATTAGTTTTTAAAGAAATAAAAAGATTTAATGCGTGTATGTTTAGTAGCATTTCAATTTAACGCAGAAAAACTAGGAATAAACTGCATACGTACATACACTTGTACTCATTTCATAATACATTGAACACGACAATTATCCTTATTGCTAGATATTTAGTGCCAATACAGTTTTAATAGGATAAAAGACGACGGTTGAAATGGGGCCCAACGGAATCTGTGCTATGTTTCGTTCGCTTGAATCGCGTTCTCGCATAATTCAGTAATTACAGCCAATCTGTCATGAATTTCCGTAGATATTCGAACCGCGCGCACTGGTCAAATTTATACACAGCAAATGCGTCTGTCACATTTAGCAAACAATTAGCCGGCACCAGTCAACTAATGAACTGATTATCTGTTGGAAGGTCGGATTCGTATTAGTACATGCATATATGGCTAACTGGATGCCTTACCAGTGATGACGATGACAGATTTAATTTTGTACTGATTGGCAGCGTAACGTATATGACAGAATTAATGAAGTTTGCAGCTATTACGTTTACTTTAACCTTTATGTCAATACCTAAAGATACATTTTAGAATTGTATTAATACAGTTTAAAATAAATATTTTTCTTATATTTACGAAGCTAATATTTCCAAAATACAGAATATGCTATATTAATCTGGCCCATCGAAAAAACAACTACTAATTTTGCCATTTTCCTTCAGATTAGCTAGTAACAATGTGAGTTTGAAACGTTAGTCCAAGAGAAGACTTTTGCAAGAAAATAGTACACATCCCCCGAACGCGCTGAAATTGTTCAGTTGCACATTCAAAAAACTTCTCAATTGTGAAAAATCAACCAGAAAACGTAAGAAAAATTTGTGAATCGTGGTAGTCTCAGCAATGCCAGATATTCAAGTGAAAAGTGTCTGAACAGATGCAATGAAAATATTCTGAGCGTACAGATCAGTGTTGAGAGACAGGTCTCTATTTATATCAAGTCGATGTCGTTCTAACATACGTTGTCAAGCATCCTGCAAAACACTCTCGATGCATAATCCGTGTTGATTTTAAATTTTTCCAGAAAAAAATTCAAATGACACGACGACTTTTGCTGACCGATAACCCCGTCGTTTGGATTATGTGAAATTCGTCGTGGACATGATCGAGACTGGGAATTTGAGAGAGAGTGAATTTGTGTGGATAGAGTCATCGACCATTCTTCTTCAAGGATGACGGTGTTTTGATGATAACTGCCAATGGTGAGCGTTATCGGAGTATGATAATGTATTTTTGATACTCATTGTTCATGACAACGACTAGGAGTATTTTTTGTTTCAATAAGACAGTACCGCAGCCAACACTGCCCCAGCTTTAATCGATTTGTTAAAGCCATTGTTATCTGGAAGATTCATTTCGAGAAATGGTGATTTTGACTGGCCACTGACATCACCTGATTTAACGCCGCCACACTTTTTCTTGTAGAGTTATTTAAATTCGAAGATTTATGTCGACAAACCACGAGTTTTCGATATTCTGAAAACCAACATCTGACCTAAAATAGTCATTAGACTGACCGAAATACACGTGACCATTGGCACGATATCACCTATTCACCTGAAGAATAAGATAATGTTTTTCTAAGATTTCTTCAGAAGTAAGTGTCTGGTTTATATGGCGTGACTTTACATGCTTGTCATAAAAAATTCAAATCAGTTTTTTATTCTAGGATTATTTCTAATTACTAGGGTGTCTAAGATAGGTGAAATGATATTGTTTTCTTTTTCTACAGTTACATATACATATGTGTGTTAAAAATTGCGAAAAGATGACATTTTCGCCATTTTTAACACAAATATTTAATGCAAACACTTGGAAAATATTTAGCGTAATGTTTAAATTCAAATTCAAAATTGCTAATGAATAAATCGCTGATGATGATAGGTTAGTTGTCGAAATACCTATACAGAATACGAAAATTATTGAGGAAAGGGGTTATATTATTCTCAATTCATGAAGGAAATGCAGAGGGTAGATGAAATACAAAACAATATGGAATAACTTATTATGTTAGATGGTGGAAACTAAAACGTATTCCTTGAAAATAAATTAAATCTGTCAAAACAAAATACATAATAAAGACTTTCGAGTTTAGATGTCGTCAAAATTTATATTGAAATCAGTATTTTTTATTGTCATAATTAGTTGTTGATTATGCTGAATATTTACTGTAAAACATAACAATTTATGTTTTAATGCAAACTTTCCTTAGAATAATTAATTCTCTTAGGAATTCTATTTTCATTTGTTTGTCATGTTTAAATACATATGTAGGTTTTCCCAGTTTGCTTCTTATTGTTTTTCGCCATATTCACATATTTTTCAGGTTTATAATTTGTTTGTTACAGCGACTATTGCTAAGTGACCACTATAGATAAACAGCCAGGTAGAGATTTAAATCCGCTTTCCATATTATCGCTTGCTGTCCTATATTTACATTTCAGAGATTAATTTGTTATTACTATGTATCCAAAGGCACTTACCATATTATCGCTTGCTTTGCTATATTTACATTTCAGAGATAAATTTGTTATTACTATGTATTCAAAGGCGTTCTAATTAGGGTATCAGTAAATGCTTCTTAGCATAAAGGACGTTGTATCTACTATTTGGTAATTACTGGTGACTTAATTAGGATACTTGATAAAAGCGATTTCGTCTCTTAAACACATGTTTGGAACGATAAACAACGGCACTATTGCCCTACACACTAATCAATTATAATTATTTAGGCACAGAGGCAAATACTACTTTTTCGGTTTTCATTATAGAAAATCTAGCCATAAATAGTATCAATATTTTAATGATATAAAGAGATAACTCATCGTACAAAACTAAAATACATACAAGTATGTTTGAAAAGTACATAAACAAGTTTTCAAGCAATGTATGCTTTATTCCAAGCGCGCCTGCTGTGTTGCAAATTGCAGTATTTTCGTACTGCTTTAAATAGAATTTTTGCTGAGACGTCAGGAACACTTTGTTCAAAGATTCCAAGTTTGAATGACTTTACAAGCCACATCTTTGAGAATATCTCGTAACCGATAGTTGTGAAAGCACATTGTTTTGTCCACTCATGTTTAAGCTTTTGTATTGTGAGCGAGTGTAGTATCTTATTTAAACATTCATTCCAGCACGAATACTTCGTACCCTTAAGGCAATGTTTGCATCTCTTACTTTCGTAGGAGATGCCCCGTCAAACCGTTAGTGATGCTGGATGGTGTCATCATATTGAACCAGTGTATAGTAAAGATTTTTTCAGTCGATGATAAAATTTCGCGATCCCTGTTTTGAAATTTATTTGATCTTTTGATTTTTATGGCCTCTGAGTCTTCATGTCTAAATTTCCTCAATAATGTGACAGATCGTTCTTGATGTGTTGTTCTTCACTTCATGAGATAAGATTTTTTTCATCTGTAGCAGATTCCGGCGATTTCTGCAAGAATAGCTACCATAGTATTTGACTTATGTGCAGAACGTGGGCGACTGGCACAAGGCAATCAACAATATCACCAATGTTTGGAAAGTGAATAATGCTATAAAATGTTCTTTAATATAAGGGGTGAAATAAGAGCTGAAACCTGCCACGCACTCTTTCTTATATTCCAATGCAATGATAGCGTTGCAATTATGACATTTTTGATAACTACATAATGTAAAAAATTCTTATTACCGGCTACTAAAAAAATATGGACGAATAATTCTAAATTCAGTGTACATTTCACGGTGACAAGATAAGGAGGGTGCATTATGGCGATTCAAAAGACCACCGCAGTCCGTTACTTGCTCAGGATAAGTGCCAGCCACTCTCTAGTAGAGGTATTTCAGGAACCTCTTCTGAATTCTCTCAACGAATAATGGTTGGCATGTGTAATAAAAAGACCACACTAAAGACGCACATTCCAATTTGCCTCGCACCAAAGTATGCTATAAAGTTTTACCCGCTGCAATATACAATATAATAAAAAAGTACGGTCAAATCAATTATCTCAGATCTTCTAGTTACCAACTTGAATTTGGCAGAATAATCAAATATTGTAGGAGCGGTAGTACATCGTGTGTAAGAAACAACAGTATTTGATAAAATTTTATTATGGGTACACCATACTTTAATAAGAGACAGGTTAATTTGCAATTTGATATAATTAGACGGTGTGTGGATTATATTGCAGATTTTAAAGTCATCAGCATAACTCAGGAATTCACAGTTTAATTTATTTTATCTAAGAGATCATTGATAAAGATGTTAAAAGCAGAAGCCCGAAATTTCAACAATGGAGTACATCAGAAGATAATAAAGAAGATGAAAATATATTTAAACACATAGCCCAGATTCATTAACGAGGTACACTGATATCAACCGATATAATGCAGGAGAAAACCCAAAGTACTCCAACTTCGTAAGGTGAATATTAGGTCTGTCGAATCAAAGGCTACAGAAAAGTTTTTCGAATATACAACGTTAACTTGATTGTCAATCGCTGAAGAAAAGAATTGAGCAATGGTTATTAAATATGTGGTTGTTAATCGCCCAGAAATTAATCCATATTTGTGACAGGATAACAATGGTTTAATTTGTCTGCAAAATTATCTAAAACAAGATTTGTTCAAGAACTTCAGCAACATTGGGTAATATAATTTTGGATCTGCTTTCATTCTTGAACATGACCATGATTTACTCGTTTACCAGATGCTTAGAAGTACAAATTCGTTTATAATTAAACTATACAGATCGGTTATAAGATTCGCTAATGCAGTTGCACAGTCACGCACTAGAAACCCGGGTATGATCATCACCAGTAGGTCCGCCACATTTAAATTTAACCGCATTAAAGATTGCATCATCATTTGCGTTAGACATCAATATGTCCAATATAAAAGGGAAGATAATTACCGAAAATCACTAATTACAAGGCACTACTTTTACGGAAAGACTTGGAAAACTCTTCAGCAAACTTCTTCACAATTATGTCCGGCTACGTAAATTTGTCATTTTTATAAATCATATGTCCTGGAATTACCGATGTCAAAAGTTTGTCGCTGACCAATTTCCAGAATATCTTCGAGTTATTTGTAATGTTGGCTTCAACCCGAGTTTAATATGTATTACAACCACATTTAGCTTTCTGCTTAAGTGTTGTCTTAATCTCCTAATCTCTATATAAGAGTGAAGTAGTAGTTTCTCTTATTTTTGGAATAGAAAAATCCAGGATGGAATAAAGAGCTTTATAGAAATTACCTACAGTTAAATTGACATTATTGGAGATGGGGGCATGATACTAATAATAATAACAATCATTTATTAAATGCCCAACAGAAAAAATCAGAAGCGAATAAGAAAAAATTAAATTGTAATACAATTAAAATAGCTAATACATAATTTAAGTCTATAAATTACGTCAGATGTCCTTACAAAAGCGTATCTATAAATGTAAATGTCAAGAAAAATCCATCCTAAGAAGATTGAAATTTTGAGCCGAATGTATCATGGGAGATAATCAGAAAATTAACACTTGACGACAAATCCAGTGAATCAACTCTATCAGTATCAATATTCAACATAAATAGAGCGCCAATAGTCTCTCTCTTTTTAGAGAGCGAGAGGATGTCATGTTGCCCCAGCAACCCGTTATATTCAGTTCCGCGAATAAGATATCGTCCGTCTCATTTAAACGAAAGATATTTCAAAAATGCACACTGAATTCGCTCTAAGAGGTTAATCAGAATGCCATAGAGGGGATCCCAGGCTATGGATGCGTACTCGAGCTTAGAAATGACGTGAGCAAAAAAAGAGTTTTAATGATTTCCGTATTGTCGAAATATCTGCATGTACGAATATAAATTCAAGAGGTCTGGAAACTGCAGCCATCGCATGATCAGAAAAAGGAAATATTTCATCATATGTCACGTCCAAGTCTTTAATCGAGAACCTGTGAGAAATCTCAACATTGTTGATAGCATACAAAAACTCAATTCTATAAATCTTTCTAGAATAAGACTCCAGGAAGCACTTATTTGTGTTTAGCTGTAGGTTATTGCATAAGCACCAGTCATAAATATTGTTAATATCTGTTTGCAATAAATTAACATCAGATAACGAGTCAAGTCTGTGATAAATCCTAATGTCATCAGCGTAGACTAATGTAGGATAATCGATAGACTTGGAAAGGTCATCTATAAAAATATTAAGCAAAAGTGGTCCAGGGTTTGACCCTGCGGTACTCCCAAAATGGAACATAAAAGCGGAGACTTAAACCATAGTATACACAATTGACTCTTTTAAACAAATAAGGCTGAAATAATTTCAGCATGGATTTACTGGTTCAAAAGGAATTTAATTTCCTCAACGGAATTTGATGATTAACCAAATCAATTAAAGAAACTGTTGGATGCAATTGTATGCAACGATATAACGACAATACGTTTATGCTTTTATCAAATTCTCTAACTCATAATTATATATAATTATGCAATGTCATCAACTTTAATGGCTAAGCTGCATATACATATAAATGTAATAAAGGAATTATGATCTAATAAGCAGAGGTGGTGAAATTTTTTAAAAATAAATCTTGTTCTTGTTAAAGCGACTAAGCTGGTCAATTTGCTTTAATGCTTTTCATAAACTAATTAAATTTCGGAGCGACATGTATGCAGATCGCTATAAAAGCGCGTTATTTTGTTTCACATTTGCCCGTAGTTTTGAATTTAAATTATGTTTTGTCGCATTTATTAAGTTTTGCTTTTTTAAAGTTAAAAGTAATTAGGAAGTCCAATTAAAAATTGTACTACAATGTGAATTTTTAATAAAAAAAACTTTACTTGCTTATTAAATATTAATCACGTGTATTCGTTTACATTGAATAGTAGAAAAGGAACGTTCTGGAACGCGCTTGACAGTAGAGGTTTTTACGAAACGGTTACTTTAATAGATGTCAGTTTTACTGATATTCTAAATGTAGATCAAAGTTTTCTTTAACAAAGTAACGAAGCAAACGTAAAATTAATTATCTTTTGAACATTTTAACATTTTATATCAGAGAACTTTGAAATCCCTCGAATTTTATTGGCACTCTTCAAAAAACTGTTATACTCGAATGCTATTGTTATTGATCATTAAGGTACAAAATAAAGCAGTAATTTGCTATAAATATCTTTTCGAATGGGACAATAAATATTGAATTTATCGGCCATTAAGTATGCGATTTCGTAAAAATGAAAGGGAATGACTAATATTGAAGCATATAAGTGTACGGGAACTAAAATTAAGCTCTGCGCAAATGACTGTATAACCTTTTTTGAAATGTCATCAGTCGTACAATTTAAATATTTAATAATCTAATGTACGGATTAAGCAATTGTTTTACAATACGTTACGATTCGATTGAAATTAGCTGAAAAAAATAACTAAGATTCAAATCCGCTATAATTCATTTTCAAATATAATGGGTAAATAAATACATAAGCACTTTATTTCGAAAAGAGTTACATCTTATTTATGAAATACGTCAGAAGAAGACAAGGATAAACAAATGTAATTATAAAAACAATTAATATATTATAATACAGCGTGTTTCAAAAAGAATATACGTATTACAGAGTATTATTTTGTCCAAAATATCGATCGCTGCGCCTCGGCTCGGCTATTGGAGAAACGAATACATAGTCCAATTTATTTAATAACCGCTAGATGTCAGTTGTCTTCTGTTTTTCTTGGTAACCGTCATATGTTTAAAATGGCTACTCCGCAGCAGAAATTATTTTGTGTTCTCGAGTTCGCGAAGTGCAATTTCGTGATTATAGTGCAAAGACGTTTCAGGTTGAGCTACCAAATTGATCCTCCGAATGGGTGGAACATTCGCAGATGGTATCGACAGTTTGTAGATACAGGATGTGTATATAAAGGAAAGAGACTTGGCCGCCCTCGTGTTTCTGTTGCACGAATTCAAACTGCTTTCCAACGTAATCCTTCAAAATCAACTCGTCATGCCAGTCGGGAATTACAACTGCCTACAACAACAATTTGGCGTGTTTTGAGACGTCGGTTAGTTATGAAGCCGTACAAGTTACTGTTGTTACAAGCTCTGCGTCCTGACGACAAATGGAAACGTGTGGCATTTTGTAACGAGATTCATGATGCTATTGACAATGATAACGCTTTCGCACAACGCATCGTGTTCAGCGATGAAGCGACTTTCCATGTTAGTAGTCTGGCAAATAAACACAATGTTCGAATTTGGGGTCTACTTAACCCACATGCAGCCATTGAATATGTACGAGATTCGCCAAAAATTAATGTTTTGTGCGTTATCCCGATCATCTGTTTACGGCCCATTCTTCTTTGACGGAAACACGGTTAACGGTCAGCGGTATCTCGCTATGTTACAAAACTGGTTGTTTCCGAGGCTGCACGAAGACAACTTCATTTTCTAACAAGACGGGGCACCCCCTCACTGGAGACGCCAAGTGCGTGAACATTTGAATGAAACTCTACCGAACCGTTGGATTGGTGGTCAAAGAGCTGGCGACTTAGCATGTTTCAGCTGGGCTTCACAGTCACTGGATTTGACACCCTGTGACTTCTTCCTGTGGGGTTTCGTTAAAGACAACGTTTATGTACTACTACTCTCACAGAACCTGGAAGAGTTGAAGAACCGGATCCAAACTGTCATAACATCAGTGACGAAGGACATGCTTGCCCGAGTATGGGAGGAATTTGCGTATCGATGTGATATTGTTCGCGTCGCTGATGGAGAACATATTGAACATCTGTAATCTGAACTTGAGAGGTTCGTAAATATGTGTGTAAAGTTTCATATTCGTATGTCTTAAAGTTTAATAAATATATGCATTCGAAATACGTATATTCTTTTTGAAACACCCTGTATATTAATAGTTTCATTCAAAAAAGTCATTAATTTGTTATCGATTTATTGATATTAAATAAGAATAATATGGATCTTAAATAAATAAACATAATTAGGGTTCTTCAAATGTGCAGGTAGTTTATTGTACTGTAATGTGTAAAAGTACCCTTGTGATTGATTTCCTACAAATGCACTCGTGCTAGCAGTACAATAACCATAGTTAATGTTATTACGAGTAATACCGGTTTATATTTAAATACTAGACAATTTACTTCTACTTTCTAAAGCTGAAATTAAAGACATAATGAAGAAAAATGAGGACTAAGAAGGGCAAATAAGAAGCTTCACTGAATCGAAAATTCAGAAAGAAATAATAAGAAATAGTAAGACACCATAAGAAGACGAAATGGCAGGTCACTTACTGAAATATGGAGTCCTTTCACCTTTTCCACTTTCTATCTATTTTCGCACCATTTTTTCATGGTTGTTTTATGTTTATTTTTGCAGTGTCATGGAAAGTACCCAGTCCAATGAATACCATAAATGAAACTCGTCGAGCAAGTTCATTCGTTTTCACTAGTTTCATAGTATTCGTGACCTGAAATCCAAGCTAGTGAGGTCATTTAAGGTGAGCAAACAATCGTATACAAGTTTTGAATTCATCTGTACGGTTTCTGGTGCTTTTAGTATTGTTTGGCCGGCGGAGGAAACGGTCATCGTGTGACTTGTCTTATCCTGTATATTAATTTGTTCAACACAATGATATGTGGCATTTTATTGTCAAATAGTTGATTGAAAGAGAGAGACAAACAGTAATATAATTCAAATTATAGCGAAAAATAATTTCACAGAAAAAGAACGTATGTAGGGTGGGGCAGAATAACGAGCGATTTTAAAAAGCCCGCGATTCGCGCCGTGTCATTCGGAGGTGGTAGGGACGCTATCGGCCATGTTCCCTTGATATTAGCATTTAGTAACAATGGAACGTTGGACCCCTCAACAGCATGCGTACGCTGTTAAGGCGTTTTATGAAAATGATAATTCTTACATACGCGCGCGTCGTGCCTTTCGAAATCATTTTAACATTAATCGCAATCAACCAGTGCCGTCTGCCTGTGCCATTAAAAAATGGGTTAGGAACTTTGAGGAAACTTCGTCAACGACAAAAAAGAAACCTAGTCGGCCAAAATCGGTGCGTACGCCCGAGAATATCGACCGTGTAAGAACTGCTATTGAGCGAAGCCCGCGTCGTTCAGCTCGCCGGCATAGCACTACACTTGGGATTTCAAATCGAACTGTCAGACGAATATTACACAAGGATCTCCACCTTCATCCATACAAAATCCAAATCGTACAGGCTCTTAAAGGCACGGATTATGTGAGTCAACAACGACTCTGTGAAGAGTTTTCAGATTTAATTAATCAACATGAGGATATTGTAAACAACTTATGGATGAGTGACAAAGGCCATTTCCATTTGTCCGATTACATCAATAAGCAGAACTTTAGATACTGGAGTGACGTAAATCCTAGACAAATGCTTCAAGAACCCCTTCACTCAACAAATGTTACTGTGTGATGCGCTATGTCTTCATGGGGGATCATAGGGCCTTACTTTTTTGAAAATGCTCGTGGCAATGCTGTGACAGTAAATTATTATTATCTGCTACGCCATCATTAATTAAAATCACAGAAATTAATTAAAACTTTTTGCGCTGCAGAAGGACTCGAAGCTCTATCTGCCGTTTGCTAGACGGCTGCCTTACCAATTAGCTCACCAGACAGTATAGCTTAGAGTCTTTTAGCGCACCATAAATCGTATTATAGAAAGAGATCTAATATTTTTAAAACCCGCAGTCAGGTTATTTTGCTATTAATAATTATATATAACTATATAATTAATGAAAATTATTATTTTCTGTTACACTATCGTTAATTAGAATCAGGGAAATTAATTAAAAATTTCTCTTTTAAATCTTTTCAAACGTCATAAATCATACTGTGAAAGCAGATTTAATATTTTTAAAACCCGAAGTTAGGTTACTTTGATGTTAATAATTATATTTCAGTCTGGTAATTGGTTAATGATTAGAGATATGTTGTAATAAAGACAAAAACTACAGCCAAGAATATGATTAGACGATTTAATACAAGTAAGGTTTGTTTATATTAGACAAGTATTATTCTTGAAAAGTGTAGTGGTCAGAGCAAAGTAGATGACTATATACTATTTATATTGAAAAGAAATGTAAATTGTTAAGATTAGATGTTCAAGTTTTGCGGAGGTGGCCTTTACTGAGTTTTTTCTTAAGCAAAAGATCCGTAAGATAATACCAATATTTAACACCAAACTTAAATGCCTACACTTTTCTGACACAACAAACGTTTAAATCAAAGCTAAATTTCATTTCATTTGTAATGCATTTATCTTTGTTCCTCCGAACGTAGCCATTACAGAAGGCCCACTCGAACTTCTACGCCATTTACTTAATTTCGTTAAATCGTGGAAAATGTACTTTTCGTTTTCTCTAATCTTCTAAAATTAATTGAATAATCTCGCGACTTTCTCTTGTCTCACACAGGAGGTTGTGGTGAAGTGGATACTTGAATTTCGTATATTGCCGAAAGAAACTCTCTCCTTCTTTGCTAATTTAGTCTCTTCAGTTGATTCACTTCAAACATTCTCCTTCCTCTTTCAAAATTATCCACTTTAAGGCGTCACTTCTGGTCCGAAACGCAATTTAGAATGTTTCCCTTTATAAGTAAACTCGGAGAAATGCCGCTCGTATATATGTATGTAAGTATAAAAGGGAGATCTGCTGGCGACATTTTCTGATGTAAAATTAGATCTGCTCGGCGAAAGACTGACAATTAGTTGGCTCATGTGCTTTACATATTTTATTACTTACTTCTGACAATTTTAATTGCTGAGAATTCTGAATAATAGTTTAATGTGTAGTAAAATCTTGTTAGTTAGGTGAAACGAAAGCATGTACAGGGTGTTTCAACAGAAAGTGATTCCTTTCTTGTTTTAATAGATTAAAATGTTTTATTTAATATGATACTGGCATATGGGAATTATGTAGAGAATTAACATAATTTAAATAGATTTTCTTACAAGAGGGCATTCGTTTAGGCCTATTTTACACACTTTCACACCTAAATCTTTCTGAATTTCGTCGATGACACATAGACTTTGTTCTTAACGTAATCCTAAAGGAAGATGTCCATGACTGATAGATCACACGGCCTTGGAAGTCAGTCTTTGATACTACAGGCCAGCAGAAAACAAACTTTGCATAAATCACATGTTTCTCCTGCACAGCATAGTAAATTGAGCCATCCTTCAGAAAATATAGGTTGCCAGTATTAATTTCGTTCAAATTAGGTCGGAAAAAAATTATTAGCCTGTCACTATAAAGAGTGTCATCAAGAATTATAGCAATTCCAAATATATTTTCGAAAAAGTACGGTTCGATAGCATCATCTGCTCAAAAGGCTCACTAAACGGTAATCTTTGCCGGATGCATTTGTTTTTCTTGAACCATATGAGGATTTTAAGCTCTTCAAATATGGTAGTTTTGCGTTAATAAAGAAACCGAAGAAATGAAACGAGCTTTGTCACTTACGATAATTTTGTAAAAGAAGACGATCAGCTGTTTACTGGTGCAGCATCCAGTCGGCAAGACTACGGCACTGTTCATGATCTACTGCGTCAACTGCATTTTTTAAATTAATATTAGATGCAAAGAAGATCTTAAGATGTTGAGTTGTTGGGCACAATATCGAATTGAAGATTTTGAGTTTTCAGTCACGGTTTGGTTAAAAGCAGCAATATTATTCTCGCAGCGATGACAACGTGCACGTACAGGAGTTGGTTCGTCCACAGTCAAATTCCGTTACTAATTTCTTAATGGTGTTAATTACTGGCGCACAATTACGTGCAAGTTTTGCACGTAATTTTCCCTACACTGTTAGATACGAACCATAATTATTATAACAAGTTTTTACGATTATCACTTGTTCTTATACTGTATAGCGTTCCACGATTACTTTGTTGTATCTCGAAAATAAGTATGCCTAACCTCAAACGTCAATCTCAATTGTGCGCAAAATGGCGGGAAATTCGAAACAGTAACTTTCTATTGAAAAATACATTATAATCGTTTCGTCCTTCATTTAATTGTTTATATACGTACGCATGTAATTTCATAATTATTCTAAATTCATAGGTCATAGTGGTCTAGTAAGTAAGATAGCAACTTTTGCCTCGATCACAGACTTTTTCTGTCACATCTATAGATAATTTGTTTTAAAATGAATACCTGGAGATAATTCTGGGGCAATACTACAATGTTATAGTCATAACAGACCTGTTCTTTATAAATGTATAGGCATTTAAGGTGGGTTACTGATATATTTGGTGTAGTTTTATTTTATATTTAGTGCTTTTTATATTAGTATACAAGTACGAAATAAATCCTAAAAAGCGTCTGGTTTCGACTTGATTACAGAGAAGTATTTTTTGATTCAGAATTGAACAGGGGTTACCACCAATAACTAGTAAAGTATTGATTCATATATTTAATGCTATAATTACGATAGGTTACCTTTTAGGAGAGTGAATGATTGCGAAAACCATTAAATTAGCAGAAAAAATTGCTTTCTTACCATAAATCAGCTTCTTGTCTGATTAACTAAGTTGTTCGAAAAAGTCTTCCTGAATGGGATAATCGAATAAGCACGTAGAATCGTTAACGAAATGAATAAACATTTAGAAGCAAAGTATTATTGTCCTGGAGCCATTTAGACATTTACGGAAATTTTTGATAAAGTTTGATGTAAGACATGTATGAAGTAATCAAATCTTATCTATAAAATAAACAGTTTTTTGTCGAACGCTTGTTTGAATGTACCGATATATATATATATATATCTAGTAATGGGAGTACTGCAAAGTAGTGTGTTGGGGTATACGATATGTCAATTTTTTCTAGCAGATACCCTAACAACACAATTGGTTACAATAGCTAACTTTATCACGATTTCGATGTCTCATAACGAGTTTGTAAAAGCACCAAAAAATTCACAAGAGTCGTTAAACAGCATTCAGCAAGGGCTAGAAACATGGAGACTAAAAATCGAAATAAGTCGGTAAACATTACGTTCGCAAATAGTCAGAAATACTGTGGTACAGTCTCATTCAATGGCTAGCAATTAAAGAAAATTGATAGTACAAACTATTTCGGATTACATTAAAGGAAATCGAACTGTGCTTATATACGCGCAGTTAGTTGGTTCGTATAGGAAGTACTGTAAACAGGGCATAAATTCAAAATACGTTGAATGCACAAACTATTTGGGATTACGTTAAAGGAGGTTTTACAACTGTGCATTTTTAAGCATATCTTCACAAGGAAGAAGCTTGGCTTGTAGTATAGGAAATATTGCAAATAGGGAATAAACTAAAGCTTACGAGTTAGAGGGTGGCACAAGTACTTTCAAATGAATGCATGTTGACTTCATTGTGTAGACATATAAACAAACGCGCGGGTGTTCCTGTTCTTAACAAATTTGTTTTAGATTTCAGCCTAGATGACACAACTTTGAACGTATATAAATGTCGACTAAATTGCTTATTGTTTTTGCTCATGTTGTTAGTTACCTGTAGATGAGATATATTGAAAACAATAGTATTTACTTCACTTATTTAAGTATCTGTTAAGTAACCAAATCAAATTTATATGAAATTTTTGACCTCTGCTATATTGGTCTAGCAAATCGTTTGAGGAATTGCATAATACCAATGGTGTCAAGAAAGTAAATTCAAATATTATTATTATGATTTCTTCTAGTTCAACATGTTTATCACTGGCATGGCATGAAAAATTAGATACAAATTTTGACTAGTAAGTGCCGCAGCATGGCTTAAATTGCTAGTGATTCTCAACAAAACTACCATTTTAAGTACTTTTGGAGTTGACAACTGCTTGTTCAATAATAAATTGTAATATGTTTAACTATCGGATGGCTCTGTCGATAATTTTGTATAACAGGTTGGAAACTGTTCAAGATGCCATATTTAGATTTTCTATTCGTACCGGCAGAGGTATATCATACTGTCTCATGATATATCTTAGGCTACAACGGGTAAATATTACCATATAAAGTTTGTAGCACAAACAAAGCAATATATCTTCTTTCAACTCGATGTCAGATTTGCAGGTATAATAACTATCCTTATTGGTGTGTTTTCTTGGCGCCTTAGGGAGCAGAAGATATCTGGGGTCTAGATCGTAAATTATTACAATTTTTTATCACAAATTCATTAGATAAATTAAAATTAATTTGCAAAGGTTTCTAAATAAAAATATTCAGACATCATTATGTGTCATATAATGTTTGCTCAATTCATTGTTGGTCCAGTCTTCATCGTAAATATATCGGTACTTTGCGAGTTAGCACCTTAGACTGTATATGGAAGGAGAATTATGGACAGTTTGTAAATCTCACTTTAATTAATGAAATTATAACAATTTCAAGTAAGAAATTTTAATGAGTTTACAATTTATTTAAACATGAACTTACATTAGTAAGTTATTCTAATTACGATCACCCTATAAAGAATTTACCTGCGTATGTAGTTAACACATAGAAATCTAGGCGCCTTATTCGCTATTTAAAAAACGATTTACTTCAATCAAAATAAGTTTCTACTTCCTCACCCTTCTTCAATTCGCTTAATAGAAACAGGTCGAAACGCGGTGAAGAATGAGTCACACTCTCCTTTTCGAAAAGGAAATGCGTGTTTCGTTTCATTCGCATGACTGAATTATTGAAAGAAGATCGGGTAATTTTCTTATCCGAGGTGTTATCTTATATACTATATTTTCAAAGAAAAATGTCTCTAGAAGAAATTAATTATAAAACGACAAATAACTAAAAATTAAATACTTTTTTAAAAATTTTATATAAATTATGTACCTACATGAATATTTGTCCAGCTAATATAAAACAATCAAATCTAATTTAAGACAACAGAAAGCAAAATACAAATTAAGTGTTTAAAAACATAGGTGGAGGACGCTTGACACGCTCGTGGTTTATTCTAATTTTACTCGTACCGTTCAGAGAGATATCGGTAAAAATCGCTGCGTAAAGAGACAACAGGAGACAAAGCGGGCATGACACGGACAAAATCGGGCTTAATTTGATTTCGATTAAGTTACATCGTGTCCTTTGAACAGGAACCAATAAAAACAAAGCGTGTGTGTGTGAGTTTATGACATTTCGACACCAAGTATCGTGTTATATCGGCAAATTTAAATTTTAGTGTTATATTGGTTGTAAATGAATGTCTGTTAATAATGAATTTAAATCGAATATGGTGCTAGGCGCTAGGAAAGTTTTGCAATATGACGCAACAATGAAGCGTAGGAAGCCGCTTGTTGCTGCATATTGAGACATGTTCATACGTGCATAGTAGCCGCCGCGCCATGTCGATGGGCTCAGTTATTCATTAGCAGTGAGAGTGTAAAGTGCCTGCTATGGAATCGTGGTCACGAAATGAGATAAGGGCAGTTTTGCGTTATAATTTCGTGCGTGGTTTAAACATAGACCAGTACTTCGAAGAAATTACTCTTGCACTAGGTGATGTTTGTCCACATCGCACAACGATATTCAGGTGGTATAGAGAATTCCAAAGGGGGAATTTAACTGTGGAGAATGCTGAGAGGCCGAGAAGGCCACGAACGTCAGTCACGGAGGAAAACATTACTATTGTGAGGAAAATGCTTGGCGACGACAGGCGAGTGACCTACTAACAAATAGCGGGTACTTCGGGCCTAAATGCACCAGCAATTCGTTCGATTCTGCATGATCATTTGCACGCGAAGAAACTTTGTTCTTTCTGGTGCCGCATCGACTGACTGAAGAGCAGATGACACGACGTGTGACTTGGTGCCGGGACATGCTATAAAAGTTTAATAAGGGACAATCTCGGTATGTGAACAACATCGTGATATGTGACGAGACTTGGTTGTACTATTACGATATGTCGACCAAAGCTCAAAACAAAGTTTGGGCCTTTGATGATGAGCCCAACCCGTAGTTGTCAGACAATCCCCATCTGTAAAGAAGAAAATGATAGCTGTATTTTTCAAATCGAGTGGAATTATGGAACGCGTCGTTCTGGACACACACAAGACAGTCACAGCTAAGTGGTATACTGAACAGTGCCTGCTTAAAGTCATTGGATCTATGAAGAACCTGCGGCCAAAGTCAAGAATGAACACCCAAAGCCTGCACCGAATATTTGACACGACAGGATTGAAACTTCTCGAGCACTCTCCCTACAGTCCAGATCTTGCTCCCTGCGACTTTGCACTGTTCCCGCATGTGAAAATGAAGCTTAAAGGGAGGCGGTTTTTCAGTGATGAAGAGGACCTTTTGTGGGCTTGGGTCAACGAGTGTGCTTTACTTCCTAGTGAAACTTGGCAGAACTGGTTTAAAGATTGGTTTCGGAGGATGGAGAAGTGTATTGAGTGTAGAGAAAATTACTTTGATAAAATTAAATAAACAAAGCTGTATTGCAAAACTTTCCTAGTACCCTTTGTATATAGAAACTTATAAGTGATTCCGTCAGTATGTGTGCAAGAATAAGAATATGTATTTCGGCATCTGAATAAAGTCAAGAAACTATATGAACAGTTTCTGGTGATATAGGAAACATACGTAGTATTATGCATTAAAATATACTCTGTGCCAAAAAAAACAAATTTTATAGTTACTGTATTGAGAATGATAAAAAGTAGCAAGAAAGTAATAAACTTCTGTGTTTCTTTTACTGAATTCTAACGAAAAAATGCCTCTACCTTTTCCTTATTTTGGATCAGTTTAGTTTGGTTATTCGGTTATAACAGTCAATTATATTAGTACATTAAAATGCCAAGAGTTTGAAGACAACCAAATTATTGTCAGCTAAGAGATTTTGAAAGATATCGCTTCGTTGGACTACATAAGGTGGACATTCAATTTCATGAAATCGCTAGACGGTTGTAAAGAGAAATTGCTACATTTATTCGTTGTTGGAGAGATTAGTCTCAAGAAGGTAGGCAAAATCTTAGAAGAGACACAGGACGAAGATAGAACAAATACTTTTCGGTACAGATAGGCATAGAACTGCAATGCATTCTATATATTGCCATTTTCGCTCATTTAGGTTGATTCCTACCGTTCAGGGCTGATATTGCCTTTCAATTAGAATGGTGTAATATGCGAGCAGATTGGGTTGAATAGTGTTATTTTTTCGAATGAATCTTGTTTTTGGATGTATGTACGCCTAAGATGGTCGTAAATAAGTCTGGTCAGACGTTCAAGAGGAATAAAGCGCTTTTTGACTTTTTTCATAGAACGCGAGACTACACTCAGGTGGCGTGGATTGGAATTAGCATAGGAAGTATGACTCCTTTAATATTCCCTTGAGGCCATTTAAATGCTAAATATTTTATTTACGAAGTTCTGGAACTTTACCATCCAAGGGCTAAATAGTGTCACATTGCTGTAAGGTAATGTCTGTCTTTATGTTGTAGCAGTTACATTATTCCTACAAGAGACCAACATCATTATCAATTGGTTAGATTTATCGCCCCATAGAACATGTTTAGGATATGATGGGTAGAAGAGTTAGTATGCTTCCTAACTCTCCAATGAATTTTCAACGGCTACATGATGACCTACTGGTTGTTTAGGACGAGCTTCCACAGTAATCCATAGGCATGAGCGGCAATTTATTATTAAATGTTCGTTGCAAGGGGTACGGATTCTTCAATTAAAATTCGACCATTTGTTATTCTCAACACGGTAAATATATGTACAAAATTTACTGGACGATTCGTTTTTTTGTCACGTTGTATATTTTTTTGATATCGAATATTTTTCAAATTTTCACTGAAATTTGCTAAAAAATAGATCCTCTCTTCAATTATAAGAAAGAAGAACAATTATTTCTTCTTTTTATGACAAGAAAACATATTCGAATTTTCAATTATCGTTAAATAATAGTTACCATCATAGTGTAATAAGCAAAATGCACAGCTTTTTCAAACTTTTATTATAAATTAAAGATTTAGGAAGTGATATATGTACATGTACTAACAAAAAAAAAGGCAAAACTCCGGGAAAATCAAAATAAGTCAACATAGGGACTCATGGATAAACAGTCACGGATAGTGTGAAGACAAACCTTGCTTTGTATAAAAATATCAGTAAAGTAAAAATATCAAAAAAGCACATATTTATTATAGTGTTGTTTGTAAACATGTGGAATATCCTGTTGCTTATGCAACACTAGGGATAAATGAAATTTATCTATCTATCTATGGCAAAATTACGAAGACTGTTCCCTTTTTATCGAGTCTAGATAGCTTGACACGCATGTGTCAAGCTATCATAGCCATCATATATAGTCAAACTATAATTAACAATTGTTTGACGAAACATATTTTCTTAAATTTTGTACATTAGGTTGCTTATTTAGTTTTTAAAAGCACCAACTTCTTCCGTCAATTCCGAACTTTTTCTTTACACATGGACTCAAAAGAAATTATATGTTTTTCTAGACTCACGACGAATGTCGCAAATATTGCTGCTGTTGCCAAAATTGTGTGCCAAAACCCGAGAAACTCAATTCGCTACGGTTCTCAGCAACTGAATATTGGCCTCATTTGCCTGAATTCTGTTTCAAGACTTTGATGTATTTGTTTGCATGGTCCAGCTTTCTCAAACATTGAAGCAAAGTGACTACCTGCTTGTCAGCGCTTTTCTGTTACAGTTTAAGATGAGCTGGAAATTGACGTCCATTTTGCTGAAACAAATCCTCTTTTCCAACGAGGCGCTCAGTGGCTATGCAAACAAGGAAAAATGTCGTACTAAAGATCCAAAAGCCTACACTTAATCCCAAGAGAAGCCAATGTATTCTTAGCGTGTCCTTGATATGATGTTTGGAATGGCGGCATTATTGTTCTATTTTGAAGATGACAACAGTGTTGCGATCAATGGAAAATAATACAGAAGCATGGTAATTAATTTCTTTTGATCAATAATCGATGAAATGGTTTTGGGCAAGCTTTATATATCTTTTACGCAATACGTTCAATAAACGTATAATCAACCGCACTGATGATGTTGATTGGCTTGTGCGGAGCTACGTTCTAACGCCGTTGAATTTGTTTTGTGGGGTGCTGTTAAAGATCAATATTACACTGTCAATCCTGAAACGATTCATGTACTTAACCGCAATATTAATGAAGCCATTCGTAACATAGTACCTCAAAGCATCAAAAGTGTACTCTAAAATTAAGTTTACCGAATGCGCTAGTACAAAGTCAGCCGAGGCAGCTATTTGAATGAAATTATATTTTATAACGTATCGGAAGGTATACTTCTTTCAGTAAAGTATCAAACTTTAAAAAATATTGAACGATATTTAATTTAAAGCAATTTGAAAAAGAGATTAGTATAAAATTTTGATTCCGTTTTCGTTTTGCTCACATGTTAGATTATTGTCTTTAGGTGACAAAATTATACGTGCACAATAAAGCAAACAATAAGCGTAAAAGCGTGTTAGCTTCGAATAAAAAAATTCAGGAGTTACTAGTACAATTATCACGAACCACGAATTTATCGGTTTATTCGCCCAATGTGGACGAAACTTCAACTTTAGAATGTTAATTGGCACGAAGCACGGGGTGTCACGCGGTTTTAATAATGGCTTGAATTTACACAAAAGCTTTTTGATGATATAATAGTTTCGGGCGTTTTCGAATTAACTATAAAGTCAGAAAAGGATTTAGAATGACTTTAAATTATACTACCATATACACATATAAATAATATTTATTTTGAAATTGATTGAAAACTCATAAGGACATTATATTTCCATCTCGGATGGAAGAAATGTTGACATACTTCCCTCTCGGATGGAAGAAATGATCACACTGTACTTCCATCTCAGATGAAAGAAGTGAGGACACTATATTTCCATCTCAAATGGAATGAACGAGGACACTATACTTTCATCTGGATGGAAGTATAGTGTCCTCATTTCTTCGTTTATCGTTATTCAATTCATCACAGACTAGGTGATTTACATACAATGTACAGAATGTAATCTGCTTAACGTCATAGTCAGTGATTTGTTGATTGTAATTTTTTAATAATTACGATGTTTTATTAATTTTTTGTGTATTGAAAAATAATTAAAATTTGTTTTTGTAAATTTTAAGACATGAAATATATACCAGGTGTACCGGAAAGTCATATCAGTATCGGTTTCTCTAACAGATGTCGCTAGGATTAAGTATATACTGTTATGGTTTGATATATAGGCCATTTTATTCTACTGACATTAAGTTTCAAAGCCATACATGTTATATTTTGCGAAAGTAACACTGTCATAGATATATAGTATACCTCTTTGAAAATGTCGAGTTTCGTTCCTGAAAAAGTGCATTTGCGGCATGCATTACTTTTCTTATTTAATCAAAAGAAAAAGCTGCTGAATGTTTTCGTTTGCTGGTAGAAAATTACAGTGAGCATGCTCCAACTATAAAAACAATTTAAAAGTGCTGATTTCGATGTGCAAGCCAAAGAACGTTCTGGTAGACCGAACACGTCTACACAACCCAAACTCAAAACAATGAGCAGAAGCGTTAAATGTGGCCCAAGAAACGGTTAGCGATCAATTATGAGCAATTGGAAAAAATCAAAAGATGGGAAAATGGGTGCCACATCAACTGAATGATAGGCAAATGGAAAATCGAAAAATCGTCTGTGAAATGCTGCTTCAAAGGTATGATCGGAAGTCATTTCCGCATCGAATAGTGATGGGTGATGAAAAATGTATTTATTTCAAAAATCCGAAACGCAAAAAAACATGGTTATCAACCTGGCCTATCGACTCCCAGGCTAAATCGTTTTGGTCGCAAGACAATGCTCTGTGTTTGGTGGGACCAGAGTGGCGTGATGTAATATGAACTGTTGAAGCCTGTTGAAGAACAATGCATTGATAGAAAAACGTCTAGAATGGGGCCGCAGACACGGTAAAGTGATTTTACAGCACAATAATGCGTCGTCTCATACAGCAAAACCGGTCAAGGAAGCGTTGAAAGCACTTGGATGGGATATAATACCATCTTTTGGCATCAATAGGACAAGTGCTTGCTGAGCAGCATTTCGTCAATTACGAAAAAGTTATTATCATAATAAATTTAGTGAATACAATAGATTTGAAGTATGATTCACGCTGTAGCGCCAAAGTGTAATAATATTAGGCGCGCAACTAAGTTCTCGCTGTTTTTCAAGAGATGGCTCCAGTAGTAAGTACTGGTCGATTATGACATAACCAAAACGTCATGAACTAAGCTTAGGCATATGGTAAACAAACCGTTTTGACACATTAGTGATTTTGTTTTTGCGTCATATAGTTTTGGTTGTGTGAAAATGTATGATTTTGTGCAAAATAATCGTCATTTGCGGGAAGTGTTGTTTTTCTTCTTCTTTATGAAAACGGCGACTGAAGCGCATCGAGAACTCCAAAAAGTTTACGGAGATGCTGCTCTAAGTGGAACAACGTGCCGTGATTGGTTCAGTCGCTTCAAACACGGTGATTTCGATGTTGACGACCGTTCGCGTGAAGGAAGACCAAAAACCTTCGAAGACGCTGAATTGGAGCGATGATGATCCATGCCTAACGCAAAAAGAGCTTGCTTCAGCATTAGGAGTTACCCGCCAAGCCATTTCCCAGCGATTGCATGAGTTGGGAATGATTCAAAAACAGGGAACTTGGGTTCCTTATGATTTGAAGCCAAGGGACGTTGAGCGTCGTTTTTTCGTCTGTCAACAACTGCTCCAGTAGCAAAAAAAAGGAAGGGTTTTCTTCATCGCATCGTTACGAGTGATAAAAAATGGATTCATTACAACAACCCAAAGAGAACAAAATCATGGGGACTGCCAGGTCATGCTTCTACGTCGTCGGTTCGGCCGAATATTTAAGGTGCGAAGGTTTTGCTGTGTATTTGGTGGGCGGTGTTATTTATTATGAGCTGTTGAAACCGAACGAAACTATCACTGGGGAACGGTATCGAACTCAATTGATGCGATTGAGCCGAGCACTGCGCGAAAAGCGGCCACAATACGAGCAGAGGCACGAAAAAGTGATTCTACAGCATGACAACGCTCGGCCTAACGTTGCCAGACCGGTTAAAACATACTTAGAAACGTTCAAATGGGAGGTCCTACCCCACCCGCCATATTCCCCAGTTATTGCGTCGTCCGAATATTGAATATTTTGAATGATTCATTTGTAAACATTTTTTCACAATAAAATTGCATTTTCATCAAAAAAACAGCGAGAACTTAGTTGCGCACCTAATAACTTTGGATAATAAATATATTTGAACATAAGCACCACGTTGTACGCCGAAATGTAATAATAAGAATCGCTGAATATAAATATAAACTTATGCACCACTTTGTAGAGACAAAATGTTGTAATTACTAAACTGTGCACCACAGTTGTCGCTCCAAAATATAATAAAAAATTAGATTTAAATAAATAAATATATTTACATTTCAACTTTAACTTATGTTTTATAAATACTTACTTTTTATTTTTTAAAAGTAACAGAAATAATGCTCCAGCTAGCTCAAATATAAGTCTTAACAAAACTCTCAGATAACCGGTTCAACGAATTTAAGAACTGTTTATATTTTTATTAAATAAATTATATTTTAATAAGATCTGAAAATAAAATAAAGTTAGGAAAATTACCAAAATTAATTTAATTTAAAACCGCCATAATTAATATAACAATAATATAGTAAATTCCCTACAATTATTCGCTACTTGTTACTAAAATTATTTATGCAAATTTAAAAGACATGCTGACTGACAATGTCAAGTAGACATTTATTCAATATTTGTATAAATCTATTTCCAATAATAATACTAAGTAAATAACGCACTCTATTATTGAGAGTCCTTTAAGCAAAATTAGATTATGTTTCAGTATTCTCTGCAAAAGGTTTTTTTTACGTAATTTAATATTTCATTAATGAAAGGTTAATTTGACTAATTCAGGCTTCTTTTTTTTATAATGTTCAAATTCAGTGAAGATTGTATATGTTAGATCGATATTTAAAATTAAAAAGGTACCCTTATCTAAGTAAGCACGTTCCAATGTGATTATCTTCGTATGGTTATTTTCTTATTTCTTGGATAAGCCTTTTCCAGCAGATACAAAACGGGATTCGGGATTACGGTAATGTATACAGGTTCGGGATAAAAATTCCCTTAGAATAGCTGCCAAACAATTCTTCTTTATTGAAGGTTATGTGTGATTTATTTACGACAAATAACAATTCTAGACGTATTATTAAAGACACAACAAATCCATACTTCTTATTGGGTAAATTCAGTATTATACAATATTAATTCCAATCAATCCCTTACGGAGTGAAATTTTTTTATTGACTTGTTTTCCAAAATCTGTTTTAATACCTAGTGACTCTTCCATTATTTTTATTTTCAATTTTCTTACTCTTAATATTGTTTTATAAATATACTATCTATTATTTTGTAGTAAATTTAAAGAATGTGATGGTTTTTATAATTACATTTTAATGTTTTTTTCTATCATATTTGCATTCTATACAATTTTAAATGTGAATGCTGATATAAAAGTAAGTTCTAAAATTGGTATAATCTCGTTACAATTGGCATATAAATACGTAACATTTATTAGATTATACGTGTCTCATATAACTGTTTAAATTGAATACATTAATTTAAATCTTGATAAATAAAATACTGGTCCGTACTTAATCTTGTTAGTAAATCGTAATGCTAAACTTGAAAATTTGATTATTGTTATTAAATGTTATTGCTGAACTATAAAAGTGAATAGAAATTCTATATAATAATCAAATATCGATTATATATTTCGGTAATATGATAGCAAACAAAAAAAAATTATTATCGAAAATAGTTTTATTGCTTTTCAAAGTTTTCTCCTTGAAAATCAATGCACTTCTGCATTCGTTGCAATCCGAAAAACATTGCTGCAACTGTGAAAGTGGTATCTCCAAAATATGAGTTTTGAATGCTTCAACTACTTCTTCCGGCGTAGAAAACCGTTGACCACGAAGTTTATTTTTCACGTGTGGGTTCAAAAAGAAATCACTGGGTGCTAGATCAGGGCTGTACGGAGGATGGTTCATCAATTCAATGTTTTATACGGTCAAATATTCAATTGTTTGAATAGACCTGTGAGAGCTCGCATTGTCATGGAGGAGAATGATCTGTGGTTTTCGGTTTGTTTTCATTATTTCTTCAAAAATTTTTGGCAAACAAATAGTTGCCTACCATTCGGAGTTGATCATTCTTCAACTCTCTAAAGGCGCGGTTGCAACGTGACCGGTTTTTCCGACAAAATAGGCGGCCATTTGTTTCGATGTCCTTCGAGCGCGAAAACTTTTGTTGGTTTTGGCTCATCTTGGAGTACCCACACAGTTGACTGCTGTTTACTATGGGGCCCATACTTATAGATCCAAGATTCATCACCTGTGGCAACTTTATAAATGTTCTTTGATGGACCGCCATTGTACTTTTTATGCATTTCTTGGCCCCAATCGACGCGAGTCTTTTTTGGGCGGTTGCCAAATTATGTGGTACCCAATGTGAACATAACTTCTTAACGGTTAAATGTTCACGCATGATCTTATGTAAGCTGGTGTTACCAATACCTATCTTGCATTAATAATTCAGACACTGCGTTAATGTCTTCCGACACAACAACATTTGTGGGACAACCTTCACGAAATTCATCGTCCAAAGAACGCCGTTCATGCTTGAATTCACTATACCAACGATATACTCTAGTTTTCGATAGTGCTTCATCACCATATAAAGAATTCAGCTCGTCGATGCATTCTTGTTGAGATAATTCGCGCCGAAAGTTATTAAAAATAATTGCACGAAAATGTTCGCGAGTTAATTCCATATTTTCGCTGACATAAAATTTTCAAGTTACTGTCAGCAATAAAAATAGCGACCGGATAATAAAACTGTCAACGTAAATATATTGTCAAAAATGACAAACTTCACGATGCAATCATCAGATCGGAGAGTTCCCGAAATATAAAGGGCTACCCTCGTGTAACATTATTAAGTAACGTTACTTTTAATGTAATAGGTAATATATATATATTAGCGGTATTAATAATGGTTTGAATTTTCACAAAAGCTTTTTTATAATTTAATAGTTTCGGATAAACTAAATATAAAACCCGAAGAAAATTGAATATGACTTTAAATTATGCTATGCGCAATATATATATATATATATATATATATATATATATATATATATATATATATATATTCTTTAATTTTCCATAAATTTAAAAATAAATATTATTTGCGCATAGCATAATTTAAAGTCATATTCAATTTTGTTCGGGTTTTATATTTAGTTTATCCGAAACTATTAAATTATAAAAAAGCTTTTGTGAAAATTCAAACCATTATTAATACCGCTCAAAACGTGCTCGTTCCAATTATCATTCTAAAGTTGAAGTTTCACCCACATAGCCGATATGCTAATTTTACTCATAACTCCTGAATTTTTTTAAAATTCAAGCCAACACGCTTTTACGCTTATTATTTGCTTTATTGCGCATGTATAATTTTATCACCCGAAGAAAATAATTTAACTTGTGTGAAAACGAAAACAGAACAAAAATTTTACACTAGAATCTTTTTCAAACCGCTTTAAAATAAACACCGTTATTTAAAGTTTGATATAGTATTGAAAAGAGTTTTTTATTCGAAGCGAACACGCTTATTTATGCTTATTGTTTGTTTTATTGTGCATAATTGTATA
This sequence comes from Dermolepida albohirtum, assembly GCA_031893035.1. Taxonomy (NCBI): domain Eukaryota; kingdom Metazoa; phylum Arthropoda; class Insecta; order Coleoptera; family Scarabaeidae; genus Dermolepida; species Dermolepida albohirtum. The sequence continues at coordinate 33,553 of JAVIWB010002056.1, forward strand.
ATTTTATCACCTAAAGATAATAATTTAACATGTGCGCAAAACGAAAACGGAATCAAAATTTTACACTAATCTCTTTTTCAAATTGCTTTAAATTAAATACCGTTCAATATTTTTTAAAGTTTGATACTTTACTGAAAGGAGTATACCTTCCGATAAGTTATAAAATACAATTTCATTCAAATAGCTGCCTCGGATGGGTTTGTACTAGCGCATTCGGTAAACTTAATTTGGGAGTACACTTTCGATGCTTTGAAACCCTATTTCATGAATGCCTTGATTAATATTGTTCTTAAGTACATGAATAGTTTTAGGATTGTCAGCGTAGCATCGATTTTTAACATCACCTCACAAAATAACGGCGTTAAAATGCAGCTCAGCGCACAGAATCTATTCGAAAGTCAAAGTACTGCGAAAAAGTACTACGTCGCTTTAAATCAAAATAGCTAGACATCTATCTATTGCCGAGGCATTGTATTTAAAGCGGCATAATACTTTTCGTTTATTTCTTAGATAGTTATTATTTGTGATCGAGAGATAGAAGTATACAATCCTTCGTTTCTTTCTTACAAATAAAGCACTATTTTTCTATAAGATATCACTTCTTTATTTCTTACTACCCGTAACTAGTTCCCACTCTGTCGAAATATTGTCCAACGGTTAATTGTTTTTATTTAGAATATACTTTTCCTGATGCATGGAAAAGAGTAAAAATTTATACTATTCATAAAAAAGATGATACTTTTATTCTTTCAAATCTTACTGAAGTTTTAGAGCAGATGCTACATACATTTACATATTCGAATCTTCGGTCATTTTTATCAAGTCAGTATGACTTCATTCGTAGCTTTAACTAATCATTGCATAATTTATCAATATATATGTAAGATATAGATAAATGCAGAGAAATTGATGTATTATATATGGATTTTTCGCATAAATTTTATGTAATATGCAATCAAGCGCTCCTCTCTAAGTTTAGCTTTTTCCACAACATTCTCATCTGGGTCTACTTTTAACCATACATATTATTTTCATTAAGGAGTGAGAATGTCTAAAGGAAGTTTGTTAAAAATGTTCAAAAACGATTTGTATTGCTAGTCATATAAAATCCATTTCCTTGGTTGCTTTCGTTAAATAAAGTAATTCTTATTGAAATATTTAAAAACTTAAATTCACATATCAGTAACTTTTACACTCTCGTAGAGTGACTGTAATCATCTAGTGCTCTTCGAAGATGCAACACTGTTACAGTTACGAGTGATTATTAATGTGACATGTTAGAAAACTTCCTAATGAATCTCTATCTCAAGGCTGGCAATCGAGAATTCCTGACTTTACACCTTGCGATTTTTTTCCTGTGGGATTCGCGAAAGATGCGTTTTCGAACCACCTATTGGCACAAATTCGAATGATGTAACAAACAGTATCAAAGCTACATACATCGAACTCAGAGGGGCAACGCTTTCTTCATCGAATGTTGAAATCATGAATTCAGCTTCAAATACAATGCATAATTCAGAAAATATAGCCCATTGAAATCGAGCCCACCCTCAAATAGATAGACACGATCTCACCATACGACAATTGCGATACGCATCCCGTGCATTGGAAAATTACTAACCGTTCATATCAGAGCTTGTTTCAAACTTTCAATATCTTCTATATTGAAAAACGGATCACAATCAGTAATCTATGAGGTTTAGATCCCGACTGTCAGATATCAGTGGTAATCGGTCTTTGTTTGAGTCAAGTTTTAATAGTTTTGATCATACTTTGCTAGAGTCCATAGTTGGTTTTGGAAGAGAGTGCCAAAACATGACTTATGTTTTTCCATTCTTGGCGCCAGTTTGGAGGATTCGCTAGATGCTTTTTTACTTATCAAATTTTTGTCGTGCAGTAAATATTTTCTCAATAGTAAGTAGAATATGTCTGTAATGGTCATCCGTGTATTTTTCTAACAGTTGTTTCAATTTTTCTACTGCATTCTTTTTAGAAGCTACTGTCAATAATTATTCGCTACAGCATATGAGATCCCTAAGTTTAAGGTTGTTCCAGTTGCCACCCATTACTTTATCGATAGTAGAAAAGGCGGTTATGAAATTTGTTGTGAACATTATTTCTTATGCACTGATTAATATTCCTGCATTCCAAAGTTATGCTATCCTTTAACTCTTCAAGATTTTGGGATTTCGTCGAAAATACTTTTGCCTTTAAATATACATATGATGTATGGCAATTAAATAACGAGACTGTGCTCCTTTCATCGCGCAGCCGCATCAGGCGAGGCTGTAATTGACCTTAATAATTCCCAAGCAAGCGTAGTTTCGTCTCCCTGTCTGCTTTAGATAGTTTTTATGATTTAATTGTAGAGGACATTGTTTACTTATTAGTGCCGTGATAATGGCTGTCATAAAAATCGAGCAACGAATTAACATGAAATTCCTTGTCGAATTAAAAAAATCGCCACAAACGCCTACAACTGTTAAAGGAGGTGTTTGGTGATAATGTTATGTCACGTGCGCGAGTTTTTGGTGATATTCAAACGATTTTCTGAAGGTCGGGAAGAGCACGAAGATGATGGAATCATGGTCCATTAGTGACTGCAAGAACTGACGGGAATGTACAGAATATTAATGAAATTGAGCGGAAGGACCGACGTCTGAGTATTCAGATGACTGCAGATATGTAAATATTAACAAACAATAAGACACATTTTGCATGATGACTTAAATATCAAAAAAGTTTGTGCAAAAATGGTGCCGAAAAACCTTATCTGTGAAGCAGTTTTTAGCGGACAAGCGCATTGTTGTTTCCTCCGTATTCGCTAGATCTCGCACCATGTGACTTCTACCTGTTCCCAATAGTGAAAAGTGCATTAGATGGAACACATTTTCAGTCTGTTGAACACGCAAAAGCAAAAACGGCAGAGTTGTTGAAGAGGCTCACAACTGAGATGAACTATAGCATTGCTTTGAACAATGGAAGACGTGTATATAGCAGTGTATAGATAGGGGAGGAGAGTATGTTGAAGGGGGTGAAAGTTAAATTTAAGTTTATTTGCAATAAATAATATTTCTCACACCAGTCTCTTTATTTAATTGCCACGCCTCGTAAGCATAGAAAATAGTTAAAGTGAAAAAGATCAGACGATTGTGCTGGCCTCCAGAGAACCACATCTGCCAATCTATTGGTTGTGGAATACCTCTGACATATATTGCCCGACAGGAAATACCAGGGAATACGTACCGTCTTGCTCAAACTAAATATCAAAAATAGGAATAACTAAGTCACCTTAACATATGGCTGGGTTGGCAACTAAGTACTTTCGGTTTTGTAGTATAAAATAAAACACTTTTTCTTTAAACAAAGAATAGTTTTTAATCAATTATATATTTTCCATTTTGTTCAATGACCTTTTGCCATCTTTCTTTCAGCTGCATGATTCCGCGCTCATAAAATTTCTGGTCCTTATCAGCAAAAAACTGAACCAGGTGCGAGTGAAGGCCATCGTCATTTGTGAAAGTTTTACCATTCAAAGAATTCTGCAAACTTCGAAATAAATGATAATCAGATGGTGCTAGATCAGGGCTGTATGGGGGATGTGGCATCACTTCCCAGCCAAGCTCCAATAGTTTCCCACGAGTTGCCAAAGATGTGTGAGGCCTTGCATTATCTTGGTGGAAAACTACACCTTTCCGATTTGACAATTCTGGCCGTTTTTCTTTGATTGCTTCATCCAGTTTTATTAATTGTTGACAGTAAACATCAGAATTGATCGTTTGGTTCCTTGGAAGCAGCTCAAAAAACACAACACCTTTGTAATCCCACCAAACTGACAGCATGATCTTTTTTGGATGCAATTCAGCTTTCGATGTGGTTTGAGCTGGTTTATCGTATTTGCTCCATGATCGTTTTCGAACTATGATATGTTACTGTACAGGACCCATTTTTCATCACCAGTGATGATTCTTTTTAAGAAAGGGTCGGTTTCATTTCGTCTAAGGTGCATATCGCAAAAGTTGATTCTTTGTGTGAAATGAATTTCTTTCAATTCGTGAGGTACCCAAATATCAAGCTTCTTAACTAGCCCAAGACATTTTAAATGTTTTGCAATTGTTGTGTGCGATACATGTAGCTTCTCCGCAACCTCTCGAACAGTTATATGTCGATCCTCTTCAATTATGATTTTGATTTGGTCATCATCGACTTCAGTAGGCCGACCACAACGTTGCTCATCTTTGAGGGAAAAATCTCCAGAACTGAATTTTTTATACAAATTCTGACATGTACGCTCTGTTAAGCAATTAGCACCATAAACTTCACATATCTTTTTGTGAGCCGCAGCAGCTTTCTTTCCTTTACGGAAATAAAATAGTAAAATATGTGAAAATGTTCGTTTCTGCACTCCATTTAAAATTAACTCACAACTAATTGCTTGAATAAAAATCACGCACTACTTACTTCTGAAGTTACGTCAATGTGACTAGTATCACGCGACAAACAGTAAAGTACAGCACTAACATACGTTATACAAAAAATAAAGCAACGCTCTCTATCAGTAAAAACCGAAAGTACTTAGTTGCCGACCCAATATTTCAGCAGCAGCAGGTGTAAGCTCGAAAAGAAGAAAGTAAAGGTATTGAAAATATGGCTCTAAAATATATCTTGTGAAACCAAGCGAAACATGCAATTTCTGTGGGTATTGTATATGCCTCTTGTACATACTTTGAGGATTTTTGGTGGCTCAATACCTACGATATTGTCTGTGAACATCATTCAAAGCAAAAATTGCTTTGTCATTAAAGATAATGAATTTAATAAATCAAGTTGATTAATTATTTTTTTAGTCATAAATTAAAAAAATTGAAGATGACGATTGCAGTCATCCTTGTTGAATACGCGCATAATTTAGTAATGATCATATTTGTTGCAATGTTGACTCGATTATTGAGGATGATCTAAAACTTCTACAAGAATTTGTCCTTTTTTTTCATTCTCTACGTTAGTGCGTCCATGGCAACGAATATCTTGCAAGTGGACACATTCTTCGAATCTCTGTAGTATTTTACTTACACATAATTGAGTTATATCATTGTTAATATTTGTCATTTAAAAGATTTACGAATTCGTTTTAGAATTTGATATTTTCCCCGTGTCCAACTATTACTGAAGCCTTTATTCTTTGCTTTTTAGATAAATGAGAAATCATTTTGTAGTCGAAATATTAGATGATGAAAGAAAAATAACGATATCAGACTGATAAATTGTATTTGATACTTTTGTTACTATCGACAACAGCATTTAAAAATAGCAGCTTAACTTTTTGGAATGTCCTTATAAAATGTGATTTGATCTTATTTTATATACCGTTTGTTTATCTTTCATCCTATGTGGCATTGCGGTACTTCTAAATTATATATTTCTGATGAAAAGGAGAGGGTTGCAATTTAAAAAACCAGTTGACGACGTCATATCATGCAAGATGGAGAGAAAAGAAGTTATTTTTCATCAGTACTGGATCCACAAGAACAAATAAAGATCGACCTGCATCAAATATTAATAAAAAAATAAGAATTTTATTTCAGACTTTTGGCGCGCACTGTATATCTGCATCATCACGTGTAAAAGTGTGTGGAAAGTTTCGTGCCCCACCTATTTATTTCCATTTAACGGTCCGCTTTTACGCTAACATTTCAATACCTCCTAAAGGCGGTACGACTCCCTTTAGGAAATAATTTAGACTTTCGGGTAGAGGCCTCGCAATCAGTGCAGAATATTATTTTAACCTTTCACCTGGTCCAATACTACAAGCGCTTATCTAAAAGCTAACTGAATAGCTACATAATCAGCGTGGAAAGGGATACTACAAGAGTGAATTATTACTTGTTGGACGGAAGAGATTTTAAAAGAACTAAGATGAAAATTTGTCCTGTCCTCTTTGGCATCCTTGTCAACTATTTCTAAAATCCAGAAAATTACAACGTAGTGCATGAATACAAGGCATAAATTAGGTAAAATGAAGTGTAAGCCTGTTGTATAGAAGTGATTTCTGAATTTTTTTAAGAAATGGTTTAGAAAGATTAGATTTATTTACTGAAATAAGTATATATATATCAGGTCTGCCGGAAAGTTCTATCCATTTTTAGAATAAAACAAAATAATAAATTTTTCGTATCTTGAATAAACTTGAATAATATAAGTAATTTCCATCATTATTTATGATTTCTTGCCAGCGTGATAGCATGTTGTATATCCCATTTTTAAAAAATACCTTGTCTGGATAGGCGAAAAATTAAATCAGTGTTTGTCTGATATTTTTTTCGTTTTTGAATTTTTTGGCCTGCAAAAAATTCAAACTTAAGAAGGCTATAGAAACGAGTGCTTTCGCAGTAGCGTACGGTTACTACGGTTACTATCAATATTAAAAATAATTAACGTAATTACTCACTATTTTAGTTTTTTTGTGTTGTTGATGCAGTGACGCAAAAATTCGTTGTAGTATTGTGTCATTAGCATGTCTTCCAGTGCTGAATCAGGTATACTCCTACGGCGAGGTGAATATACATATGTTGGTGTATTTGGAAAAGGAGCTTTCTGTGTATAATGATGTGATGTTCGCGAATTTAAAAAGGACGTCCGCACTATATTCGAACTCATGCAGTTAAACTCTTTGTCTATACGCACTATAGTTCGGAAATCTGGATTCTTATTTATTCGCACACAATTTATCGGTTGTTAATGTTCCTATTCTATCTGTTAGATTTCCTAACGAGGCTTTGAGGTAATATACTATATTTAGCGCTTCATGTAATAACAGCTATATATAGACCTATTAACAGAACCAAAACACAAGTATACAAAAGGTTTTCTGTCGAAAGTGATCAAATGAAAGAAAAGTATATCACAAAATATACGATATATATATATATATATATATATATATATATATATAATAATAATAAGCTTTATTTTATTTATCAATTATAATTTAAATAAGGAGGCAACGTCATTGTCTATGATCTGGTATGTGTGTATGTATGTACGTGTATATGTACTGTGTGTAAGCGTGGTGTAGACATATGTATGTGTGCACAAAGCAGAACATACAGTTTAATATTTGATTAATTTAATCTTCTCTTGGAACTCCGTTATTGTGTAGAATCCGTTTTGTAAAAGAAATGTTTTTATGTCATTTCTGAATTTCAAAATGGGTTTTTCAGTCCACGATAATGGCAACCTGTTAAACATATCCAAATGTTTGTGTTGGGCAGCAGTAGTACGTAGCCTATGGTTGGGAAGAAGTACTTGTTATCTGGATCTCAGTTGTATTGCTCTTCCCTCTCCTTTCCTTTTCTGGGCTGGTAGCTCTCGTTTAGCGCGCAGCAATTGCTTGTATACGTATGTGGAGGCCAACGTCATTATCTTATTTTTTATGAATATATCATAGGTCTACGATGTGTTGTTATATTAACTTGTTCTATTATTCGTAATGCTTTCTTTTGTAAACTAAAAATGTCATTTGCAGGCACTGAATCGCCCCATAGTTGGACACTGTATGCCATCCGCGAGTGAAAAAGTGCGTGATAGGCTGTTTTTGCAGTTTCCTTATTTGTAATGGCTCTGATTCTCCGCACAGCATATATTGTACAAGAGAGCTTTTTCGAGAGGGCGTCCACTTCATCTTTCCAGGTTATTCTGGTATTTAAATTTATTCCAATATTTTCACTGACTCTGCATTCGCGGGAGTGTCTATCCTTTTGGAAGTGAATGCCAGTTTGACAGTTTTGGCTTCATTAAGGACCAGCCTGTTTGCCGAAAACTATGCCGTGGCCTCCGACAGCGTTTCGTGAGCCCCTTCTCCAAGTTGCTAATCGTTTTTCCCTCTACATAGAAACGTTGTGTCATCAGCGTATTGCACAACCATTTGCGTGACATGTTGAATATGTATATATATATATATATATATATATATATATTCACCTTTTCTGAATACATAGACTGAAGTTGAAACAATATTGCAACACATTGTAATCGCTGAATTACTAACTGAACTTATTTAATTACAAAAGTTCGCGTACGCAACCAAATGCATCTATTTTAAGAAATGTAAGGGTAGAATATTTTATTATAAAAAACGAACAAATGCAATATTTATACTAATAATTAGTACACAACTGACACGAGACATTCTCATCAATTAGTCTACTAATTGGTATTCAAGCGTAATTAGTGTGTAGTAAAAATTGTAACAACTTCGTGAAATGTCAGAAAAAATATTTTTTAAAACTTTAGTTAACTGACGTAATTTAATTCAGAAATAAAATTAATGCTAGTGTGATAAAAATCTAAAGTCTAACTGAACACAAGGAAATAAAAATATAAGGATGTATTGTAGAATCCAATAGCTATATAGGACATCAGAAGTAGCTAGTGGGAAGGAGTTGCAGGGTGTCGTGACTTCGAAAAAAAATGTGTTGGTCGATGTAATTGTATATGGGAAATGGCCGTTTTAATTCAAGGTATCTGTTTCTGTAAGTCATCGCGTCGTCTCGTTTCAGTCGTTCGGCCGGTTTGTTAGTTGTCTGCGTGATGTTTGTGTTTTCTCCTGTGTTTTCGACTTCACATGCGGAACTAGTTGGAAGTAGTGAAGGGTTTCTTTTTGCCGGTTCTAAGGGCAAGTCCGATTTGCATATTCATGTAAACGAAACATTTATAACACGAACAGCGGGAATATAAATTTGTTTCTTTGTGGGGTCGCTTTACGTATATGTATAGTATACACTTATGATAAGAGGGCACGGGGTACAAAGAAATAATATATACTGGCGTGCCGAACACGGTAACGTAGATGAGATTACGATTGGAATTATGAAAGAGGGAGTTTAATCGATATGACAGAAATAAAATACAATCATAACTCGATTTAGTTTCATTCTCATGTGTGTGTTTGTGTTTGGTAAAAATATGTGGCTATAATAAATTTAAATTTATGAAAACAAAGTCTTTACTTAGGTTTATTTCAAAGGCAGTTATTTATATAACTGTTTCCAATTAAGCAATTCAATAAATTATTTCTTCGAATATAATTGAGTGTAGAAAACAGCCAAATACAGTCTGTCTCAGAGAAAACGGAATTTTTAAAAAATAAAAACAAAATCTTACTATTTTGGTAAAATTCTTTTATTTTATTCAAAGTAGTCGCCTTCTGCTTCAATACAACGTTTTGCACGGTCAATTAACATGTCGAATGAATTTTTAAGTTCATCTTTAGAGATGTCCTTTAAGATCGCTGTCGACGTCTTTTTAATGGCTTCGATGTCGGCATAACGCTGTCCTTTTATCGGCAAATGTTTTTTGTAGTAGGATGTTCGCCGTCATTTATGTTCGAACGACCGTGTTTAAATCGTTTATAGCACTCATACACACCTGTACGTGATAAACACGCATCACTAAACATTGTTTCATCAAATTAAACGTTTCAGTAAACGATTTATCGAGTTTAAAACAGAACTTGATATTTGCTCTCTGTTCAAGAAATCAGACAGGTGGTCACTTATTGATATCTCCATGATTTTGGAAAAACTCAATAATAAACTATGATTATTACAGGCATTAGGATCTCCTCATATATACTGGGAAAATAATAGCTATTTTGTACCTATCTGGAAATAATGAATTCGAAAATACCAAATTAATAATATGTACTAATGGCGTACACAAAAAATGTTTAATGTTCTTAATTAGATTGTTTGAGGTATCAACTCCGCAAGAATTCAAACATTTCAGCCTGTCGATTAACTAAGAAATGCTACGGTCGGTCAGAGAACGCATGGACGATGTTGAGTGGGGCGGAATTTTATTTATTAATAGGTCAACTTTATTTTGATCAGCATCCAATATATTGTATGAGGGAGTAAGCAGTACATTAAAACAATACTTTTGACAATACATTGAAATTATTATATAGTTTTATTTATTTATTTATTTTGTTACTAGTTAATGAAAGATTATAAAACTGTACTTGCGCGGCAATTACGAAGCTGATATTAGAAACATTAGAAAATTTCAATTTTCGACAATGCAATTATCGGTCTTTGTTACTGAGAATGCCAATACAGTGCATTGAGTAGGCCGTGCTCTTTACGAAGAGTGCGGTAATTGGTTACATATTACGTGTAAATTTCGTACGTTACATCTTCTAGCAGAAACTATTCGACAATATCATCAGGAAGCAAGAGCATTAATAGCACATATAAATGCAGTGAATTCGTGAATTTCATAGACGACGTCCCGGTATCTCTAAACCACCGCAGCCAATTCTTACACATTGTGGAACTCGGTAGATATATTTTCGCGTACATAGTAAAACTTTTTGTGGTAGTGATGGTACAACTTAATATTTTGTACGTGTCATTTGATATTATGTAGAAATCGAGCAGTTTGAGCTTCTCGACGATGTGTCAAAGATTTGAAGTAGTGTTTCTTTCGGGGTATTTACCACAACATTCAAAGAACGTGCATGTTATTCTTCATTTCTAGTCATGTAGGTGAATTTTTGGATACTGCCCGGGGAGCGAGTCAAAGCGCGTTTTTATACACTCCAGTGACAATGGTTTTGACGGACAAGTAAACATTTTAAGACACATCGTGTATTCGTTTCTTTAAAAAGTTTAAATTTATTTATAGAAAAATTTGTAGGGGTTATACACTCCGCGCAACATGAATAGGACCACCCGACTTGCAAGCTTTCGGTGGTTTGAAAAACAATTCATTTACTAAAAATACAATGCAAGTTTGTAATGGTATGATATGGCAAATAATAAGCATTATTGCGCAATAGTGCCTAACGTTATGCATTGGGTGACGTAAGTACCACATACATATAAACTGCACCGCGCCGGTTGGATACGACCAGTATTTAATAGTAAGCTACCGGATGAGTGTCGAGTTACAACGTGTATCCGGATAAACAAACATCTGTAATTAAGGGTATTGTGCAACGATGGGACGACAGAAGTGCTTAAGTATGGAAGAAATTGGAAAAATTAAAGCGTTCCATCCAGAAGGGTATTCCTCAAGGGCTACTGCAAAGAAAATAAGTCGATCACACCAGGTTGTGAACAATTTTATTAGGGATCCCGACAATTATGGAAAACGTTTTAAAGGGCGAACAACATCCGTTACAACTAAGAGAGAACGTCGAGCCATATTACGCGAAGCATCGAATTCGGCATTAACGGCAAGACAAATCGCGAATAACGTTGGAACGAATGCATCGGTAAGAACTGTACAGAAGTTACTGAAGACCTGTCCGCATTTAAAACGTTTGAAAATTAAACGACTGCCTCCTTTAAGGGAATTTCAGCTCACTGCACGTCTTCAGTTTGCTCAAGCAAAAATGGGGTGGACAAGAGAATGGCAAACTGTTATTTTCAGTGACGAGAAGAAGTTTAATTTAGATGGCCCGGATGGGTTTTCTTATTACTTCCACGATTTACGTAAAGATGAAGTGATTCAGTCACGAAGGCGAGCCGATGTTGGTTCAGTCATGGTATGGGGAGCTGTTTCCTATAACGGACCTGTTGATTTAGTAATAGTGAAGGGCAGACAGAATTCGGAAAAGTACGTCCAGCTGCTGCAACAGGTGAAAGACAAATTTTCCAACGTTATGGCAGGTGGGCCATTTATTTTCCAACAGGATAATGCCAGCATTCACACCGCGCGCATTGTTCGACGCTGGTTTCAAGAACAAGGCATGGAGGTTCTCGATTGGCCATCGCTCTCCCCCGACCTGAACATCATAGAAAATGTTTGGGGATGGTTGTCGCGTAAATTGTACTCCAATGCTACCCAATTCAGTTGCGCTGACGAACTAGAGCAGGCGCTGAAACGAAGTTGGGCGGAACTTCCCGTTGACTACTTGAGAACCCTGTATAATTCCATTCCATCCCGACTATTTGAGGTTATAAGAAATAATGGCAAAAGTACTCATTATTGAACAATAAAGTATTTTGTTATTGCAAACGAATCTTTTATTTTGTAGATTGGTCGTATTCAAGTGGCGTTTAATTACTCTACTTATTGTCATTAGTAACGTACATTTGCACTGACTTTTACAAAAATTATATTTGGTACCTACATACATCTTTTTATCAACCCTCTTATTTTCGAAAATAACAATTCCAGCGCGCTACCATGTTTATACCAACTACAAATGTCATATATGCAGTTGGTCCTATTCATGTTGCGCGGAGTGTATTAACTTGTACTGCTTTTCAGGTTTGTAATAGAAGACCACGGTAATTCATGTTAGTTATAGAGCAGATTGTAGAAACGTGCACAATTTTAAAGATATTCGATGAAAACTTGTCGGGTATTTTGCAAAAATCTTCATTGAATATATTATAAGAAGAAATTCCGGAGTTTATTTTAACGACCCTCGTAATTTGAGAAACGAACAATTTACTAGTTTATTTGATTCTGTGCTATCGATTCGAGCGAAATTAGACTATACGGAAATTCTCCGCTAAATAAATCACGAACATGTAATCTGTTTTATTGATTGCATAAGAGATCATATTGATTTACTTACGAGAGCATAAACAGATTGACTATCGCTTACATTACGGAAATAATGCAAATTTTCTCAAATTAATATACCTTAATTCCCTATTATGCTGGTTCTGGTAGGTAAAGAAGCTTATACTGCTGGAATTTAAAATGCTCTAATGGTATTTAGAAGTAGAAACTTTTCGTATTAAGCATTGAATCTAAAATCGATATTTAATCTCTAAGCATATATTAGAAACTGGAACGATAGTTGTTATTCTAATAAAATCTAGAGGAAACAAAATTCATACGTGAAAAATTATTATTTTCTGCTATTCCATCGATAATTAAATTCACAGAAGTCAGTTAAAAATTTCTGCGCTGGAGAAGGACTCGAACCTCTACCTGCCGTTTTCTAGACGGCTGCTCTACCAATTAAGCCACCAGGCAGGACAACTTCGAGGCCTTTAATATGCTATAAATCTCATTATGGAAACAGATCTAATATTTATTTAAAACTCACAGTCCAATTATTATGATGTTAATAATTATATATAAACATATAATTAAGTTCTTTTACGATGGGAATTAATGAAAAATTATTATTTTCTAATTTCTTTCTTATTATTTTCTTCTGAAAATAATAATTTTTCATTAATTCCCATCGTAAACGAACTTAATTATATGTTTATATATAATTATTAACATCAAAATTCATACGTATTTATACACACACTGTCTCAGAGAAATTGAAGTTTTTAAAAATAAAAGCAAAAGTTTACTATTTTGGTAAAACTTATTTTATTTAAAGTAATCGCCATCGGTTTCAATACAACGTTTTGCACCGTCGATTAACATGTCGAATGAGTTTTTAAGTTCATCTTTAAAGATGGCAGGTTCACCAAAAACGGCACTTAGGAAAACGTCGATGCTGTGTACAAGATCATCAACGAAGATCGACATGTGACAGATTGAAGCATTGGGGATTTCAAAGACCTTAATTCGAAAAATTTTGCATAAAGAATTGCGTGTAAAAAAATTAGTTTCCCGTTAGATACCACATCTGTGGACCAAAAAACAGAAAGCAGCTAGGGTGAATTGGTGTCAAAAAACTCTAGATTGCTTCAATGCCGGAAACTCTAAAAACGTGTACAACATTGTCGGTGGTGATGAATTTGAATAATTTACATATACGAGGCAGAATATAAACACGTCGACGAAAGTTATCCGTTTTAGAAGTTCTCCAAAAAGATGGTCGCGACATTTGTCTTGAAAGCAGGTCATGTAGAAAGAATTCCTCTACAAGATCAAAAAATTGTTACTTCCGATTGATTATACAATCATTTGTTTGCCGCAAGTAATCGATGAGATTCGAAAAACCAACCCCGAACGACGAATCATCCTCCACCAAGACAATGCAAGTTCGCACACAGCACGCAAGAGAATTGAATTTTTAACGCAACAAAACGTCGGATCGTTGCATTATTCTCCGTACAGTCCGGACCTAAATCAACGATTTCTTTATTTTTCCGAAAATCAAGAACGGACTGCATGATCAAAGGCTCCAATTGCTAGAAGCAGCAGTCGATGCCTTCAAAAACGCAGTTTTGACTGTGCCAGCAAATGTGTGGAACGACTGCTTCTAGAGTTGGTTCGGGCGCATGCGAAAGTGCATTAATCTTCGTGGAGAATACTTCAAAAAACAATAAAGTTTTTAAAAACTATCTACAGGTTTATTCCAGTTTTATATGCATAACTTAAAAGACAACCCACGTACAAATACGCTTATATTATATTAAAATACGGAAAATCATATGAGCTATTGATTTTAAAATATGTAATACATAATCTCAACTAATATAGATAAGTAACTATTGAAAAGAAAAAAAATAACATATAATCATATGATTCTCCAAATATACATACACTGGTTCACACAGGTTGTATAGATATCACAATTTTAAATGTTACATTATAGCTTTTATTAACAATACAAAAAAAATTAAAATGAAGAAAAGTTATACAGAAAGTCGCTTCATCACTGAACACGATGCGTTGTGCGAAAGTGTTATCATTGTCAATAGCATCATGCAACTCGTTACAAAATGCCACACGTTTCCGTTTGTCATCAGGACCCAGAGCTTGTAACAACTGTAACTTGTACTGCTTCATAATCAACCGACGTCTCAAAAGACGCCAAATTGTTGTTGTAGGCAGTTGTAACTCCCGACTGGCACGGCGAGTTGATGTTGAAGGATAACGTTGGAAAGCAGTTTGAATTCGTGCAACCTTTTTATCAGAAACACGAGGGCGGCCAGGACTCTTTCCTTTACATACACATCCTGTATCTATAAACTGTCGATACCATCTGCGAATGTTCCACTCATTCGGAGGATCAATTTGGTAGCTCAACCCGAAACGTCTTTGCACTGTAATCAGGGAATTGCACTTCGCAAACTCGAGAACACAAAATGATTTCTGCTACGGAGTAGCCGTTTTAAACATATGACGGTTACCAAGAAAAACAGAAGACAACTGACATCTAGCGGCTATTAAATAAACTAGACTATGTATTCATTTCCCGAATAGCCGAGCCGAGGCGTAGCGATCGATGGTTTGGACAAAATAATACTTTGTAATACATATATTCTTTTTGAAACACGCTGTATTATAAGAAGAAATTTCGGAGTTTATTTGAACGACCTTCGTAATTTGAGAAATGAACAATTTACAAGTATATTTGATTCTGTGCTATCGATTCGTGCAAAACTAGACTATATGGAAATTCTCCGTTAAATAAATCACGAACATGTAATTTGTTTTATTGATTGCATAAGAGATCATATTAATTTACTTAAGAGAGCATAAACAGATTGCCTATCGTTTACGTTACGGAAATAATGCAAATTTTCTCAAATTAATATACTTTAATTTCCTATTATGCTGGTTTTAGTAGGTAAAGATGCTTATACTGTTTCAATTTAAAATGTTCCAAAATAATCATGTGATTCTCCAAATATACAATACATACAGTAGTTCACACAGATTGTATAGATATCACAATTTGAAATGTTTCATTATAGCTTTTATTAACAATACAAAAAAAATTAAAGTGAAGGAAAAGTTATATAATCTTAGTGATCTTAATTAACAATGATCGAATCTATAAATTTCGTTTCACGATTTATTCTTTTAGTTTGAGTCCACTGTTATAATCTGATCCTGAGTACTGTACTTTTAAGTTACTAGTTAATAATTAATAATACGTTAATAAAAAAATTGCCAAATCAATTCAGGAATTATTATATAAAATTATCTTCAATAATATCCTGATAAAAAAATTCACAGCTTAATTGTTCGAACTAATAAAAACGCCTTAATTATAGCAATATCTCTAAAGGGTAGTTATCTCTCGTTTACTTAAAAATAGATCGTTACGTTATGCAAGCGCCATTTTACATGAAATAGGGTCCGATCACCGAGAATGCAGTGTCCTCGCAAATCACTTGATAATGGAGTTATAGGACGTTGTATTCTCAAAAAAAAATCACCCGCTTACAAGAACTCTCAATAAGATAGAGGATCGCTTAATCCGTGAATGAATTCCCTTTTGTAGAAGTTCTAATTACAGAAAAACAAAATGGATGTCATTATCCACGCTAATTTCTAGATCGCTAAATCATCGATTGATGTGTCGTAGTTCGACATGCTGTGGCAAGAAAACTTCTTCTTAATTAAAGACAACGCTCAACCCACATTCACTTCTTTTTTTTTAAACACGCACACTGAATGAAGATTCAGAAGAGGAGCGAATCCACGTGGTTCAATTAGTTATAAAAGGCCAACTTATATGTCACAGGCAAAAAAACACGAAAAGACTAGGACATTGCAAATAAATATACCATACATAATACACCATGTTCTTTTCCAAAATTAAATGTTAATATCGAAAGAATATGTAATAATGCAAATATATAAAAATAACAATACAGTCGATAAAAAAATAATTTCAATGAAATGCATATCCATGGATCGTACAAAATAGCGAAAATGGGTAAGAATTGGAAATTAATTTTAATATATACGCTACATTTTTGCATAACAATATACAGCGATGGTCAACAAAATATGAACGAAATGTAAAATAAATCCGTAACAGAGCGTTGTGTTTACGGTAGAGTGGATTCGATAGAATGGTTTACCAGGTATTATATAAAGTATATCCATCATAACAGTTAGGGTTGTTGGAATACTTCAGGATTCCTATAGAATTCATAGAATTGGGATTAAGGCATCCATCATAACAGTTAGGGCTGTTGAAATATTTCAGGATTTCTACAGAATCCATAGAATTGGGATGCTTTAATCCGAATTCTATGGATTCTATAGGAATCCTGAAGTATTCCAACAGCCCTAACTGTTATGATGGATATACTTTATATAATACCTGGCAAATCATTCCATCGAACTGTATAAACGAAAAAGTAAAATCATTATGTTAGTTTTAGCTCAGTTCAGCTCAAGTTTTGTGCAAACCATTTAAACACTCTTGGAATTTTTACTTGGAGATCTTCCTCGTAATTTGGTTTATAATATTGTGAAAGGCTAGAAGAGTTGGATCTTGTCATGCGATTATAAAGAAAAAAAGTAGTTGTTGGCCCTTGAAAAATGAGTTTACTCCAAAAGTTATTCGTTGTTTATTGCGTGAAGTATTTTCAAATAGTGTGCTAATAATAATTTTTGGCAATGAAAAACGCAAGAGGTCCGAGGTTTGATCTTTGCGGAACTCCAAATATCGATTTATGACCTTTATAATTGACATAGTTAGCTCTACATAAATGGGCTTATTATATATATACATACATACGATAATTTAAATATAATCCAAAATTTATTTGTAATATATTTATTTATCCTCATATTTATAAACTGTGTTTATGAGTTGTACCAGCTGCACTATGTAAAAGTTAATTTCATGTCACATTACATGTATTTTATTGGTACTTCGTTGAACGAAATACGTATTTATTTCGTAAAGTACAAGACCGGTACTACGACATTCTCATTGCCTGAGTGTTATTTCAAATTCACCAAACGAATGTATCAAATGTACCTAGAAATTTATGCATCCATAAATATGAGACCAAGGGTAAAGATCTTTTTAGGCGCTTTGCAAGTGGTTTATACATTACTCAGGAGGGCCCATTGTCTCCTTGTACGAGTAAATCGTTTTTTAATATTGGGTCTGGGAAAAAGTTCGTGGCGTTTTTCCCGATAGATGGCATTGGTTGCCGATAACTAAAGAACAACAAGTCACAGCGACACCACCGACGGCTCGTTTTTTAGATGACCTTCCGAACGTTAGTTTGAGCGTAGAAACATTGTAATCGGTGCAGTGGTTGGAAAGTTATTCGCACTTGAAAATGGAGAAGAATAATGAGAAATTTCGCTATATTCTGCAATATTATTATGATAAGGGGAAGAACGCTGCGCAGGCTTGTGATAAAATTTGTGCTGTGTACGGTGAAGGTACTTTATCGAAATCTGTTGCGCGGAAATGGTTCGCTCGCTTTCGTTCTGGAAATTTCAATGTGAAAGATGAGTCACGATCCGGGTCCAATCACTGAAAAATCTGATGAAATTCTTGAAAAAGTCCATCAAGATAAGCATATCAGCAGTGTCGATATTGGCATGGAGCTAGGCATTGACCACAAAACTGTTTTGAACCATTTACACAAAGCTGGTAACAAAAAAAAGCTTGACGTATGGGTTCCTCATGAGTTGAGCGTGAAAAACATGATTGACCGAATTAACATCTGCGATGCGCTGCTGGAACGGAATGAAATCGACCCGTTTCTGAAACGTTTAATAACCGGAGATGAAAAATGGATTACGTACGATAATCGGAAGCGTAAAAGATCGTGGATAAAGGATGGTGAGCCGTCACAAGCGTTCGCTAAGCCAACACTGACGCCAAAAAAAGTGATGCTGTGTGTATGGTGGGTCCACTACGAGCTACTTCCAACTGGTCAGACGATTGATTCTCAACTCTACTGTGCACAACTAGAGAGATTACGCCAGGCGATTGAAAGAAAACGGCCCGAATTGATTAATAGGAAAGGTGTTGTCTTCCATCATGACAACGCCCGACCACACACTTCTTTGATGACCCGTCAAAAATTGAGAGAGTTTGGTTGGGAAGTTTTGATACCTTACAGTCCGGATATAGCACCCTCTGACTATCATCTGTTTCGATCTCTGCAGGACTCTCTCAATGGAATTAAGTTGGTTTCAAAAGAAGCCTGTGAAAACTACTTGATTCAGTTTTTCGACCAGAAACCACAGAAGTTTTTCACCGATGGGATCGTGGATCTACCAAAAAAATGGCGAAACATTGTCGATAATAATGGAGCATATTCGGTTTAAATGAATTCGTCCACGCGCCATGCGGGGACCAGTTGAATTTTACTGAAAAAACGCCACGAACTTTTTCCCAGACCCAATATATTGCCGGAAGAGATAAAATCAGCGGAATCAATTAGAATTTTTAGGGAAAGACTGGTGGAGGTTTTGCTGAGCCGTTGCCTGTACATAATTTTAATTTGTTAAATTTTTTGAAACTTTTTAAATTTTTATATAATGTTTATAATGTATGTATTTTTGTTTTATTATTGTTTTTTTACTCACATGTTTGATATATATTTAGTACCATATAAAAGCTAATAAATCTATCTATGCATACTATGAAATATTGTTTGTTCTGGGTAGTGTAAAAAATGCAAAACATTTGCATTAAAGGTAATAATAATTTAAATGATTTTGTTCGAATTTCGCATTAATGAATAATTTTGTATTTTTAGCAATTCCAAATAAGGGTTGTGTGTGCATATAATCTAACTCTGGAAAAATTTGTTGTTATTGATTTAATGGTATTTTAGGTCACCAAATATACATGATACAGTCCACTTGATAAATAAGCAAAAAGCAGTAGTCTGCTTTTGATTGGTTTTTTAAAACATCGCATTCGAAACAAAGGACAAAAAATGAAAACGAGAAAAAAGAATACAAGCCTACACTAACAGTTGCGATATTTGCAATTCAAATCGGTCACCAAATTCAATGTATACAGTAATAAGCTTAGCTTGCTGGCAGATGGCGTAAATTTCAGCAATTTCAATTTAAAAAAAAGATTCAATATGTGGTAAGGTTCATGCTGGACCGTTTTAATCCTCTTACGTGTGTATGTAAATGACACTGACAATGTAAAGCTCACCACTTCAGTAACAGGAGTTTTACTCCGGGGTACATACTTTTTCGATTTTTCGTCTCATTAATATCCAGAGTCAAATTAAGGTCGATTAAGTACTGGTTTAAAATCCTTTGTATTATTTCTTGTATGTGGTTTTACTACAAATGTATTATATTATTTAGTAATTATTCGAAATACAGCTCAAAGTGTATCTACATATAGTAATTTATGCGTATTCGAAATTAAATGAATTCGCTTTAAGTAAATGAAGCGAAATTATTATGAAAAAAATTTAATTTGATTTGAATACTGCTAACATTTATTATATCAACTATCTAAGCATTTTTTGATTAAATTTCAAAATTTTTAGAACTCAAGTAACTGGCATTTTTACTGACAATATTTTCAATGTAATTTATTAACCGATTTGATTTGATTTACTTTTAATTAAGTAAATCTAGTTATATATGATATAAGGATTGTTTTGGAAAATTTTAATTACAAAAAAATTATGAGATTTTCAAGAAAAAACGTTCTAGTTTCTCAAAATAACTTCTTTTGCTAAAATTCATTCTAATACGACGGTAGGCGTTTATATTTCGGGAACTGGCAACACTGTTGGTGTTGCTTCCAGTCTAATGATTGCATGGTGAAGTTTGTCACTTTTGACAATATATTTACCTCGACAGTTTTATTATTCTGTCGTTATTTCTATTGTTGACGGTAACTTTGTTACTGTGTTGTTGTTGTGTTCTATTGATGACAGTAATTTTGTCAGTGAAAAAATGGAATTAACTCGTGAATATTTCGTGCGATTATTTTCCATAACCTTCGGCGTGGATTATCTCAACAAGAACGCATCGACGAGCTGAATGTATTATATGGTGATGAAGACCATCGAAAACTACAGTGTATAGTTGGTATAGTGAATTCAAATTTGGATGGCGTTCTTTGCACGATGAATTTCGTGAAAGTCGTCCCACAAATGTTGTTGTGTCGGAAAACATTAATGAAGTGCCTGAACTAATAATGCAAGAACGTCATGTAACATACTCTGAGATCGAGACATCTCTAGGTATTAGCAACACCAGCACGCATAAGATTCTGCATGAACATTTAGCCGTTAGGAAGCTATGTTCACGTTGGACACCACATATTTTGACAACCGCTTAAGAAAGGGCTCGCGTCGATTGGTGCCAAGAAATGCACAAAAATACAATGGCAGTGCTTTAAAGAACATTTGTAAAGTCGTCACAGGTGGTGAATCTTGGATCTATACGTATGTATGAGCCCGACAGTAAACAGCAGTCGACTGTGATGAGTCAAAACCAACAAAAGGTGTTCGCACTCGAAGCACATCTAAACAAATGGTCGCCTGTTTTTTCGGCAAAAACTAGTCACGTTGCAACCGTGCCTTTAGAGAGTTGTAGAAAGGTCAATTCCGAATGGTACACAACAATTTGTTTGCCAAAACTTTTTGAAGAAATAACGAAAACAAACCGAGAACAACAGATCATTCTCCACCATGACAATGCCAGCTCTCACAGGTCGGTTTAAACAATTGAATATTTGACTAGGTAAAGCATTGAATTGATGAGCCATGCGGCGTACAGCCCTGATCTAGCACCCTGTGATTTCTTTTTGTTCCCACACGTGAAGAATAAACTTCGTGGCCAACGGCTTTCTACGCCAAAAGAGGCAGCTGAGGCATTCAAAACTCATATTTTGGAGATACCGCCTTCACAGTGGCAGCAATGTTTTCGTATTGGTTTAAACGAATGCAAAAGTGCACTGATTTTGAAGGAGAATATTTTGAAAAACAATAAAACTATTTTCGATAATAAATTCTTTTTTTGTTTGTTATTCCCGAAATATAAACGGTTTTACAAAATACTTTGCGATTTTGAAAAATTATTATTAATTATTATTAACATCACAGAAATTAATTAAAAATTTTTGCATTGGAAAAGGACTCGAACCCCTATATGCCGTTTTCTAGACGACTGCCTTACCAATTAGCTCATCAGACACTTTTCGATTTCTTTCAAGACGCCATAAATCGTATTATGGCCTGTTAAATTAATTTCTGTGATTTTAATTAGCGATGGCATAGCAGAAAATAATAATTTTCATTAATTTTCCATATTAAAGAACTTAATTATATATTTATATATAATTAGTAACACTTTGCGATTTTCTGTGTTATACAATATAATTCTAGGATTTTAAGTTTTCTTTTCTTCCCTGTATGTAAATTTCAAAATTTAAAATTTACTTTACTTAACCTAACCGATCCCTTATGTTCTTCAAATTTGTCTTTTAAAAGATGGACATGTCAGATAGGCAAGACTTTTAAAGTCAGATTTGAAGAAGATATTAGATCAGTTAGATTAAATTCCTATTTAGCTAATCACTTGATCAAAAGCCGACATACATGTAAAGAAGAAAGGCTACAAGCTGAATATTCTAGAATTATATTACATAAAAAAGGAAACCGCAAATTATAGTAATGTTTTATTTAATGATCAAATTGACTTAGTAACGATCCTTTTAATTAGTTCCCAAGTCGCAACACTCTTATTTCTCTGCTTACCGGAAATGGTCTTTCATCACCATTAATAATAACTATATTTTGTAGAAAGCTTATTTGCAACAGACGTATAAGATATTATTGGAATATTGTTTAGTTTTAGTTTACTTTTAAATGCTTCTGATGACGCCGTAAGTCGAAATGTACATGTAAAAGTGTATTTAAAATATATTGTTTTAATTTTAATTATTTATAAGATTCAGTGGTTCATTTTTTTAACTACATCTCGAAACAAGCAGAAAACTCTTCCTTTGGCAGGTCATCAAACTGTCGTTGAAACTCAGCAACCGCCGCATTGGCGTCAGGATATCTCTTACCAGATGCACAATTTTCCAAAGATTTGTGGACAAAAACTTCAGTTTTCCGATTTTCAAGAGGAATGACTGCAAAAGCTTTTTTTTTGTTTATACTTTAACCATGAATAACTGCTGCTTTGTCTTGGACCTATGTCAGCCTGCCTAAAATTGTTACCAAATTTTAACTACCTTGCCTAAAATGGAGTAACAATCGAAACAATGTACTAAGGTTGGCATAAGTGTTCCGAAGAAGACAAAGATCGTTTTCTTTTTGCAGGACGTTGGGTGTGTTTATATTTCATCCGTCTGCAAAAATTCATGAACTACAGATATGCTCGCCTCCACACACTCTTCATTTTTCCCAACCTGAAAACCAGGCTCGGTAGCAAGAAATTTAGATCGTAATGAGGAAGTATCACTCAACGCATATTTTGAACAGTTTGGTACAGTTTTCTTTTTTGAAAGAATGAAAAGACATGAATGTTGATGGACTAAATATAATGCATTACAGGGAGAATACTTTGAAAAATAAAATAGTTTTTTAATAAAAATTTTTTTCTTGTTCCTCTAGGGTCACTGATTACTAATCTGCCGTGGTATTATTATCACTCTGGTTTCTTAATATTTTTCTGCACAGTGCGATAATATCTTTTCATTTAATATGTTATCTTATGTTATATGAAATACTCTTATTACTCGTTGAAAAGGATTAATAACCTGTCTTGTTCTATGTATAGTAAATAAATAAATGAAAGTAAATTCGTTTATAAACACTTGAGTGATTGTTTGCAATTTCCTCTCTTTTCTTGGGCTAGGATTATTATTTAAAGTAGCTATTATTTACCTAATTAGTTTTAATGTTAATTTATTGTTTTCCCTGTTTTCCATATTTTCTTTAACCTAGATAAATATTTTTCAAGCTAAAATATTTCAGTGCGCAATTTTATTCCTTCTTTGATTTTGTTTTGTTTCAAATATTAATATGCTCAATACGATTTGGGCGACTAATTTCAAGAACATGTTTTCTTTTCTTATTGAAATCGCAATAACTAAACAACAAACAAGACAAAAGTTCCGGGTTGCTTGAGAGATAACATATGGAGAAACAGATGTATGAATACCAAAGAAAATTCAAGAACAAATAACGTTCTGCTGTGATCGATTCTTACAAATGTAAGCATTGATTTTGTTCCTACGACATGTGTCGGAAAGAGCAAAAGAACCAAAACAGGAAATCGCGAAAACGGAAATGAAAGTATCGAGATCCATTAAACATGAATCTACGAGACCGTCAGACAAACAGTTCTGCAAGAGAAGTTCATTAAAAGGAAACCAAGGAGAACCATATATGAGAAAGTAATCGATAGGTGGGAAGTTACCTGAGTGATTGTACAAAAGAACAAAGATGGTTCTAATATTATTATGTATTACTAGTATTAGTATTGCTTATTCAAATTGGAATTTATAGTTTCAATTCATATGTAGATGTAATTTAGAAAGATTGTTTTAATGGAATATCCAGAACGCGTCTAAGCGATTCGAATTTGTTTTCTCAAGTGTAGTAAACTCACACCAAAAATTCATAAGTTGCGAAGCGTTTAATTAAAGAAGTATGAAAATTATACTTTTATTCTAAAGAAGGGGCTAAGATGTAATACAATATGAACTTCTTAATTATGTCGTATTCGCTGTTTTATTTGTCAATAGCGATTACAATAGCAAATAATATTAAACTAGAAACTATAGCAAATACATCAAAAACAAAACGATATTCATGTTGACAGACGTATGATCCATGGTACAAAAACGATTCGCAAACAGGTTTAAAAAATTTGGAGGTTAAATTATACTTCTCACATATCGCGCAATGACACAAGAGACCAGATATTGCACCAGTTTGAAAATACTAAAAAAGATATCTAATTGTCGTTTTTATACCCAACACCTAATTTTCAAAAAAGATATACAGAGAATCGTAATAAATATATTCTTCTAGCAGAAGAGATGCAGCAATTATTGTATCAGAAACAGGTTAAAATTGTACGAACTATAATTTCTATTCCTGGAATAATTCATAATAACATCTCCACTAAAGCTTTAAAGAACTTGATCTCAATCCAGATATACGTATATATATATATATATATATTATAACACAGAAAGAATGTTATTATTGTCTGTTAAATTGTCAGAACATTTCTGGATACACCATAAAAAGAACTTAATTTATATGAAGGTAAACATAATCAAGCATATTCCTTTGTATGAAGATACAAAATATCATAAAGCTTGTATTCATTTTATCTGCTTCTGGGTTTCCGGGCTGGAACCGCATCACTAGTATAACTCCGACGTTTCGTACCCATTTGTATGGGACATCTTCAGGGCTGAACTACTGCACTGAAACTGGTGTAAGTCGATGGGGGACGCGTTTATATATGGATAATGGGTCATGGGTCAATGGAGCGTTACGGTTGCGGTTGGGTAGATTAGAGATGCAGGATTGCCAAGCGTTATGTAGGGGGTAGCCATCATCGCGCTCAAGGTTATTGGGGTTCTTAAAGATCTCTATAGTTTCCCGGATTTTGCGACCATAGAAATGGTTAGTGCGGGATAGGATCTTGGTTGAATTAAAGTGAATATGGTGCCCGGTTTCCAGCCTATGCTCGGCAAGTGCAGAACCGGCTATGCGCAGCAACCTAGTACAACGCTCATGTTCAGAAACACGAGTGTCGACAGACCGCTTTGTTTCATCAATATATGCCCTGCCGCATGAACAAGGAATCCTGTACACACCAGGTGATTCTAAAGAAACATGGTCTTTTACGGGAAAGAGGGTCAGATAATTTGGAATGGGGTTTGAAGATGGTTTTGATGTTGTTTTTGAGAAGAACCCTACTGATGCGGTCAGTAACACCTTGTATATAGGGTAGGTGGGCTTTAGAGAGGGGGAGAGATGATGTAAGCTGTGTATTAAGTTGTGAGATTTTGGGATTAAGATGTCGATCTATACTTGTATTCATTTATTGTTTTGTGATGTATACTAATAGAGCAGTATCAGTCGCGCACAAAACCCATAAAAAAGTTTTCTAGTGTTGAAATGAGGACGTGCAAGAAAAATCTAAGCACATAGTATTAGTAACGTATAGTCCGAGCTGAGCTGAGTGAAAAGTTTCCCGGCGTTAGGCTGAGGAAGTGTGAGAAAAGCCTATCCCATAATGATAATAATAATGATGGTTTATTAAGTTCTCAATGGTAAAACCAATTATGGGCCCATAAATAAATAGGAAATAATATTGTACATGAATAACAATCAATAAAATAATAACAGAATAATAGAAGAAATTAACATAAACATACCAAAACAAGAAAATCATTTCATTGTCGGTCCAGAGAAGATACAACCAAAGTATTTATTTGCGTTTTTACACTTTTAGTCATGGTACTACTTTTACACTTTGGATGAGCAAAAGCTATGGTGAGGCCCTGCAAAATGCATTCTCTTAAGCAAAGAGGGATAGTTAATTTTATTATGTATTATACTATGCAAAAATTACTATTAGTGATTTCATATCTGTTAGCCAACAACATTAAAACAAGTTATAACCAACAATAGTAAATCATGAACATTTAGAAGATTGTTATAATCTGTACTTCTGGTAGGATACTGTCCACTACTGACTTTATATTTCGGAAACATTGACGAATGTAAATATGATGTCAAATTATTGGAGCGTATTAGAGTTTACTACGAATTAACGTAATTGTTTTTGAATGGCAAAAATATTTTGAAGAGAGCAACACAAAACAATAAATCGCAGAAGCATTTTTACAGATATCAATAATATGGTTATCAGTTATACCACTGTCAAATAATACTCCTCTTTTATCGTCGCAATAGGAGTTAAAAGTTTATTATCGATGGGATAATTAAAATCAAAACGACCTTTTTCCATAGATAATCGAATCACATAGCACTTGTTGCACTTAAATTGATATTTTTCTGTAGCATAACTTCGTTATTTGGCCAATTAATGCAAATATATACGTTTAAATATAGGGTATAAGCAAGTTCAGGACATTTCAACTACTCAAGATCATACAAGAAGCCGTCTTTGAACTACTTAGAATTTAGATATGAAGCTTGAGCAACTCTGGAATAATGGATTAAAATCATACTAAAATACTCTATTAGTTCTTCTATGCAAATCAGAAAATCTTCACTTATTCCGATATTGTGCAGTTTCTTTATCAATATGTAGTGATCAATGGTGTTGAATGCAAGAGTGAAATCCATGTATACGACATGCAGTCGGTGGTAATGCAAAAGCTACAAAGCCATGTTCGATAGTGGATATTTCTGCTCATAAAGACACTTGCATAGTGGTTACTTCATCTTTGCTTCCGTGTTGGAAGCTCAGGGTTTAACTGCTGCTACTGCTTTTCTTGTTGCACTCAGTTCCAGTGCAAGATTCACATTTATAGACTGTTATTAGAAGAATATTTGGGTAAATAACAGAATGTCGTAATAGAAGAATTCGTTTATGAGGAGCGGCAATTCATTATTAAACTTTTTTTGATAAGGGTACGTATACTCATTTGTCAATGAAAATTTAGCCATTTATTATTCTCAATACAGTAAACATTTTTACAAAATTTAGTTTTAAAATATTTACGATACTTTTATTAGGTAATGCTTTTTTTTCTTATATATTGTAAGTTAGTTTTGCATTAGCAAGCATAAGTACAAAGTGTACTAGAAACGTTTTGCAATATGACAACAATGAATCCTAGGAAGCTGCTTGTTGCTGCATGTTGAGACATGTTCATACGTGCATAGTAGCTGCAGCGCCATGTCGATGGGCTTAGTTATTCATTAGTAGTGAGAGTGTTAAGTACTCGCCATGGCATCGTGGTCACGAATTGAGATAAAGGCAGTTTTGCGTTATAATTTCTTGCGTGGTTTAAACATAGACCAGTGCTTCGAAGAAATGAGTCTTGCATTAGGTGATGTTTGTCCACATTACACAACGATATTTAGGTGGTATAGAGAATTTCCAAGGGGAAATTTAACTGTGGAGGATGCTGAGAGGCCGGGAAGGCCACGAACGTTAGTTACGGAGGAAAACGTTACTACTGTGAGGACAGGGCTTAGCGAGGACAAGCGAGTGACCTACCAACAGATAGAGGGTACTTTAGGCTTAAACGCACCAGCAATTCGTTCGATTCTGCATGATGATTTGCATGTGAAGAAACTTTGTTTTCTCTGGGTGTCGCATCGACAGACTAAAGAGCAGATGACATGAAGTGTGACTTGGTACCGAGAGATGCTAAAAAAGTTTAATAAGGGACAATCTCGGTATGTAAACAATATCGTGACTGGTGGCGAGACTTGGCTGTACTATTACGATGTGTCCACCAAAGTTCAAAACAAAGTTTGAGTCTTTGATGATGAGGATACACCCATAGTTATCAGAAAATCTCGATATGTAAAGAAGAAAATGATGTATTTTTCAAATCGAGTGGAATTGTGGGACGCGTCGTTTTGGACACACAGAACACAGTCACAGCTAATTGGTATACTGAACAGTGCCTCCTTAAAGTCATTGGATCTATGAAGAACGTGCGGCCAAAGTCAAGAATGGACACCTGGTTCTTCCATCACGATAATGCTCCAGCTCACCGTGCCAAAGGCTGTACCGAATATTTGACCACGACAGGATTGAGACCTCCCGAGCACCCCTCCCCTACAGCCCAGATCTTGTTCCCTGTGACTTTGCACGTGAAAATTAAGCTAAAAGGGAGGCGGTTTTCCAGTGATGAGGACCTTCTGCGTGCTTGGAACAACGAGTGTGCTTTACTTCCTAGTGAAACTTGTCAGAACTGGTTTAAAGATTGGTTTCGGAGGATAGAGAGGTGTTTTGGGTGTAGAGGAAATTACTTTGAAAAAATTAAATAGACAAAGCTGTATTGCAAAACTTTCCTAGTACCCTTTGTACCTTGTAGCATCGTCAGTTATTCTGTAACGTGCAGTATTGTCTTTTGCGATACTATTATATCTTGTATACCTTTCGTATATATACAGAGAAGTAAAATTTGTGCAAAACTCAGCCCACATAATGCATACTGTACAAACAAATAATTTGTTTGATGTATGCGTTAAGAGGACGTTGTATTATAAAAAAGAGAATTAATTTCAATGCTTTCATGACATTGATACAAGAAAAGGTAGAACAGTTGAACTAACGTCGGAAGCGTAAATCGACCCAAATAGAAAACATAAAAATGAAGACAATTTATAAGAACGTAGAGGTTTGGACTCAACTCTAGAATCCTTGACAAGAACACAAAAAAGACGAAATTTATTAATTCGGCATTTACGGTAAAAAAAGGTTCTGGATAAGTAATACCATTGGCTCGGAAAATTTTAAATTACGAACGTCCAGAAAGAATTGTAAGCATCGGGTGCTAGAGTTTATTTCTTACATTGAAAAGGATTATTTCTATTGATTTTAACTTAGTATATTATACAGTGTGATAACAAGAAATGATACTGGAATTTTTTTGAATAGCTAACATTCGATTTTGAATAAAAAAATAAAATTTTGACAGCAACATATATTTAAATAACTAATAAACTATATAACTAAATAAGATAATTAAGTAATTGATTGCTAGACTTATTATTAGCGTAGCTGTTCTTTAATTTTGGTTTATTTATAAAAAGCTTTAGATAATTTTTTTCTAAATAAACTTACCATTTAAACTTTTTTTAATTAAATATTAACTAAAAATTCATTGAACCTCAGTCTTTTTGGAGAATCCTTTTGCCTTTACCCCATGTTGTTGTTTATTAAGAAGCTCCTTTGGACTATTTAAGAAGTTGTTTGCAGAAATTGTTACACTATTCGTTCAATTATGTATGGGTTAACTCTGTTTTTCACTCAGAACTTTATTTTGCTTCATATCAAGTCGAATGGTTTTCTCCTCTTCAGTCGTCGTCAAGTTGGATTTATCATATCATATAAGCCTGAAGGATTCATGAGATGTATGATAGATCTTGGTAGGAAGTCTCCTTTGTTTTTTGGAAAATATTTTGATTTTTTTTATTCATCAACATAAAGCCGTTAGATATCTAGCATTTTAGCTTGCCTTATTTTTATTGCCATTCTATGCTTTCTGCTGCGTTTTTCCATACTTTTTTCGGCGTTTACTTGTCTTTTGGTCATAGTGCATTCAATTAAATCACCTTTTTGATTATATTTGTTGATTTCCTCCTCATTATATGTATGTCCTGCCCATTCTAACAATTTGGTTTTTATATCTTATTATCTTCTTCTGACTCTTCCTCTATATATTTGTTTCTTCTCTTATAGCTTTTTCATTATTCTTGTCTCCGTTCCTTTTAAGCAAATGCATATGTGACACCAAGACTTATCCGAATACTAAGTAGGTTTGTTTTGCTTTTCTAATGGCGCTACTAAGAATTACTCTTTTAAAAAAGTTCGGTTTTCTCTGCAACAGACTGTGTTCACATGAGTACAGACAATTTTTAATAGCTTTGGCGAAATTGTTTATTACAGCTATAGATCTATAGTTTCCGTTCAAGACGATATTACCATTTATATGAACAGTATGTAGTCTAGTAATTTTCCAATAGTCCGGAAATATGGAAAATAAGAAAGACAAATTGCGTTCATATATAAGTCCTCATATATTTATAATAGGTCCTTTTATGAATATTATTTTACTGGTAAAAGTTGGCGATATTTTATATGGAGTAAGCTTGATGTTATTTATAAAATACATGTTAGTAATCTATAGTTCATGTCGAAAAATATAAGTTACGTCAAATAGCACAAATACACAAAATACTTGACATAAATTCTCTAGGGAAATGTAAACTACTACAATTTCCTCGATTGGTAAGACGGCCTCTCTAGTTATCGTATCCACTCAGCTCAGAAGTCGAGTGGGTCTGCTCAAATCTACATTATTGTTACTTACATACATGCATTTGAGATCGATAGTATGTACGCGTCTGGTATTTCAATAGTGCTCAGTCAATAATAACATTCAATTATTCTACGAGGAAACAATTAATCCTTAGAGGATTTATTGCAGATTGGCATTTACTGTGCTGAAAGGGGATTCACTTTGCGAGTTCATTAGAAAATGAAATGAATATGTTCATTTAAACATTTGATTTAATTTTGTATAAAATATTTGGTAATAAATTGTTTAGTCTGATTATAAATTATATTATTGATGTTTCATCAGAAATTTCTGTTCTGTCTAGTATCCATCCATAACTGATGTCATATAGAATAAATGCTCTTTTCTGTCAATTCTTAAATACTTGCCGATATAGGTCGTAGGTAATTACTTAGAATGCTTGATTACCATAGAAGGATCTTTTTTTATTTTCAGCTTAGATATGACTTGGCCATTCTCAAGTGTATATAAGACATGTATGTATAATGTTGCGGAAGTTCAAATTACAATACAGTGCTACAGTGGCGGCTGAGAAAATATGCAGTGCTTATGGTAGTGAAGCGATTAATGGAAAAATAATAAGAAATTGCTTCACCAAGTTTTGCTCTGGAGAAAAACCCAAGGCTAAAGCGAACATCTGATTTCGATTCAGATCAGTTAATAATTCGGGTGTAACAAAGTCCTCGTCAAATAACAAAAGCGGAGAAGCTGAGTACTTCTCAATAAACTGAGTGGTGGCACCCTAGTAAGCTCGGAATTTTGGTATCACAAATGTTAGTAAAACATACAAGGCAAACAGAAGGTCGATCATCGCAAGTCTACTTAAAAAGAAAACCTAACTCAAAAGTCAATATTCACGGGAATACAGCTTTAGTGCGTGTATGGTGGGATCGTTGTGATATTGTTTCACTATGAGCTAATTGCTGGTAATGCAATGGGGACAATAGAGGTGTCTACGTTCAGCAATTGCAGAAAGTACAGGAAAAATCGCCCGGTATTGATTAATCGACGGATAAAATGTTGGAAATAGACTTTGTTTGTTATCATCCTCGATACTCGCCAGACCTTGCTTCAATAGACTACCATCTATTCTGATGACTGCAAAATTCGTGTGCATTTGAAATCCTTTTTCCAGCGAAGCTCAGGACATTCTATGAGGAGAAGATTAAGTTGTCTGAAAGATGGCAACAAGTAATTGATAATTATATGGGGATTACACAGAGTGTATACAAAATATGCGGAAAAAATTCAGGGAGGCATTCCTTGGACTATTTTAAGATTTGTTTCTGTTCTGAGGTAATTTTTGGAAAAATATTTTATTTTTAAGATACAGGGCGATAAAGGTGTAGATATTTTCAGAATTATTAATGCAGTCTAAGTATGGGGTCCTCGACTGGATCTATCAAATATAAGAAATGTCCAGAAATTCATTTTTATGTTCTTAACCTGATTAGAAAAAAATGGGTAACATTGAGTAGTAACTAGTTTATCTTATAATTAAAATTTCCTTCATCGAGATTCGATTATCACGCCGATATTGTTTAGATGCTTCTTCAAAGGGCAGCGCTCAATCTACAAATAATTTCCAAGATGCAGGATTGTTGCCTTAGGAACTACAAATTATGCAAAGGTGTGAGATTTTTTGAGAGAGAAGCAAATGGCATGTTAGACTTTTTGGCGACTAATCGTAACGACTAAACGTGATAGTGAAAATTCGTAATTTTTAAGAACATAATCAAATGTAAATCATACAAATATACAAACTTGAGCAAGTTACAAGGGCTATATTGTAATTAATTTGTCATGTCCCCCCTCCGAATTAAAAAATAAAGCGCGGAAAAAGATTTCTCATATAAAAATTTATGGCCAGTATTGGATAACCGAAAGTAGTGAAATAGTTATAAGTGCGACAAACCTTCAGAAAAATTGTAGTAGGTAGCATTTAAAAGTAGATTAAATGTGAACGTAAATAAAACAGAGATAATAATGGTTTTAAAAATGAAACAACTAAATATCGCTTTCAAAGGAAACAGAGTATGACTAGTGGACTTGTTTAGATATTTGGAATGAACCTTTCTTATGAAATTAATGATCGTATAAGTAGTACCTCAAAGGCTTATTACGCGTTAGGGAGGGCCATTTTAAAAAAAAATTACAAGGTGAAGTGGTTTAAAAAGCTAATCGCTTATGAGGAGGGTGTCATAGATTCTGACAAAAATAGAACTATTTGTGCCAGTTAACAGCTTATTTCTTAACAGTTTTCAGCTAAAATTTTGACAAAAAACGCAAAAAGCTGTTTTTTTCGGCTGGGGAAGTGATGGCGACTGTTTTTTGGGATGGTCATGAAATTATCTTAGTCGATCATCTTCAAAAAGGAAAAACTATTACAGGAGCATACTACGCATCATTACTTGACAAGCTGAAGGCAGAAATTGTGGAAAAACGGCGACATTTGCAGAAAAAGAAAATCCTGTTTCACCAAGATAACGCGAAGCCTCACAAATCCACGGATTACGGTTTGAACTGCTTGACCATCCGCCTTACTCGCCAGATCTAGCCCCAAGCGGCTTCTTTTTGTTCCTTATCTAAAAATTGCGCTTGGAGGACAGAGATTTTCGTCAAATAAGGAGGCAATCGCCTTCGTGAACAATTATTTTGCAGAGAAAAACTCCGAGTACTATTTGGAAGGGTTAATGAGATGGGAGCATCGCTAGGAGAAGTGCGTAAAGTTACAAGAAGACTGTGTAGAAAAATAAATATAGATTTTAAGAAAAAATGTCTTGTATCTTTGTTAGGTCGGAATCTTTTCAGACCACGCTAGTACATGTCTGTAATAGATCCATACTGCCTTTTCCTAAACGTCATACAGATTGTAAAGAAGATTTTCATAAAAAATTTTCAAATTCCATAGTTGATAACAGTAACTTTTCTGTTAAAATTTTGGGAATAGTTGCGTTGATGAAGTAGCTGTTGTCGTAGAAACGAAAATATTGTCGAACTAGACAGAAATATAGTTCACGTTATTCGTGAACTATACCATTTTTGTACGATGCTCATTTCAGTTGACCAAGACCAAGGCGTACAATACAACTAGACGAGGAAATTCTATACGCAGTACAAGACGATTCTTCTGTTAATACTCGGCATTTAGCTTCAACAGTAAGACAGTTCATTTGGTTCTACGAGAGAATTTTCTTCATCCATATCATGTTACTACAGCTCAACTGTATAAAAATAATAACGTATGTATTTCGATTACATTTGTGCATTTTTCATTTTCTCTGACGGTTGTTTTCTAGTTTTTTTATTGCTAATATTCAGTGTAAATGAAATTATTTTCCTATCGCCACCTACAGAGAGTAGGTAATGGTTTAAAACTTGACATATAAATTATAACTATTTTAAAATATATGTGCAAATATGCATAATTTAAAATGAAATTGTGAATAATGACATAGCAATAGTATAGGTACAGATTATCTAAGATAATTTTAGTTATTCGTTTACATTAACTGGCTAAATTTAAGAAAAAGGAAAAACATTATTAATATTAGTTAATTTTTTTGTCTACATACTTTTGATACGAGTAAAATTATCTAAATTTAATTAAAAGCAAGAAAGCAATAACAATAAATTATGGAAATTTGTCAACCGTGCGCAATATAATTATCCTGATAGATTTCCATATTTTGACAGATTTGTAATTTGTATCATAAATTATTGAGCTATTATTAATGCTACATTGCTCTAAAACTTTCCAAAGTCTGCCCTAAAACAAACTCAAATTGAATTGCGTATTTACTGCTGTTTACCTATTAGTTACAAAGCCAGTTCTCCCAGTTTGGGAAAACCTTGGGAAAGCGGACAATTTAATCCTAAACTCGACGTAGCTGTTGGTAAATGAAACGTAAACAGCACTAAATAACAAATATATGATACTATTATGCTTGCGTTTATATTAGTTGGGGAATATTTAGTGAATTTGACATTAATGGCGTATCAGTTCTAAATTGTGCATATAAATATATCATATTGAAGAAAAATCTGAATATATTGTAATGGACTCTCTATCTAATTTTTTTGGTAAATAATTACGGTTTGAACCGTGTAATTTTGCGAATATTGTAAAAGAAATTTTTAAATTATGCGAAATTGTGGACAATGAAGAGGTCTTAAAATAATCCATGAAATATAAAAAAATTGTTCCACTTTCGGAATCATATTAAAAACAAAATAATTCAATGCTTTGTCAGAATATGCTGATATATTTATTTTCTTTTTAGATGGTTTCATTTTTAAGCTATATTGTCATATATTGAATTGACTCGGCCTTTACTTGATGAACATTTACGATTAAATTAATAAATACTGTTATTTGTTATTAGCCGTATTGATATCTACAAAGTAATGAGAGGGAACGATACGTCCATCTCTCAGGTAGAAGTGAAAACACTTACATATTCCACTTTAAAAACATATAGTAGAACACATTTTAGATGTCGAAAAACTATTGTTTTGCATATAAGCGACCATTAAAATGTAATTAATTAAATAATTCACTGCACAACAAGGCAATAACCAAGATCACAGTTTCACACAATTTCAACTCCTGAAATGAGCGAAACGATGTTCTTGATCATTGCTCTCTTTTGCGGTGAGTTATTTCGTAAAATATTGATGTCTAATTAGCCTTGATTGATTTCAGAATTATATATGTTACAGTTCGTTGCCATGGTGTTGCAAGATTTAGTTTAGTCTTGCCACACCATGGCAACGAACTGCAACATATATAATTCTGAAATCTCATATCAAAAAGTCAAAACGTGATTGTGAACAATGATTTAAGAAAAATAAAAGAATATCAAAATTGAAATATTTAGTCGTCATTAAATGTTTTTATTTGAATGAATTAGAAAATTTATACAAAGTAATGCCTCTTAATATAAATCACTAGTCATTATGTAAAAAATTAGCGACTTACGTTTCACGTTACTTGAACTTAATCTAAGTTCCTCTGATTACCACATTTTCCCTCAACTGAAATAGTGTCTAAAAGGCTTAGAGGGGTTTGCAAATTCGTAGTAAATGTATTAAATTGGAGCAAGATTATCCCAACAAATAAAATTTTTTAAATATCAAATTTTATACATTTCTGTAATAGATCAAGAGTTTATTAATATATCCTCCTCGACTCATTTTAACGTTTACCCAACTTTATATAAAGGGTTTCTTATTAAGATTGCACATTTTATTTGTAAAACATAACCCGGATAGCAATTTTTAATTCGATATAAAATGCAATTAATACTATTTTTGATGAAACACATAATTCAAATGTTCCTCTACTGAAGCATTGAAAGGAATGAATTTACTGAACTAAATTTTGTATCACTTTTTCAAATTAATTGTGTCAAAATCCATCCATGACACGTTCATTGTTGGAATACAAGTCGTGTAATACTTCTATATTGTTGGAGAAATGTAACAAGTTAATATAACACAGGAGGAAATTTAGAGGTATTAAATCAGGAAAACGAACTAATCCATTTTTAAAAATAATCAATTTTCTGTTAATAAGAACTGTTCGATTGGCAGTATGGTTAGTGTCACCGTCTTATTGAAACCACATGTCCAAGACTAGAGTATCTAATCCAAACCAAAAAAATGTGGTTAACATTGAGCAATAGCGATTTTCATTTATAGTAAAAGTTACCAGTGTCGTTGGAAATAAAGATTCAACGACTCCTCAAGCACAAAACGTACGCCGGACAGTCAGTTTAAGTGAATAAAATACTTTTTCATTCATTACTTCTGGTTGAATTTCAGACCAAACACGCCAATTTTGCTTATTCAGAAAATCATTAAGTCAGAAGTGAGCTTGTTCGTTGATGATGAATTTTCTATGAAATTGGAGATCATTTTAAAGTTTCTCTAAAGCTCAATTACTGAATCGGTGATGTACGAAATAATCATTTGTTTCAGTTTTTTGAGCTAAAACAATCTCGTAAGTACGTAAGCCAAGACTTTTTTGGCAAAATTCGTACGAACTACTGTTGAAAATCCCCAATGCCTAATACTGACGAATACTTCGAATTTATAAAAATACTATACGTCACAGCTGCAATATTTTATTCGCTCTTTGTACTTTTTGTCTCACTGGTATGGGAACGTGGTAGTGAAACAAAGTCAAAATGTTTACTTCAATTTTTGCTCAAAACGTTCGATTGTTTTTCGACCTGGACGATTATAACGACGAAAGTTGAAGTTAATTAAGTAACTGAACAAAAGCTGTTTGAATTCTGATAAAATATATGAATAATTTGTAAACGTTATCGAAGCGAATAAGCAGCTGAGTTACCAGCTGAAAGAAATCTGAATTTGCAAGTGCATCGTTTCTAATAGAAAACTCGCTATAATTACATAAATAATTATAGGTTTATGTATTTTATTCTTCTAATGTATTACTTTATTAACGTTTGTGTTTAGAAATAAGTATTAAAAATATTCGAAAATATGTTGATTTCTGTGTTCATATTTAGCCACCTTTTCAGTGTACTCGATTCATTTTCGAAGTTTACATATGTATTTATTCACATTCCAAAATAACGAAAGTTCATTTTAACGGGTAAATATACATGAATTTTGACGGTTTCCGTACATCATTAAAACAAGCTCATTGTTTGCAAGTAATCCACTTTATATTTCCATGTTTCGGTGCTGTTATTTTCATTTCTGCTTTGATGTTAATCATATACTCTTCATGAAAACCGCTTTCAAAAGTATCTAATAAATTAAAAATTATGTGAAATATTATAGTTTAAAAATTATTAGAAAATATGTTATTTATAATATGTTTATTTAATAGTTTTCAATGTACTAAATAGTAACGATAAAGGGAGAAACTAGAAAGTTATACTTTCATCACTTGGCCAGAAAAGTAAGCTACATAAATAGTGGAAGTATACTTATAGAGCATTATATCATTTTAAATCCTAATGACAACAACATATATCATCCTTACTATTTAAAAGGATGTAGTTTTAATACATGTAATAAAAATAATAAAATGTAACGAAATAAATATTATGTGGGCGTTTTATAATTAAAAAATTCATTGATGCATATTATTTTGTGAAATATTTTATAACTTATCAATTGAAATGTAATATAAAAGCAAATAATTGAAATACTTGTTGATAAATAGAAGCCAAATAATGCTAACAATAACTAATATTAAATTATTGATCAAGTTTACTTTTTCTGTTGAATAAAATAAATTAAATAAATAAATTGATTTTAATTTTTCTAATTGCTGAATTTATACAAATATTTTCTATTCTGTATATTCATTTTTAAATGAATAAAAAAATAATCAGATTATTACATGAATTATATTACTAATATTTAGAAACAATTTAAACCTGAAAATCAATTTACATTTAAACGAAGAATAAAACAATAAAACCTTATTCTAATTTAATTTGCAATTAACTACATGTTATGATCGTTATCATAGATCATAAATCAAACTTTACTTGCAATTGCAACCCCTAATAATGTTTTTTTAATATTAATATTTATTCAAAATAAATCTCTACTTATTTTTGAATAAATTTGTGAGTTGTTTATTTCAATTTTTTTATTATTATGAATAATAACAATAAGTTATAAAATTTTAAATAATGTTTCTCCATAATCCTTATTTTCTCCATTCCATCATAAGTGTCGTATCTACAAGGCAATTCATATTTAAACCATTCATATTCTATCTTCACAGCTTATTACATGCGCTTATATATTCACTAATATTATAGTGCTATATATATATATATATATATATATATATATATATATATATTATATTTTAAAACTTATTAATACTTTAAACTTTACAACTAAGTTAAATCAGTTAATCAGGTATATATTTACTATCGTAAAGCGTTATATTTTTGTTTTGAAGTAGTATACGTTCACTATCGTAACATTTTATTATAGAAAGGCTCAGCCCAGCACAGCGTCTACAAATTATTCAGCTGTATTACGAAAATCAGCGTTCCACGTGAAACGTGTTTCATACGCTTAGAGCAACTTGTGGTCTATGTAATCGGCCCACCGAATGCACTATTCGCTATACTATCGAAAAATTTGAAACGCAATTTTTATTACTAGATAACACGGGATCAAATAGATCGACGAGATCAAATAGTGAAGAAAATATGTCAATGGTAGCTGAGAGTGTACGCGATGACCGTGAAGAATCGATTCAACGTAGATCTCAACAACTTGGCTTGTCATATGCCTCAACTTGGCGGATTATACATAAGAATCTTAGTTTAAAAGCATACATAATTCAATTCGTTCAAGAATTGAAAGCGGCCGACGAGACCCATTGCTGGTTTAATAGCTGCGAGGTTCAAAAGCTGCCGTTATGTCCAGACAAATCCACGGTTTGGTGTGGTTTATAGGCAGACGAAATCTATCAATAAAAAATGAAGATCACGTGAAGTAACTGTGAATGGAGGCCGCTATCGCACCATGATAACGGACAATTTGTAGCCTGAAAATGAAGCCATGATCTTGACGACATTTAATTCCAATAGGACGACGCTACTTGCCACACAGCCTATGAAAGCATGGCTTTATTGCGAGAACAATTTGGTGAACATTTAATATCACGTAATGGACCCGTGCAATGACTGCCTATATCATGTGATATCATGCCTTTAAGACATTTTCCCTTGGGGCTACGTAAAGCCCAAAGTCTACATGGATAAGCCAACTACGATTGAGCAATTGAAAGCCAATGTTACTCGCGTTATTCGTCAAATACCACTCGATATGTTCGAACACGTCATCGAAAATTGGAACTTCAAAGTGAACCATATTAGGCGCAGTTACCGCCAACATTTGAAGGAAATAATTTTTTAAAAATAAATCTCAAGAATGATTCTTTTGTTGTTTTGATAATATAGAATACGCGATATAATTGAAGTTGTTATTTTTTTCTTAATTTGAAGGAAGTACCTTTAAATGAATCACCCCTGATTATCCAAAAATGATATCCATGCTATATTTTACAAATAAAATGCGTTGCTCTTAATGAGAAACCTTTGTATAACGTTCGTAAAAATGGGTTGAGGAGGATGTATAAGCGTATTAAATTTGACATTTCAAATATTTTACCAGTTGTAATAACCTTGCCTTAATTTACTACATTTATTACAACGAATTTAATTTCAGTTTTAATATTCTTCTACAATATTTTTCTTAAATCATAGCTCACAACTAAGCTTTGACTTTTGGATATGAGATTTCAGAATTATATATGTTACAGTTCATTGCTATGGTGTAGCAAGCTTAGTTTATTTAAAGAATCAATCAAGGATAATTAGAAATCAATATTTTTTATGGTTGTCTTGGTTGTTGCCTTGTTTTGCAGTGAGTTATTTAATTAATTATATTTTACGAAATGGTCGCTTATGTGCAAAACGTTAGTTTTTAGATATCGAGAAATGTGTTCTGATCTTTGTGTTTAAAGTAGTATAAGTGTTTTAACTTCTATCTGAGAGATATACGTATTGTTCCCTTTCATTACTTTGTAGATATCAGTACGGCTTCGTTATGGATATCCACTGTCATACACATACTTCTATTGTCTTTTAAAAACGTATCAAATGAAAAAAAACATTTATGTGCAATAAACAAACATATGTACATGTACTTATTATCAATAATTTACGATATAAGCATAATCATTTTATAATCTGTCAATTTAATTTGTCTAAATTTTAGAATTTATATAAAAAACAGGATGGTTTATTAAAGTAATAAGTAAACAATTTAATATCAAGTCGACAATACTAAGAATCAATCGCTGAGAACAGGAAGAAATACTTTCAAGAAGAACTGGATCTGCTCTTCCTAGGGTTTTAACGCTAGAAGCTCAACAGTTTTAAAATGTATTGCTCTTTTAGGAGAATGTATTGAAAAATAAAAATTATTTTGTATTTAAAAAATTCGTTTTTCTTTTCCATTCTCACTACTTGTCAAACTACCCTCGTACTTCAAAACATTTCTTAATAGACAACAACTTGAACTGACATAATTTTAGCGGTAAAATTCGTAAAATTACAGTTTTATAAATATTATCTAGAAGGAAATGACAACTGATAGTATACACAAGAAAATTTAAAGGTCAATGGAAATTATTCTTATTATTTATTTTGCGTGGTTTCTATATTCGACAACGAAGCCAAGGGCAAGGTTAGTCAACACAAGGAACACCAAGTGTCAGTGGATCGGTACCTGTCGCAAGTAAAACGTAGAAATCGTGCTCTTAATGTAACCCAAATTTGAAGTGTGCTTGCTGCTGATACTGTAATACTATTATTAAGGCAAACAATAGGAAATTGTTTCCGTACATCTATATTATATGTTCGAAAATCGTCCACTTGCATTCCTTTTACTGCAAAATATAACAAGCCCGTAAAATGTGGCAAACGAGCACATCATTTGGAGTCATAATGAATAGGGGTGAGTATCAATCTCTGATGAAATCCAGATTTACCTTGCATTCAGACGATAATCCACAATTCGTCGGAAAAAGTTCCCAATAAACGTAATGGTATGGACTGGTATAAGTAGTGAAGGATACATCAACTTTATTTTATAAGAAATGGAACTCTTACTGCTCAGGGGTATCTAGTTGAGATTCTGCAACTCACTGTTCTTTTGTATGCACCAGTAGTGAGAGAAGAATTCATTTTTATGGATGACAATACTCTTTCCCATTGAAAAAAACTTCATGAACAAGTGAATTGATGAAGTTATTGATAAAGAGAAAGTAGTTTGGCAAATCTATTACCTAAACGGGAATAGAGTACGTTTCGGATGTTGTGTGAGACGTGTTTCTGTATGAAATATGACATCAAGAACGATTTAAGCATTAAGAATTGATCTCTTCGATATTCTACTCCGGTCGGTGCCATCAAGATACTAAACTTTTTTAGATAATCGTAGAGATCATGAACATTATTAATCTCTATTTTTTTGTAAGAATTATGACAATAAAACCTTTGTACAATTGAATATTTTTGTTTTCCTGTACTAAAAATGTAAGACTTTATACTCGATCAACAAGATCGCATTAAAACTTATTTGTAGAAGCTAGAATACAATAATGTGTGCAGATACTTATTCAAAAATATACTAAAACTAAAAGATAATGTTAAATTAATTTCCATTTTAAATTTATTATCATTTTTATGAAATATCCGTTGATTGTTTTGTTCGGTGTTGTAAATAAAGTGTGTTGGAAAGCTAGAACTGGTGCTTTCCATTTAAGAGTCCTTCATTCATTCTTATACCCACACAATCATTTTTCTATACTTAGACGAAGATATTGAGAAGTTTCAATAAATATTAAACTTGAGAAATTATTAATTTCTTGGTTTAAGTTCCGTGTCTTAAAAATGCAATACAAACGCGGTCGTTATAAGCGTCTTAAATATTGAAGTCAATATTGTCTTTCAAAACAAAATTAATATAAAATTTATGAAAAATATATGAATACGAAAATATAAAAGGCGGCTCCATTGTACTCTATATTGCAGTGTTACGAAAAAATCTATTCACATAAAAGAAATAATAATGTCCTCAATACACACGTT
The DNA here is from genome assembly GCA_031893035.1 of Dermolepida albohirtum. Lineage (NCBI taxonomy): Eukaryota > Metazoa > Arthropoda > Insecta > Coleoptera > Scarabaeidae > Dermolepida > Dermolepida albohirtum. Next base: position 75,901 of record JAVIWB010002056.1, read on the forward strand.
TTTATTAGCGGTGTTTTTATTAAAACAAAAGCACGTTGTGCGAAATACATTTTAATTTAACATGAAAGTTGTGGGAAATACGACATCGTGACGTATAAAAATGAAATAAATAGAGTGATGTATAAAGTTGGAAAGTAAATTTACAAGCAGGATAATCCCTGGTAATTTTCTACATACGCCAAACACTGGCGAATAAATAGAAAGCATGATCCTCCCGCGAGCATCATTTTTCTGGCTTGACTGATGGTTACCAAAAGACTTAATAAAATAAAGGAAGACAAGATTTTTCACCGTTGGAAAATTTATTAGAAAGAACACGACTGTTGCACGTAGGTAGTTTTCGGTTAATGTTGTTTTTGCTGTAGCTACAGTTTGGAATGATTTAAGTAAATCGAATAAAGTTTTATTTAATTATTTGCTTTATTAATTTATTACTGTAAATAGATTTAAGTAAGACGCATTTCTTGATTTGAATTTACGTGAGCGTTATTTTATTTGAAAAAAATCACACAAGCAGTTATTAATATAGCCCACGTGCGTTTTCGTATATTGAAGTAAAATAAATTGGAATTATTGTTATGCCAAATTATTATTATAATTACATATACTCTTGATAAAACGATATTAATTTTTGCTGATATTTGCTTCTACTTACTTAATTTCAATGCCCATGCATCATTAATTAATATGAATGATGAATTTTATTAATGTCAACATTTTAAAAATTTTTGAAAAATTGCATGCGCGTATTTACAAGTTTTTTGCTGAAAGTAGTTTGTTTTGAATCACGCAGACAGTTTTTACAATTTAAAAGCATCGAAACTGCTATTTTAGAATTTACTCAAAGCTTACTTTAATTTTGGATAACAGGAAATTGGCCTGTGGCATGTTCTTAGACATATCAAAAGTGTTTGATTGCGTAAAGTGTGATATATTGCTAAGGAAATTAAATCAATATGTTATTCAAAATGTAGCTCCAAAATGGATTGAATACTACTTCACTGAAGAAAAACAAATTGTAAAAATGAAAAATGTATCTAATTGCTTCGACATCGTATCTGAGGATCTACTGATCCTAAACCAATTGTCTGTCGAGATATGACTTCTCTGAAGTTGAACAAAAGGAAAGAGCATTGTCAGATTTTCGTATTCGAAAGGCAAATGGCGAAAACTCTTGGAGTATTAAAAAATTATATAAAAACTGAGTGAGTGTCCAAAAGCGGAATCGCAATAATACTAATAGAACGTTGCGAATTTGAACGCAAAAACCAAAATATTTTATAACATTCTGCGAGAGAGCGATGAATTAGATGTATTATTGACTGGGATTTGGGATAATGATATTCTTGCAAGTTCTAAATTCTTCAGTAATTACCTTCTCGGAAGGAAGTGAACAGACACGTAGGTGGTGTGCTGGTTGGTGTCGAGTCCAAAATTGCTTCCAATTAATTTGTTTTGTAAAATGAAAGTTCGAGTTCTTTCATTATTGGTATACTTTGTTAACAATCACATTTATTTTTCAAAACTCTTAATATTATTATCATTTGTATACCTCCAGCCTCATTTCTTCTAAATTATAGATATATTTTTGACATATTAGAATTTCTTGGTCTTTTAGATAATGCTTTCGTTTTTGCAGGTGATTTTAATAAACCTGAGCGCGAGCATGCGTTTTCTTATCACCTATAACTTTATGTACTCTTCTAAAGCTGTCCAAATTAATACAGTTCGTAATGCAAACAATTAACATTCAAATGTTAGTTTTTACACCAGTGTTAGTAACCACATGGGTGGTCTTATAAGTACTCGGCCTGACCTAGAGATGGCGGCAGTTGTTTCAAAAATATCACAGTATTAGAAAGTACACAATTTATAAAGAATACATTTCAAGTTTGAAGACGCCACGTTGTTTAGTATTTGTTTGGCAGCCATCAATAGTGAACGTTTTCAGTGAATTTGTAAAAATGGAGAAAATTGGTCATCGTTACGTGATACAACCGATATAAAAGCTGAACTGGATTCTACTCTGGGTGAGTCTGCTCCTTCGTTTACAATAGTGAAATGTTGGGTAGCAGAGTTTAAACGAGGCCGTACGAGCTACCAAGACGAGCATCGCAGTGGTCGACGAAATGAGGTGACGACTCCAGAAATGGTGAAGAAAGTCCACAAAACAGTATTGGATGATCGTCGACTAAAAGTGCGCGAGCTAGCAGACATAGTAGGCATTTCAAAAAGTGCGGTACATCGCATATTATCTGAAAGTTTTGACACGACAAAGCAGTGTGCAAGATGGGTGCCGCGTTTGCTCACACTCGAGCAAAAACAGTGTCGTGAAGATGTTTCAATTGAGTGTTAAGCTAAGTTTCACAGAGAATCGGCCCCAAAGAAGGCGAAGACCGTTTCATCTGCAGGCAAGTTCATAGCATCGGCTTTTTGGGATGCGCGTGGAATAATTTTCATTGACTATCTTGAAAAAGGAAAAACTATCAGCGGCAAGTATTATGCGAACTTATTGTAAAGTTAGAGCGAAGAAATCAAGCAAAAATGGCCGCATTTGGCTAAGAAGAAAGTGTTGTTTCATCAAGACAATGCACCAGTTCACAAATCCGTTATTGCAATGGCCAAAATTAATGAATTAATGTTTGAATTGCTACCTCATGCACCCCATTCGCAAGATTTAGCCCCCTCAGATTACTTTCTGTTCCCAAACTTGAAAAAATGACTCAGTGTTCAAAGATTTTCCAACGATGAAGAAGTGATGTCGCCAGTTAGTGGCTATTTTGAAGAGCAAGACAGTTCTTATTATAGAAAGGGCATCGCACTTATTGAACATCGCTGGGAATAGTGTATAGAGCTGAAAGGAGATTATGTTGAAAAGTAAATATATTTCTTTTCAAAATGTTTGTGTTTTCTTTGTTGGGTGGGGTACTTCTGGGACCACCCTCGTATTCTATTCAAGCTACTAAGTTTCCCCTCATTTCTGAGGAATTACATCACCCGGCTCTCACGTTTAGTATATCATATGTGAAATTAATTAATGAAACCAAACGGGTCAAATATATTCTAACTATTGTATGTTTTGGACTTTAACAGCGTTTGGTAGAATATCTATGTATTGATCAAATGGATTCTCCGAAAGATAATTAGCAAGAAAAAGTCTTAAGATACTAGGACAGAAATCTAATGGAGGTAGGGTAAAAATCACGTAACGAATCGATGATAATGAAAGAATGTCTATTAAAACATCGTGAAGACGTATGTATTCTTTTATTACAGATCAAATATTCGAATTACTGATACATAAGAAGATGCTATATTTTCAAATACGCAACGATCTTTCAATATTTAGATTAAAACACTGATTGAATCTCGATAATATTTGTATTGATTCACAGACTAACTCTGGCTTGTCTGTTGATTAGGTATGTGTGTGCGAACAACCTTGCTGTAGAGCAGATTATTCTCGTTGACTTATACGTAGATTCTTAAAATATGTTTAAATCTGTATTTAATGTTGCATTTTTTAATTTAATTTTCAGTTTTATTTTTGTACCATATTATCAAAATTATAGCAATACGTAGAAATAACAAATCCACAATTATTTCAGTTTTAGTTACTTTTCCGAGCTTTTTTACTGCTTTTTACTAATAATTAATTAATTATTTGTTAAATAATAAAACAATACTACTTTAGACTATACAGAAAGCTACATAAAAGTGAATTGAATTCGTTTTTGTATTGTACAAGGTAGTCCTCTCCATTATCTAATTACTAATTAAATTCTTCAACTTTCGGAGTGGTATTGTTTTTGTTTAGCATCGGTTTCACCTTCACGTTTGTTTTAGTCTTTGATTTTTATTGCTTTCTTTTGCCATTCGAACAGTGTACTTGAATCAATTTTTTTTCTTAATGCCTTTATCATGTGCTTTAACAAAGCTATCCATTTTTGATTTTTCATTACATGTATTAACTTTACTTAACTAACTAACTGGCTGACTTTTGTTTTATTTTCTGTATTTGTTATTATTGAATATTTACCTTGATTTATTTTACTCTTTTTGTTTATTTTATATTTATTTACTTATATTTAATTTTACGATACTTAAACTTAATAAATTTTAATTTTGGTAAAAACCTTGATCAAATCGAGAATAATTCATTCTAATATGTCTTTGTATAATTACATTAACGATACATTAGTAGAACGCTAACTATAATAATTAAAATTTATGGAATGTAATGTACATGCAGTTAGAGCAATTAGTAAATTTCTGTAATTGTTAATACTTTTTACAGTTTTACCAAGGAATCTTGTGTTTACTGACTGCTGTTTCTAAAAATAATAATAAGGGATTTTCGTTTGACTTGTGACTCTCAATTCTTCTTGTCTAACGTTATTGTATTCTTTAATAATTTTATATTTAAAAGAATGCACAATACTTTATAGTAATGAAACCTTGTTTGTGCATAGAGAATGTAAATTACAGATTTGTAGAAATCTAAGCTAGATATTTGCATTTGATAATTCGACTTCACATTTGATTATAAATTGTGTTGTTTATATTTAAACAAATGTTATTTTACCTTAGAAGACTTGTATACACTACCGGCTAAGCTAAACGTATTTGCCCATGTGTATATTTTCATATTATTCAAATAAATAATATTATTGCTTAACTAAAACCATTATGTTATTAAATTTTAATTGAAATATAAACATAACACATGCATATTCTTCGGAATTTATGTATTTAAGTATTTTAAAACTAAATTATCGACAATAACCATTTTACGATCCAGGTGAGGCGACTAAATAAGGACCTTTGATTGACAAATTACTAAATTATTATTGGAATATGAAAAAATATGAAGAAACTGGTATTGAATAAAAAGCGGCCAGGTTGGCCAAAAATAACAACATCGAACAACTTACTTGTTAAGTAAAAGAAGTAGATGTAAAACTGAATGGAAATTGAAGCAGAGACAAACATTAAGTTACAACGGTGAAAAGGTGTTTGCGCAAAGAAAAATTGTTATTACGCAAGCAAACTAAAATAAAACGGTTAGCAAACAGCACAAGTATTGGATGCTGGAAGAGTGGAAAGCATAGTATTTTGAGCTGACGAATCCTAATTCAAGATACTCGGTTCAAAAAGAAGACCGTTTGTCCGAAGAGTAGCGGAAAACGAGTTCTAGTATAATGCATTGCATCCACTACCAAGCGTGGATGAGGATCAGTAATGCTTTGGATTTGTTTTGCTGAAACATCTGTACGAGATCTTATTAAAATAGAAGGTATACTAAGAAAATAACCGTGCAGGGATATTTTGAAACAGAATGTCGTTTCCTCTGGAACACGATTACTGAAACTTTGTGTTCCAGCAAGATAACGATCCTAAATACACGGCCAAATTGTGTTGGAGGTATTTAGGGAAGTTAGAAAGGAAAGCAATAATTGCTATTATGGAATCGCCTATATTGAGGCCCGACTTGAATCCTATAGAACTGTTTCAGAGACGAGTGCTAAAAATCAGCTTCAAAATCCACAAAAATACTATGGTTCCAAAACGGTCAAACATAGAAGCGGAAATTACTGGAGAGGATGCCGAGATTGTGCCAGGTAAGTAGTAAAAGCTTAAGGTGATCCATCGACGAACTTAAAACTTAAAGTTGAAAGACTATTTGTTAAAATTGCGTGAAATAATACTTTTTAAAATTTTAAAACATTTTGTATAATTATATATTAAATTTTAATTTTGCAGTAAGTATTACACTTGTTTTCTTTTATTTTTTGAGAGGGCAAACAGTTACGGCCGGTAGTGTATGTACATGTTCAGGCGGAGGACCAGATTCTAGGATAATTATTGTTAATTATTTTTAAGTTTTTTAAATAAAGAGTGTACGTATTTAGTTAATATATATGCTTTTATTAACTAGTCCGACAATTATATTGGACGAAAATATGCAAGGTTAAACTCTAATAATCATTTTTTGAACATTAACTTGCAATATGGGGAAAAATACTTACTTTATCTCTTATTTCTTGTCTCATCTTTTCTCTTTCTTCTTCCATTTTCCTGTGTTTTTCCTTCCTCCTTTCTTCAGCTTCTCTGATGGCTTCCAATCTCTCTCTTTCGGCCTCTTCCTCCTTTTCCTTATCGTCGCCATCATCATCTCCACCAACTGCCCCTATAATGAAAATATACGTTTTTAAGTAATTTTGTGAAGCCAAACCTTTTCATGTTTGAATATTAATAGATGCAAACATGCAGAAGGAAATAAAAAATGCGTCAGAAATCAGAAAGATTATTTAAGTATTATACATTCAACAATTTTGTACAAAGAATTCATTCGACTTTAGATTTATTTGTTAGTTCTTATGAAAATAATTTTGAATGTAAATTTACTTTTACATTTTACGAGCAGAAAAGGAACGATTATGTTATGTGTATTTTATCTTTTATGATATAAGCTTGTGACTTATTTTAAATGCTAGTAAACTTGTTTGTATACAAAGTCTTTACGAGGAAACGGAAAGTTATAGAAGATTATGAAATGAAAAATTAAAAACGTTTGCTGACGAAATCGGACTGAGAAGGGTATGCATTCTGAATCTACTGCTGCATAATGCTGTATAAAGTTATTAAACAAAGATAAACTAAAACTGTAATGTCAGGTTTTGGACGCTAAGGTATGTTAACTAAATTATGTGCGCAGATAAACTAGTAATATTAGGAGAAACAGAAAAGAAACTGCAAGAAAATATCAATATTCTTAAGGTATGAATGATATTCCAAAATATGAAAATAAATAAACACAATACTAAAACAATGGTAATAGGACAACAATGTAGAAAACACAACATACAGACAAACAAAAAAATATTAGAACAAACAGATAATTTTACATACTAGGACTGATAATAAACAAAGATAGAATGTCAGAAGATGAGATAAATAAGAGATTATCAAAAGCTGGCGGATTATATAATAACAAAAAGGGTAACTTTGTAAAATTAACACTGCATGTGAATCTTGGATAACAATACAAAAGCAGAGAAGTAGGTTAACAAATATGAAAATAAGATTTTTTAATAGAAGGAAAATCAAGAGAGGATAAAATTAGAAACTGTCGAAACAATGATAGAACAAAGTCAACTAAGTTATTTAGTTCATGTAATGAGAAGAGATGAAATTAGACAAATATTCGAGAGGAAACAAGTGGGGATAAAAAAGAAGGGAGACAGACTAAGAAGAACGTGGAAGAAAGAGGTATGGAAAGCAGCTGAGCAAAGAGGAAGAAGATGGAAACGTATAATAGGGTTTGCAAGCGACAGAAAAAAAGTGGAAGAAAAATGGAAGAAAAGAACGGAAAATTCAACTTTAACACATCTCGTCGTCTTTGCTCTAAGAAAAATCGACCGTAGAACAATCACGGAGAGAAAAGGAAATATCCACTTTGAAATGATATAATACTAAAAATAAAAGCAATGGAGGTGGAGCAATGGAACGAAATCTATTGATTCATTACGTAATATGAAAAAAATTGGTTAAAAGCATTTATGATAAAGATACTTGGAAAACGGTGGAGGTGGAATTAGTGGTGATGATCTTGAACATGAAAATATAGAGGAATCTGGTGGAAATGCACAAAACCTTCATCAGTAAGGGCTACAGAGACATGAAAATATTGATATCGAATTTCTAGTTATGTCAAAAATTTTGATAGTAAATGGAAGGGAAGAGAGTATTGAATAAATGATAAACACTGCCTTGTATTACAGTAACATTTTGCTTTAATATACACTGTAATGTATTTACTATTCTTTAGATAAGCAATATAAATACTTTGTATTGATTAAATAAATAACATATTTTATATCTGCAATATGACAGCATACGCAACACTCTATACAACTAAGGTGCTGAACATTGGCTAGTCAATGTCATACGAGAATTCTGATAATAGGTTATGGAACAAAATTTTTGGAGAGAGTATCGGGGGTAAGAAGAACCGAACACAAAGCAAATGAAAATAGTATGAGAAACCAGGAAGAGGGGTAAAAACCAAAGAGAACGCTCTGGAATAAGGTAAAATAACAGTGTGACAGAAATATTAAAGGATGGGAGAAATTCAAGAATAGAGACTTATGGTAAAAAGCAGAAAAGGGTGGCGTAAATTTACAGAAAACAATAAATAATAAGTGACTCCTCGTCACCTGTGGGTGTCTGACGACTACAGAAGAAGTATAATACCTAGTGTCCCATATTCAATGTCACGGACGATATTTATAGTGCTGGAGGTACCTTGGAAATGATTTGCAGTAACCCGGTGGACATATATTTCTGAACCACAAGTCAATCAAGTCGATTTTTTTGAGAAGTTCACTAGATAGTAAACTAAGAAAGTCGACTTTGCCACGAAGTTTGATTAATAACTGACGTAACCATATTAATCGTTATTTTTATTTAAAGCGCAAATAAAAGATCAAAATTCATTTTATTTTGAATTGTAATTATTGTAATTTAAAAATTATTTTCATGCTATTTCAGTCTATAAATCACATATCACATATAGTAGTTTTTCGTGTTAAATCTAAGATGAGAATCGGTTCATTTACATTAAATTTAAACATTCTAATTATGCAGTAACAACAGATTAAATTGTATTTGGTAAAGTTTATGCTTCTATTTATTGCAATTGTTTTGTAAATAGTTAAATATCTAGAGAAAATAAATTACTTCTAACCTTCAGGTTAGTTTTGTTTAGATCGAATGATAATTTAAATACAATAATTATGACAAATACCAATTAATAAGTAGTTATCATCTATTGTAATTATTAAATTAAGTAAACTAGAAGCAAATTATTCAGCTTAGATCGGATTTAGAAAATCCACTTATCAATATAATCTCTGGTGCTAGTTTTTAAAAACATTCTTTACAAATTCATTGTAAAGTTAAGTGTCCATTAAGTCTTAAGAGCGAAATGGCTCCCGAATAAAGTGCATGTAAATCAAGAGATGGAAATGGAGCGTCGAAATTAAGCGTCTAGAGTTTTCAATTGTTTTGGAAAGAATTTAAGTTCATCTGTTAAAACGAGTTTTCAACTGTTTTCGAAAGAATTTATCGTCTCTTACTACAAGTTTGCTTATATTGTTATATTCAGTATAGTATTCGATGCGGTAATTTTGAAATATTTTTAAAATAAGTTCAAATGATAAATTTAATATTTTAATAAATTTTAAGCTACAGTAACTGGTAATTAAACCACCCTAAAATCCCATAACGAAAGTTTTAAAGAAAATAAAATTTAAACACATGAAATTTAAAACGTATGCTTCTATATTGCACACGTTAGTATTGATTTGAACACAAATTTACTACTGCAGGATATATTTGTTTCAATATTTGGCCAAAATTTCCTTTAACTTGACGGCTTGAATTCGCTTTGCCATGCTGCCGATACAGACTTTTACGGTATCTTGCAAATTTCTGTTTGCTTTCCAGGATTTTTCGATACTTTCTTTTAAAACGCTAAAATTGGGATTTGGGAACGAATAGACAATAGATTTAAAAACACTTTAGATATTCTCGATAGCATTGAGGTCCGGTAAATTTCCAGGCCAGGGCAATACTAGTATACTGAAATCGCGAAAAACATTCTGGACAGATTTCGCCTTTTGGCATAAACATGGAAAGATATTGCTCTGCATCTAGTGAAGTATTAAAGAGCACCACAGTAGTTTTTACTACATTTTTGTATTGGTAGTGGTTCGTTGTCCCTTCGGCAAAGTACAGAGGTCCTGTTACAGGCCCATTAAGTAATGCATGACAATATCATCACATTAGGGGATGCTTAATTCTTTTCTATAACATTCGGAAGGTGTTCATCTCATAAATTTGATAGATATTGTAGCTGCCTCAAGTCGTGACTTGTTACTGAATATGACCTGTGATTGAGAAATTAACAACAATAACTAACACGTAATGTAAGAGGATATTTTTGAAATATTTGCCATATAATTTTATCTAAGACCTTTCTCCATAAGTGTCGAAGTGTCGATGCGTCTTGGCACATTGTAGATGCTTTTTCATTGTTTCGGTAAAATGCTTTTTTTTCGAAGGCTGGCAGCATTTAAATTCAGCAGCCTATAATCGAATGCACAAGGTCTACTATATTAAAACACTGATGTTAAAATTCCTTAACGGAAGCTTGTCTATTTTGCAAAGCAATGCTAATAATTTTTCTATCCTCTCTTTCCGTGGTTTTGCGTGACCGGTAACAATATTGTCGCCCACTTGAAATTGAGTGCAAATTTTCTTTAATAACTGTTGCAATTATTGCCTCTTTTCGACACGAAACTTCCACTTTTCTAGTAATTTTTTGCTTTGAGAATACGAGCAAGTTTCTAATAAAGTTTCTTTTCTATTTTTTTCACTGTTTGTATTATTTTTCGTCTTGCCCATCGCATATATCTTCGTTTTAAAAGTATAAAGTATAAGGTTGATTTACCACTAACCTAGCTATAAGACACTAAACTACAAACGGTAAGTACGTTATCACGAGCATACTTTTCAAGGTTCTAACAATTCTGAATAAATTTTACTTGTATGAACGTATTATACCACACTTTTACTATCCTAGAATTTAGAGATTGCACGTAAAGATTATGAGTTCGGTAACTTCAGTAACCTCGAAGCTTAATACTTAATAAAATAGTTATATATATATATATATATATCAAACGCAACTATTATCAGGTGAATCGGTCTGTTGAATAAAGAATCAAACATTTCTAGTTTTTAATACTCTATATTTCGCTGCCGAAACCTTTGCAGCTTCCTCAGGAGTGTGCTACAAATGGACACCAACAGTAGTGGCAATTACAATTCAATTATTAATACTTACAAACTAAAAGGAGTCATACACTGGCTGATTCAGAATAATTGTATAAATAACTCTCAATTTTAATTTTAAAATACATTGTAAAATAAAATAAAACTCAACTCAGCAGAATTAGTTTAACCTATTTTGTCCGTCCGTGAAACTGTACAGAATTATAAAAAGCGAGAATGATACAAAAAACGGAAAGTGAATTAAAAACGTATGCATAAAATATAAGGCAAACCAAAGCCAATAACACGCAAACACCTCCACCAGAAAAAGACCAAAACTATACCGGGGTTAATCAAAAATCAATCACAAAAATCAAAAACCTTGATTCGATCATTAATGGTGTAGTATCTTTATTATGTTGCAGTAAATTACGTGTAATCTGTCATCTGACCTGTAATTGACATATTATCTGTGCTTGTTAATGTGATACATCTCCAAAAAAAGTCTCTTCCTATAATTGTTTTCGGTTTCCAGAATCTTTACCCCTTCAAAGTATGTGAGTCATCGATGTAGTGCCGTGCTAGTGAACATGATTTCTTGCCCACCCGGCAATCACTTCTATGCTGGGTTGGCCGCTGTTTGAGCCACTGCGAAGTTTGCCCAATGTAGCAATCTTCACAATCTACACAATTGATCATGTAGACACTATTGATGTTAAATAGGATCGGCGTTTTATCCTTTGTTGTTGTGTATAGTGTATGCAAATTAGTGATATTATATTTGGCAATCTTTAAGTATTTGATGTTTCGCCTGATAATAGTTGCGTTTGGGATATTGAGCGTGCGGTCGATTGTACAGTCCTTACAAATATACATGTATATATATAGTGTAGGTTAACAGTTTATATATTTAAGAAATATGTATATTTATCTTTTGGGAAGAGTGTTTAAAGTATATTATTCATCAAATTGAGATCCAGACTAATTTAATTACCAGATACTGTGTTTGTATTTATATATGTGAATATACTTATTTTGCAGATTTTTGTATTAGTGACTTACGTGTACAGAGTCGTTACTATAAATAGGGAAATGAAAACATGATTTTAATTGCGTAACACTAAAAAAGAATACAACCCGAATGTACTAATTATCTGCGTAAAGTTTGCTAAAAGAATGCTGAAGCATGTTATGCCACCTGCAGTACTTTCAATTGCTGTATTATCTACTCAAAGGGCACTCAGTTTAATTACTATCTGGTTTTGCTAATTACGTATTTATTCGTTTGTATTCCGACTAAAAGCTTGAACTATGATGATGTGTGGTTATTTAAAAACGTATTTTTAACTCTATTTTATTGTGCACTGATTGTTGTGTCTTTTAATGTTGTAGTTACATGCATATACCTAAAAAGAATAGGTTTTACGTGTATTTTAAAAACTTTGGCGAATAAATGAAAAACTAATTAAACTAAAACAATATTTAATTTTTAAAATAATTATTAAGGGCAATATTTTGTAATCTCGAAAAATATAAAACTTATTTTTTATAAAATTCCGACAACTTCCTTTTTGTAAAAATAAGTTCAACATTAGCAGAATGCAGATGATGACTTTTTCAATTTGAAATTAATTAAATTAATCTCTTTGGTTGGTTTTATTGTTTAAACAATTTCTACCATTTTTTTGTTAATGTTATGCGTTGCCGTGATTACTTTAATATTAATTTTTTTTAGAAACACGTATTGTGTTTCAACTATATTCATCTATAAAAGGTTGATTCCGAAACTTTGAATTACGATCTGAGGATTATTTTGACATCTTAAATTTCAGGTTCTAACTTATGAGTTATATCTAAATTTATTTTAACAAAATCAGGACATTCGTGTTGCCGATGGATAGTAGATACCGTCTTTTGTTTATAAAATTAATGACAATGGCATCGAACATGTCATCAGATAATATACTTGTAACTGTTGCACCACAAATAATTATTAAATTTCTATGTGCTTAAGGTGAAAAAAATATTTATCGTCGGCTGTAAACACAATTTGGTGAAAAATACCTCTCAGGAAGTTCCGCATTTAATTGGCCTGCATAACTCATTCATTAGGAGCTGCAAACTCTTAACACACTTTCCAGAACTCAAGAAATATCCCTCGTACTTCAAAAATAAAATCCAATCGATTTTATTCCGTTACGAGATGGAACGCATAGGAAATTATTCTTAGTCAATGAATACGATACAAAACTAGATCGAGATTTATGCAGTGAATCGTTTCGAAGATGGTTTCAGTTGAAATTTTGATTGCATCCAATAAGTTGTCGGATACGCGGATAGGTCACATCATCATCTAGTTAGTATGCAAAAACTGTCCGACGGAGATTTGATTTATACGGAAAAATTCGCGTCGTACTGCTATACGTTTCGAAAAATAGTGTCGAGACTGCCGAGCGACACGTTCAATTTAAATGTTGATAAATCACTTGTTTATTGCTGTACTTCTCAGTGAATTTTATTTGATTTGTGTTGTCAGTAGATTAATCAAATCGAGCAATGGCAAGTTGTGAAACTCAATTTAATTCGTTATTTCTAAGCATGAAAATGTTTACATTGTGTACTAAAATGATAGTCTGTCACATATTTCATATTTATTTATCGGGAATCAATAAGAAATGGAGACAATTCGTTCCAAATGAATTGTCGATTTTTAATATTTATGGGATCCTTATTTATGTATTTATGTATATATTCATAACTAAAAATTACACTAAGAAAGGCTTCTAAAGAAGTTTCATTGTTGCTTCTAGGTGACACGAGTATGAACAGTTTAGAATTTCTTCGATGTGAAGTGAATTTTAAATGAATAGAGAATAATTGGATAATAATCAATACAAAATTTATTTTTAAAGACGATCATGAATATACACACGTAGTTAACAGCAGAAATGACAAATCGGTTATAGATTATTTCCTAAATTATAAGCAAACGCTTCAACTACACAAATAAGAGGCGATAAGCTTGTAGGACGAGGTTAAATTAATAGTAGCCACTTTATATTAAAGATGAAAATAGGAAAAGAAGGAAAGTATAGGAAAAATCAAAGATTACAAATAAGAGAAAATATGAAAGATATAGATGGACATAATTAAGAATAACTATAAACACATAATTAAAAGAGCAACAATACGTAGAGCTTGTAGATTTCCCCTGTCGTTATCCATAATTATTCTAGCTTGACTTCCGGGCTATAACCTAATACTTAGTACTTGTACTGCCGAAATCTCGTGTTCAGTTACATTAGGTATTTTCAGAGGTTAACTGCTGCTATTGCTATTGTTATTACATTGAAGCCCGTCCCGTTTTCAGTGCAACAACGATAACAGTAACACCAGTTAAGCCCTGAAGATGTCTCGTGGAATTGAAGGCGAAACATCGGCAGTACAAGTATCGTGGACGTGGTAGATAGACATTAATAGTTAATAGTTAAACATAAGCCAAAATTAAACGCAGTACAGATGAGATTGTTCAGAATGATTAGGAAAAACAAAGACGGACAAAATAAGAAATGAGATGTTTAGATAACAACAACACAGACAAAAAGTATTGAGCCAATAGAGAACAAAACGGTTGAAGCTCATTCAAGATGATTAAGATATGCTTATCGCATGGAGGAAAATGGACAAAAGAAAAATATAAAAGGTCAAGGTTTCGGAACATGTCTCATTTATTTTTCACTAATTTGTCAAGAGAAGAATTTTTTCGACACGGCTTATATCACAGGAGATGAGACTTGGTGTTTTTATTTTTATCAGTTGTATTTTACTAAAATTCTGGTAAATCAAGTTTTCTTTGATTGTCACGGCATTATTTCTAAAGAGTTCGTATCTCTAGATTGGGAGGAAGCCAGATCTTATTATCTAGATGTTACAGAGCAATTATTAAACAGAATTTGACAATTACGATCGCTGCTGTGGAAATCACGTGAATAGTCTTTACTTCTTTACAATGTACTTACATCTTCTTATTCTTTGGTGCATAGTTCGTCGTAAAAAATAGTTATCAAACATCTTGCCTAATCACTAAAGCATTTTAATGCAATTGAAACGTTCTAGAAGAATATATTAGAGTATGAAAAGTCAAAGTCTACAGGCGTAGAATTTTCCCGGATTTTCGTTGATTTGTACATCCAATGAAAGACTTATTGGAAAATTATTTGTAATAAAATACTATCCGAACTAGTTGTCTTTTACGAGGGCTATTCAGAAAGCAATTTACGTCTCGCGGCAAGGCGAAGAGCGTGACTAGTGCTGCCATCTTGATGTTAGAAAAGCAATAGAGTTGCAGGGTGCCTTTGGTGATTAGGTTTTTGTTGGCGAACAATTACAGACCAATTAATTCATCGGCAACTTTGTGAAGTATACGGAAATAATGCATTGAGTGAAGGGGGTGTACGGCAGTGGTGCGTTATCTTTACAAATGGCGGCACTAATGTGCACGACGAAGAGCGAAGTGGCTGACCGATTATTGTGACTGATGGTGAAAATCAATGACAAGATTCATGAAAACCATCGCTTCACAATTATGGAGCCCTGGCTTAAGTTTCCTTAAATTTTGCGAAATTTATTGCATGAGATTGCAACCAAAAATCTAGGCTAGCATATTGTGCTAGATGGGTATTGTGGTACGGATATTGTCAGAAGACTACAAAAACTCTTCTCGATCGTGTCATAACTGAGGGCGAAGCTTGGGAAAAACATGTTATTTATGAGAAAAAAAAAACAGTCTACAGAGTGAGGACATACAGATTTTTAGGAAAAAAGATCATAGCGACCATATTTTGGGACAGAGAGAAGAACATAAGAAGAACGATTCCAAATAAGCGTCGGGGAAAAGTGAGTTCCAACGTCTTGTTGTTTCATTACGCTCCACTGTACACAGTTAATTACATTTCAGAGCTCTTGGATCATTCTACGACTATCACTTGTTTCCAAACATGAAAACCTGGCTTGCAAGACAGCACTTCTAGGACAACGCCGAACTGCAGGCAGGCGTAAATGAGTGATTAAAGTCTCAGGCGGCAAAATTCTATCACGATAGAATTAACTTGTCCACTGTCATGATAAGTGGTTCAGTTTAAAAGGTGACTATGGTGAAAAATAGTTTAAAATTGTGGCTTTCTATTTTAAGTAATGAAAACATAAAGACTTTCTGAATAGACCTCGTATTGGTATACTCTTGGAACTTTTTGATCTTACTATTTATTTTCTCCTTGTATACTTATTAATATATAGAAATTTATGTATATCGTTTTAATCCTGATTATTTACAATCATGAAACACACATTAGTTAGAATACAAAAATATATTTATAATTTGCTTGAATATTTAGGTTTTATCTTAGAATTTAATAATAAAAAAATATTTCAGCGAACTGTCTAAGCAAAAATTACATACATTAACGACATATTTACCAAATTTAGATATAAGAAGAATATACCAAATTTATGCAAAAGGGAGGGATTAGCAATCTGTGAAGTTCGTGAATAATAAACTGTAAATTAGATTAGCTAGGGTAAAGTTATTAAGTCTTGTAGTTAAACATTACACAGATGCATAATATCACTAAAGAGTAATCAAAATTTTACTAACTTAACGCGGAATATTGCAACTATTGTACTTTTTGAGTACCAAATAACATTTTTTTATAGCGCATCCTTTCGAAAATTCATACGTAAGTGATACGGCCAATCTCGTATAATCAATATCAATGCAATTTTCCTCTTACATTATCACACCGAACGAAGATGTTTATAGTGAGAAAATCTAAACTACGATCGTACATTTTCTATTACTCACTCCATCATAATCAACTTGAACGTAATTCAACAGCGATTTAATGAATTCAATTCCACTTTATATCGGGTAACAGATGGCGTAACGTTCAATGAAACTCATTTTCAATTCTCTCATTTGCGAGTCTCGGTCGGTAATTGAGTAACTCTCTATACTGTTCGGTTTCAATTCTTTCTTGTGGCTGCTGCTTTACCGAAGATTTCATTTCTGCTACGAATAAAGTCAATTGGAAATTATCTATCTTTGTTAATGCGTTACTATGTCAAAAGAAAAATATGCAGGCAAACAGATGTTTCTATTTTGAATTATGCATTCGCTACAATATTTGAAAAGATCTTTCTTTCATAATGAATATTTCCACTAAAAAAGAAATGTATCTTTCGGAAAACATAAAATTTATTTTTTTTTCTTTGTTTTACTATGGAATGTCCGAGTAAAGTGGTTAGAATATACTTAAATTTAATTCAGGCATGTATACGACTAGTTTGTAATTTATTAACCTCTTTATGAAGAAATACCGATTTTATCAATGAACAATGTCTTTAGATGCGATTTTGCAGGAAATAGTTACCAGAAGACCTAGATTGTTTGGTAAAACAAATTATTAATATGTTCGTTAAACAAGAAGTGGATCTATTAGTGATCCTTTCTCTGTGCCACTAGATATTTAGACTCACTTTCAATGAAAGAATAACATGCTTTATTGAAAGAGTAAATTATAAATTGGTAAGAAATTTAAATATTTTTGTGGACCAATTTAAAATATTCAAATGATCAAATGACTTATTTAAACGGCGAAACAATACTTCTTTAATTTACGTTTCAATTTTTTTTTACATTTTGATATAGAAGAATTACATCAGACAGATAATAAATAAAATGTATGACTATCTGAACGAAGTATGGTCGTCATACAAGAGGAGAAAGCCAGGCGTTCAGGCAAACTATCGATATTGGTTATCCGGAGTTTGTTTTTAGATATTGTTGGGTGAGGTTATACATAACGATGTCGCCTAAAATGATTTTTTTGTGACGAATATTAACACATTCCTAGCCATTGTACCTGCTTGAGTACAGAAAAAAGGCAATATTTAAATATGCATAAATGTTACGAGAAGTGAAATTACGCAACGTTTCTTTTGGTTTTGCATTCAATATAATGTGTTTAAAAAGCACACAACAACAAAGTGTTTAGAAATAGTACCGTTACTGAATGTTTGATTCAGTTTTAATATCTTTGCGTCAATTTTGCAAATATTAGCTTGGTCAGTGACTATTCAGCTGCGTGGAGTAAAACCTGTTGTATTATAACAAGTATTTGTTATAGTTTTGCATAGGGGAATAACTGTGTTTCCAATTTATAAAAAAGGTGAAAGATAAAAGACTAATTGGAACGACGCTGGGAAGTAGAAAAATTGGTGTACCCAATTGAGTACGATGGCTTATTGAGTATGCATTTTTTTTTAGATTTTTGCCCATAAAAAAATGGAATTTCCTACTATAAAAACGTCAAGTTTTTACGGCAGACATTTCAATACCTTGAACTGTGCCCTGAATTATGCTGAAGCTGAAGAAAATTACCACGAATTTGAAATTGCTATTATTCCTACAAGCCCGGATTATAACACAGACGAAGAAGAAGGTGTCGCCGAAAATATTGAAGTTGACCGTTTACCATACGATGTGCCACGTGAAATAGAGGTATTTTGTGGTAGCGAAAGCGAAGAAGATATTCTACTTGAACAACTAAAGAAATAAAATTTCGAGGAAAGAAATGGTGGTGGCCGCTTTTTATCACAATGTTGAGTTCCGTTGTAGTCAATGCGTGGAAGTTATATAAAACTGTAAACAAGTCCCAAATGGACCTATTAGTTTTTACAAAAGATAAGTTATGCCATACTGAAGCGGAGCACAATCAGATAAAAGAGCAAATAAAAGAATAAGTAAAATATAGTAACAAAGTATAATTTCTAAATTTATATTAACATTAAAATATAATCTTATACATCATAACACATTCATTTAGTTGATAATACTTGGTTGGTATAATAAAATTTTATAACATTCTTTATGTGATAAATAGTTACTAGAATGTACTCAGTACATTTAGAGCTTTATTTGGAAATGGTGCAATGAGGTTTCGTTTTTATAAAAAATATTTTCTTTATTTAGTATTATTCTATATCTATTTTATTTCTTGCATTTTTTGTGCTTAAATAATTATCAACATAAAAGTTTAAAGAGCAGCAATTACAAATTCGAACAACTTCATATTTTCTCATATTTCTACTTGGTCACTTGTTATTTATAACAAAAATGCTTAGTATAAAATTCGGAAAAATTATAAAAGCTAAAAAGTTTTCGAAATGGTAGTTTTTCTGTTCGAGTATCTCCTTAACAAACTGCATTTCCATATCCAGATCGAAACCGCACCAGTACTCGTTCAACAACTTTAAAAAACTTCCATGAGTGGTGGTTTCCGAGTAAGGAAGTTTAACGAACCAGCCAGGACTTACTAGATTGTAATGTCTTTCGTATAAATGTACATGTATATGTGTGTGTGTGTGTGTGTGTGTGTATCGGTGTGCTCGAGGCATGAGAATGGCAGTAAAGTAGAGAATTGATTTCGATTTGAACGAGGACCCATCTGTTCTTTAATAAAGTACAGAAATTGAATTCATTATTCCGGTATTACGAACTCTAAAATGTAGGATATAATGAAAATTGGACATTAAACAATCCATTTCAAAGAGAATATATATCGCTTGTTGAGTAGGTCAGCTTGTTAATGTAGTGCACCGTTGAAATCAATTAACTATTTATTATTTGTATATTAGACGAATGTGTGCTTCTATTGAAAAAGTAGTAATACCTTATCAAACTTACAAAATTGTTGACAATGTTTAATGTTTGAGACAACTGATGATGAGAAATATTAGGAATTGTAAAAGCTAATAGCGAGCCGTTCCAAGCGATAAGTTTCTGAATCTTCAGATGTTGGTTAAGGCTGTAAGGAAGTCGATAGACTGAAAAGTGTTTAATAGCATTGGCCAAAGATATCCTTACCCAAGTCAGAAACTGTTAAAATTTAACCGCAAGTACAAAGAACAAATTATTCGAAAACTGCTAGTATTGCCTTAGTTCAGGTTATGGAGAAACACGAATTTGTATTTTTCGCAGCAGATATGAAAATCTTGTTGTTTCCTATAGTTTGGCCAACAGTTTGATCTATTACTACATTTGTAAACTTTTTGAAGGTTTCGGAATACACAATGACCCCAGTTCGTGGAGACTATTCATAGATTCCTCAAAGACGAGCCTAAAAACAGTTTAGTTACAGAATGGAAATTTTTATCATTTCATTTCAATAGGTCATACTGTTCTTATGAAGGAATCCTACGAAAACTTAAAAATTTTGTTAGAGAAAATAAAGTACGAGGACTATTTCTGGAATATTTGTGAGGATTTTAAAATTAGTACAAATATGTTGGGTGTGTATCAAATGCTGTTGCCTTTCATGTCTTTGGGCACAGTCATGTCATGGAAAACAATTATATTAAGCAGAAGTGGTCACTATGACAGAACTTCATACCGGGAAAAGGTAATGGCATCAGTCTTTAGTGGAAAACGTGAAGATCATAATAATACCTCTGCACGTTAACTAGGACTCATCAAAAAACTTTGTTAAGACACTGCATCAAGTAGGTAGCGGTTTTGAATATCTTCGAGAAGAATCCCCAAAAATAACAGAAGGAAAACTAAAAGAATGTATTTTTGTTGGACTTCAGACACGAGAAATAGTAAGTGATAGAAAATTTGAAACCAAATTAACAGTGCAGAAAAAAGCTGTGTGTGTGTCCACGGTACAAGTTTCTACCAGTTTTTTGGGGAACAAATAGAAAATTACAAAACTTTGGTAATAAACATGACATACGCTTTTCGTGGTGCCGGCTGCAATATGTCCCTCAAAGCGCGCAATCTAGATTCTAATTGGGACTTTGTCCGGAAAATATGGACGACGTTAGTGATGAGCTCGACGAGCGATTTCACCAAGATTTTTTTGTAAAGGAAAAACGATTACAGAACAAATGAAATGCTGTAATGTTAGCAAACTACTGCTGAACGTTGAGAAGGGAGACTATGGATGTTGTTTATGAGAGACAATATAGTATTTTGTCACATTCTGATTGCGAGAATTGTAAATTGACGTACATTAAAGTATGTTATAGACAGAGAAACATTTTCATTAAAATCCAAACGAAATTAGGGTTAACTTGATCATCTACCTTTCATTAAAGTAGGCGTTTCTGTGTTTTATATAAAACTTGGTATATGTTATGTTACTTGATGGCAAAAAACAAAAGATGAAATGTATTGGGGAGTGTAGTAAATAATATTCATTAACTTCCACATAACGCTAATTAATATTCTTGCCCTTGAACCTTTGAAGAATCAGCTTACGACAAGATCAAGTAATTATTTGTTCAATTTAAAGAATCTGGGGGTTGGTGCTAACGCGATCAATACCATTTTGCAAGATTTTGTTGATGAGCGGTAGCTATATGTTCGTTAGATATTCCGCAACTTAATAACAATTGTTAAAAAGGTATTCACGGACAATCAATCAAATCTATAAATAGAGCGTCGATGCAGGCTTGGGGTAAACACAATTAATTCTAATAAAGTATTCTTGCAGCATGTTGAACGGTAACTTTATAGAATACTTAATGACACTCAAAACACAGATAATATAATTTAGTATATATACACTTTAGCATGTTCTCTATATGAATCACGTTGCTTTCGTAGTGTGCGGTAAAAGTTTTACACATTTATATGAGTTCTCCTCAACAAAACGTCAGTGGCTATTTAGATCATAGAAAGTGCGTTGGCTTCAATAAAACTCGTTCGTAAAAGAAGTCGCAATAAGAAATTAATCGCTAATTTCATTGTTATCGTTGAACATGTTGCAAGAATACTCTACTAGAATTAATTGTGTTTATCCCAAGTCTGTATCGACACTCTATTTATAGATTTAGTTGTTTGTCCATGAATGCCTTTTTAACAATTGATAAGAATTGAAATTTCTGTATTGAGATTTTAAAAACTGACTTTTCATTTCCACCTTTTATCAGGTATAAGAAAGGGACGAATATAATATTTTCCAAATATACTGAAATTATACTAACTATAAATTTATTTTATAATTTAGTGGTTTACCAGGTGCGACACTTTGCAATTATCTGCTGATGATGACAACTTAGTTGTCGAAATGCGTATACAGAATTACGAATGCGGAAAGGGGTTATATATTAACTTTAGTGATTAAGTTAATCAACCACAGGCTGCATCAAATTCAACACCAATTAAATAAACTAAAATTTTAAGAATTAAGTAATGCCAAAAGACATTTGGGAAATTCCGGATCATACATCATGTTATTATGAAAAATGCAAATCAAGGTAATAAACTAACTGGTTACATACTGAGTACAAAGTGTACGAAGGGATTTTAAAAGCAAATTCGTGAAAATAATCGAACAACAATGAGAATATGTACAGAAGTGTTAGCACACTGTAATACAAAAGAAATTAGCCAAGAACAAAGATGCTTCTTATATATGAGAAAAGTGCTTGATGTTACAAACTAAAGTAAGATATAAGAAACGTAAATATACAATTGATAATAGCAACAGCAATTGTGCAATGCGGAGCATATATAATGAGACTTATAAAACGTCGAGATAGCGCAGTGGTAAGAGCTAGACTTCGAACTCGTTATCTAGAGACGTCAGCAGTTCGAATCTCATTTAGGGCGATATGGTTTTTAAATACTTTCTTGTCTTAGGCATAGTTGTGATCTTTCCTGGTATCCTTCAGTGTTAAGAAGGACTAAAACCAACATTACTACCCCTCGATCGTCGAGGAGGAATTAGTAACACATCAAAGTACATTCTCGCTCCTGTAGTCTTGACAAGTTGAAAAGATTTATGATCCAGTTGGTCAGTCGTACAAAAAAAAATTATAATAGACTTCCAGAATAATTTTTCACGACAAAATTAAGAGTAGTGTTCCAGGTATACTTTTATTGATATGAGCAATGAACGATTCAAGGAGGGATTATATTAGTAGTAAAATTAAAGTAAGATATTTAACATTACAAAATATAATTGAATGTAATGAAATTTTTATATAAGTACAAAATAAATGTATAACAAAAGTTAGAGTTTAGGTTTACAAATGTCTATTAAAAAATCACAAATTATAGTTGGTATATGTAGAATCAATTATCAATATTGACATTAATCCATTTTCTAAAATGGAAGAGCTAGCTGGTATTGTTACTTACTAAAATAAATGAGATTTGAGTGTCTCTTAGTTTTCCAATGTTTAAAATTCTTTTTACGTTTTGTTGAAGTACGTTTTTAGACGATTTTTGTTCAAAAAATACGTATTTATTTTTTACTGTTGTTTTTTCATGTTCATAGAATTAACGCGTATGTTAATAAGTACGTAATATTAGTTTTTCTTATTTGGATTTTATCTGTTGGGCAGAAATACATTATTATTACAATTATTATTATTGTTATTATGATGCAAGTTATGTACAACGCAGGAACATTAATAGAAAACCGCATTATAAATTAATGGAGATATTATTTTGAGATGTAACTTTAACACAGATGTGGGCAATATGAATATAGAGAAGAGTATGGCATAACAGAATGTAAATGAAGAAACGCCAGCTGCAATAGCCCTAGAACTCATAATATATAGGAAAGAAAAAGGAAAAATAGAATTGTCTTAAACATTAAATATGTGGCAGGTCTCAAACAATTTTAAACAATAAAGTTTTTTAAAGTAATATGTTTCATTGAAAATAATGTTTCATATACATACGAGTAAATTGTATTGGGTTGGCAACTAAGTACTTTCGGTTTTATAGTATAAAATAGAATACTTTTTTTTTAAACAAAGAATAGTTTTTAATCAATTATATATTTTCCATTTTGCTCAATGACCTTTTGCCATCTTTCTTTTAGCTGCATGATTCCGCGCTTATAAAATTTCTGGTCCTTATCAGCAAAAAACTGAACCAGGTGCGAGTGAAGGTCATCGTCATTTGTGAAAGTTTTACCATTCAAAGAATTCTGCAAACTTCGAAATAAATGGTAATCAGATGGTGCTAGATCAGGGCTGTATGGGGGATGCGGCATCACTTCCCAGCCAAGCTCCAATAGTTTCCCACGAGTTGCCAAAGATGTGTGAGGCCTTGCATTATCTTGGTGGAAAACTACACCTTTCCGATTTGACAATTCTGGCCGTTTTTCTTTGATTGCTTCATCCAGTTTTATTAATTGTTGACAGTAAACATCAGAATTGATCGTTTGGTTCCTTGGAAGCAGCTCAAAAAACACAACGCCTTTGTAATCCCACCAAACTGACACCATGATCTTTTTTGGATGCAATTCAGCTTTCGATGTAGTTTGAGCTGGTTTATCGTGTTTGCTCCATGATCGTTTTCGAACTGTTACTGTACAGGACCCCATTTTTCATCACCAGTGATGATTCTTTTTAAGAAAGGGTCGGTTTCATTTCGTCTAAGGTGCATATCGCAAAAGTTGATTCTTTGTGTTAAATGAATTTCTTTCAATTCGTGAGGTAGTCAAATATCAAGCTTCTTAACTAGCCCAAGACAATTTAAATGTTTTTCAATTGTTGTGTGCGATACATGTAGCCTCTCCGCAACCTCTCGAACAGTGGTATGACGATCCTCTTCAATTATGACTTTGATTTGGTCATCATCAACTTCAGTAGGCCGACCAGAACGTTGCTCATCTTTGAGGGAAAAATCTTCAGAACGGAATTTTTTATACCAATTCTGACACGTGCGCTCTGTTAAGCAATTAGCACCATAAACTTCACATATCTTTTTGTGAGCCGCAGCAGCTTTCTTTCCTTTACGGAAATAAAATAGTAAAATATGTGAAAATGTTCGTTTCTGCACTCCATTTAAAATTAACCCATAACTAATAGCTTTAATAAAAATCACGCACTACCTGCTTCTGAAGTTACGTCAATGTGACTAGTATCACGCGACAAATGGTAAAGTACAGCACTAACATACGTTATACAAAAAATAAAGCAACGCTCTCTATCAGTAGAAACCGAAAGTACTTAGTTGTCAACCCAATAATTAGATATTTCTGTTACAATAAACTTAGAGTAGTTAAAATTGAATAGAAAAAAATGTTGAAATATTCTAAGTATCGTCCTCGAAAAATGATTTTAATTAACAGAACCAATTATATTTCAGAACAAAGGACATAATTTTCGGTTAATGCATTTTATATTAACAGGTTTACTTGCACAATTAAAAATTAGCAAAATTTTCCAGATATCTAGCTTCGTATGTATAATTATTCGTGGAGATTATCAGCGATCACATTTCTACTAATATATAATTTCACTCAATAATAAAACTATTTAATTAATTTGGAAACTTGTTCTATAAAATAAATTGGATTCACTTAAGAAGGATCTGTTGTAATGGAAAAAGGTTCAGAGGTCAGTCTCTGCGGT
Organism: Dermolepida albohirtum; assembly: GCA_031893035.1. Taxonomy (NCBI): domain Eukaryota; kingdom Metazoa; phylum Arthropoda; class Insecta; order Coleoptera; family Scarabaeidae; genus Dermolepida; species Dermolepida albohirtum. Next base: position 101,179 of record JAVIWB010002056.1, read on the forward strand.
TTTCTATTCACAGTGATAAAAAAGGCATTTACATATCGACCAGTTTAAATGGTCATTTCAGGTTAGTTACCCAATGATCTAAGTTTCAATTGGTTATTCTAACGTTGTTTTACCGGGTATTTATCGACAGAATGAACATGAAGCATATTCAAAGTTTAATTCGATTTAACTTTACCGTTTTTTTTGCACGAGAGTCGTTAATGTACTACTGATTTTCTTTTTAAGAGAGATAAAGAATAGAAATTCAATGAAACTGCAAAAATATTTTTATATTACATTTATTTTAAATAACGTTGTAAATATCAGAATTCAATCAATCGTTTTTGTATTTTAGTAGTTTTCCCTATATAATCAATTAGGTTTAATTGAAGTTATTATTTTTATTCTTTTGCGATATCACTAGCGCCCTTTAGTATGTTCCAACTTAATTTACTGATAAGTGGTATTAGTTAAATATCGGTTTCTTCCTTATTCCATGATTTTAATTACTCTGATTGATTCACAGCTTTTAACTGTGAATATACTTCTTTTCAGTTATTTTTAGTATTTTTATAACTAGCCGACGTTTTAATAACGACCTCGTATTTATTGCTTTCTTCTTTTCTTTTGTGTACTCGACGTCATTCGCTTAAGTACGATTAACATACGAGGGAGCGTTTTTATATTCGCGGAATGGGGGACAAGGGGTGGAAATAAAAAAACCAAATTATTTTTCTTTTTCAATATATTCACCTGCAAGACGGATACATTTTTCACATCTTTCAATTAATTTATTTATACCCTCATAAAAAAATTATTTCTCTTTATCTGCAAAATACGCCGAAACTGCCTCCTTGACTTCATCATCGGCAGTAAATTTTTTACCCCGCAGCTCTTTTTTCATTTTCGGAAACAGGTAATAATCACTCGGGGCCAGGTCTGGGCTGTAGGGTGGGTGATTCACAATTTCGAAGCCCACCTTATGCAGGGCAGCTAACGCAACGCGGCTCTTGTGGACGGGCGCGTTGTAGTGCAAAAGCAGAACACCTTTTGTCAGTTTTCCCCGTCTTTTCTCTTTAATGGCTTCTTTTAGTCGCTCTAATATTGAAGCGTAATATTCTCCGGTTATAGAAACACCTTTATCTTTATAATAAATCAATAATATTCCTTCCGAGTCCCAAAATACTGTTGCCATGAGTTTCCCAGCTAATTGTGACACTTTAAATTTCTTGGGAGGTGCTGTGCCCTTTTATGTCACTGCATGGAGTCTTGTTTGGATTCAGGTTCATAATGATGAACCCAAGTTTCGTCTCCAGTAACAATTCCACTCAATACACCATCCTTGTCTTCATTACAGAGGTCCAAAAATGCACGCGAACACTCTACGCGCTGTTGTTTTTGCGGCGGTGTGAGCATTCTCGGCACCCATCTTGCGCTTACCTTAGACATGCCGGGATGATCGTGTAGGATTTTAAAAATTGTTGTATCGGATACTCCAACCATTTCTGCGAGTTGTTTCTTCTTTAGTCGAGCATCTTCGAGTACAATTTGTTCAACTTTTTGGATAAGTACTGGCGTGGTCACCTCAATGCTCCTGCCCGGCCTCGGGTCGTCTTCAAGGGATTCCCTTCCTTGTTTAAATAAACTATGCCACTTGTACACCATGGTTTTTCCTGGACAAGAGTCGCCGTAAACCAATGACATCTCATTCATTATGGTCGCGACTGATTTTCCTTGCCTGGTAAGGAACTTTATAACGGCACGATATTCGATTTTTTCCATATTTCACTTTTCACTCCTGATTATGTTACTTGGTTGACGATAGCTCAAAGACTAACTGTCTAATAACAATGAAACTTCGTATTTATACTAATCATGAGTCGCTGCATAGGCCACGCTCCCAATGCGCCTACTCACCCCTCTACAACCCGCTCATTCCGCGAATATAAAAACGCTCCCTCGTATATATGGAAAGTTTACAACGTTCATTCTCGTTAGTAATTTGGTCGTTAGTGTAGTAACATCGTTAAAATTTGAACCATTAATGAGTGCTATAGATTAGCATTTAAATAAGAAATAGTTTTCCTTTCAACATTGGATCGGATTATCAATGCTAATCTCATAAAACGATCAGATTATTTTTCCACATGCACGTGGCTTGAGTCACCATTTTGGTAATTGAATCTAACCAACCTCATATTTTTTGAATTAAATGCCGACTGACTGTAAAACGAAAATTTTTCATGTACAAAAAAATATACACAGTGTATTAATAAATCCTGAACGCAAAATAAGAAAATATCTGACTATAAAACAGCAAAATAAGAATTTCTAACTATTTGATTAATTAATTCATCTCTATATATATATATAAATTGCAACACACACACACACACACACACACACACACACACACACACACACACACACACACACACACACACACACACACACACACACAGAGAGAGAGAGAGAGAGAGAGAGAGAGAGAGAGAGAGAGACATATATATATATATATACATATATGTATATATATATATATATATATATATATTGACACGGATGGTAGCATAAGACGTGGCAATATAATGTTCAATTATGAAACAAAAAAAACCTGCTATCGTCAGCTACAAGTTAATTCTTTCCTAGTTGTTTTTGTTTTGTTTTTGTGTTATAATTGGTAATTATATTAATATTACGTCTTAAGTTTCCATCCGTGCCTATATAGTTATATATATATGCGAATTAATTAATCGGAGAATTCCAATTTGTATATAGAGCTGAATTAATTTATCACACAATTAGAAATCCTTATTTTTTGTTTTATATAGCCAGAAGTTTTGTTGCTTTGCGTTCAATATTTAATAGTACACGAAAGATTTTTTTTGTACTTGAAAAACTTCCATAATACAGTCAGCATTTTGTATTGTATTTTTACATCAGTAATTTTCTTATTTTGTTTGTTTTCCTATTTTTTATTAATGATTTTGTAATGTACCGTAATTTTGTCTATTAACAATTTACGTCATACCACAAGAAATTTCGGGTATAGATAGAGTACGTAATTTAATTTACATTTTTAAGTAAGCAATTATAATTAATGGTCATTGTGATAAATTCTTATGAACCATATTTATGTATATTTGGGGATACTTATTATTTCTCCTTCTTAATATATGTCGATATATATTCTGCCATAGCTTCCTGCTATTTAATTGTCTCTACCAAATATGTTTGTTTAATAAATCAAGTTTGCTTACTGTGATTACTGCGGATTTGTTTTTGTTTTTCTGACTAACAGTAACTTTATTTCTCTAAACTCCTTTTAAAGAAAGTAGGGTAACCGGACGTATTTTGTTAATCCCTTAGCTTCAGTACAGTCAAACGACAACGAAAAACAATACTCTGGCGCTTTGTAGGTCTGAATGTACAGGGAACCCCCTAATTCTAGTTAAGCTAGTTTTAGCGCCCTGGAGGTCGGGCAGAGGATCGTTAAAGGTATGAGTACGAACGTTTTAATTCACTTTCAATAGAGTTGATAGGAGCGTAACAGACGATAACCAATTGAAAGAGAAGATTGATTTCTATTTTGAAGACCAACAGAAACAATCTTTTTTCTGGTGGAAAAAAGTCATTTTAGGATAGGTCGTGCAAGCGCGTTGATGCTAAGGAAGATTGCATTGAAAAAGGAAATTACAAAAAAAAAACGGTAGGTTTTTGGTTTTATTGTTAAGTAGGAAACTTCTCTAGTTTCCTTGGTACTGTATTTAGTACAATCCTGACTTGTTTTGAAACTATAAAAGAAGAAAGATTTATAAACTTTTTGCGTACCTAGACGAAGTAGGTATGATGTGGAGAAAGGAAAAATGATTTTCACCATTATAAAATTGAAATATGTGGCCAAAGATGAAATACTGGAAGTAATTCACCAAAATAACATACGGCAAATTCAATAAGACCAGTAATATTCGAAGCACCATTTAATTTGAACGTAATAATATTAGTAGACACGAACGAGGTAAAAATCATAACCAGTAACAGAGCAGTGCTTCTACAATGACACTTAAACAATAAAGGAACCTACGTCGTTTAAGAATAAAGATCTTAAAAAGCCCATATGTGTTCTATACGCGCTTGTTCAAAATATGCGTCAGTTTTAGTGATTCTCTTCTGATTCGACCCAAACTCTGCGACTCAAGTTTTCAGAATGGGAAGAAGAAGAATATCTAACGGGACTAAACCTGGCGAATAAGCTGGATACCGAAGCAGTTAAAAATTCATGAATTATGTCACTGAAACAAATGAAGTGTCATAACGTGCATTATTTTAAAGGAAAAACGCACTTGTTTCTTCTTTTCTGTTATATTGCATGGTACAGTTGACTTAAAAGAGATTTATAGTATTCGCCTATTATCGTTTTACTTTTTTTGCGATAATATGATAAGAAGAATGTCACTGCAATCATAAACCATAGTCTTCTTCGGATCATTTATGTTAGCTTCAGTCAATTGCTTCTATTGTTTCATTTCAGGTGTATAATTATGTGTCCAGGTTTCATAAACCGTTATTATATCATAATTTGAACGTCTTCGAATTATATTTTAACTTCACTAAATTGGGAGTTGAAATGCGTTTGTGTTGTCACATCCACTTAATAATCTTGACATTGCGCCGTCAATTTTTATTTGTTTATTTCATTTTAGTTCAAGTGTTTCTACGCGGCACCAAATTCGAAAACAACGGAGCGGTCAACAAGTTGTGTATAAGTAGCTTCGTAAGCTAGTTTAAGAATTTTATATCACGAGAGCGAGAAATCTCTCAAAACGATGATATAAGTGCCTAAGTATTCGTGGAAATTACGTTAAAAAGTGGTAGTTAGTTTCAATATCATTGAATAAGACCCTTTTTGTCTACAGCCACTTGTCTGGTAAATTATTGAACATCGCACATACAAATTAGTTTAATTATGGATTGTTTGCCGAGTTGCTCTTTCACATTCGTGAAACAGCGACTCGGTAAACAATCCTGAACGAACCGTATATTCACACGATTTCCCTTAATAATCGAAATAAATATCTACGTAACTATACAGTGTCGGGCAACTACCTAAGACAGGCAGTAATTTTAAAATAGAAGGAATCTATCTTTGGAATATTTTATTACAAAATGTTTAAATTTATTTTGAAAACATATTAAACATAGTGTAACATAAAACTAAAGCAATTCTCTTTCTAAACTTAACGCAGTACATTTAGTTCGTTTTGAGTTTAATACAATCACAATTTTTCCCGGACACATACTTAATACCACCTGTAGTTTTTGTAACTTCCTAAGAAAAATAAGTTAGTATAGGATATTTTAAAAACATATTAATTAATTAGTAAATACGCTCAACGTCGCGGCAGGTATACTGCGCCAACCTTCTTCAATAGTGGCATGCAGTTGCTCCAAATTTGTTATTATTTTTTTGTATCGTATGCTTATGGACATTAATCCACAACTCGGATTGGTCTGGGGAGTGCGAAGACCATGGCAGAATATGTACAGAGTAGTTATTTAAAAATTATTTCACTTTGCGTGCTGTATGTTTCGGGTCATTATCGGCTTGTAGTACCCAATCAATTGGCATATGAATATTAGCAAATGGTAATAGGACGCTATTCAGTATGTTCATGTACTCATATTGATTCCCAATGTCGTTAATTCGATGAATTGGGCCAACCCGATCTAGAATAATGTCACTTCAAACATTCACAGAACCTCTTCCACCTTTTACAGTTGATTTTATGAATTTAATGGAATATTTTTCAGAGATGCGTCGCGGAACGTATGATTTACCATCCAAGTCAAGTCTGTTATACTTGGATTTATTTGTGAAAATCACTTTCCTTCATTCCTCTAAAGTACAATGGCGATGATCTTTTGCGAATTCTAAACGCATCGGATACTAGAGGCTTTTTTCAGGCTACTCTATCTATAAATTAAATTCGTTCAAACGTCCTCGTACTGTCTAGACACTAACCTTGGTGCTGATATCTGGATTACCTTCATCTAAAACCTGTTTAGCTGTCTGATGAGATGTTGTTTTGAGTGTGTTTTACTTACAAATTGGATTGTTAGTACGCATGCATTAAATATTTAATCGTTGTGCGATAACCAAAAACTAGTATAATTTGATTTGCATCCTGTTGAGGAATACGTTCTTCCTTAGACTCATTTTCATACACTGATTCGAATATTTTGTATGTTTAGATATTTTTAGCAAGCAGAGACACAATGGAGTTACACACTGTCTGTTTTGTATTATTATCTATTTGTATTAAATTAATGTAAGCCCTAATTTCGTGTCCGCTTTGAAGTATACCAATCAAAGCAAAATATGAGAACGCTCTATTGTAATTTTATTTAAAAGCAAAAATTCTTTAAAGTTTTTTTCTATAAACACTGGCACGAGCTATTTGTATATTAGAGTATGTTTGGTAAGCTGTTTGAAGACAAATAATTTAATAATAATTATTATTAAATATTTCGTATTTTTTAGTTTAATACAATCGAATCTCAGTCCCATTATTAATTACTTCCCCTGCATTACTTAATTATGCACGCGAACGTATTTAGTAGCATTTTGTAAATATAGCCATTAAGATAAAAAGGCGTGTTACTACTATGCATGTAAAGGAATTTGCATAATGTTTCACAATAATTAAATACTCCAATTCGCTTTATTATTAACACCCGAAGAGCGTAATATGCTGCATACAACAAATGGACTACTTTAATGCTGTAGTTACCTACGGTAATTATACCAGGTTTTAGAGAGAACTTTTAGTGTTCTTTGTAACTTATCCTTGCACTTTACAACACCTTGTTCAACGCTTTTAAAATTGTTCTCTTAATTGATTAATTTTTTTCAACCCCCTTCTCGTAAGTTTCTAAAGGTATTTGTTTCTCTTATGACTAATAATGGTAAATTCGACGGTACTATAGAAATTGTTTGATTACGATAACTAATTCTTTTTGATTACCAAAGTTAATGATCTTTGTGAGATTTTATGTAAATCTAATGTTAGAGTGTTTCTTTAAAATTTCTGTAAAATATTTTAACACATATTTTTTTTCATTTTCATATAGAACTATATTTCCTAAAGTGGTCTATATAGACCCTTCTCCCAACTCTTCGAAAACCTTATTAAACTGAGTAGCTGTAAGAAACACATTTGACGTTAATAGGTTTGGGAAAATTTTTTAGGAAGAAAAAATTTCGTAAGTCACCTACGGGGCAAGAAAGTTTTAAAATTTCTGATCCATTTAAAAGCAAATTAGATTTGAGTAACATGCAGATAATATACGAGGGCAAATCAGTAATTCGTGGTCTGACGAAAGAGGACAGCTCCAAAGAAAAAATCTTATTTGTTTTTAATTTAGCAATTCTTCAAGACTGCCTTGTGTTTATTCTGTTCGTGAGGACATTTATTGTTTGAACAGAAAGTGGACTGTTTTCAGCTTGTTTTGAAACGTGGAACAAGTGGAGTATCAAGCAGTGATTAAAATTCTAGTTTCAAAGAAATAATCAAATCGGAGCTGGAGTCTGCCTACGGAGACCAGTTTCCATCGATTACAACCATAAAATGATGGACATTTAAATTTTAAACAGCAAAATAGTGTTAGTATTGCTAAATATCAATGTAAGTACATGTATTTGTACCAATTAAATATTACAATCATATACATCTAAAATTAACTGAGATATTGGAACAATCATTGATAATATCAATGTTTATAAAAAACAAATGTATACAATTACATGTAATAATGAAATAAACATTATATCGTATGGCTCTACTTTGCAAAATCTTAAAAATTGTTCATCCCTATATCTAAACTTTTCCGTGCGCATTTTCGATACCGATTGAAAACCATTCAAAATTTAAAGAAACAAATTAAACTTTTATAATTAAAGCTAAAGTGACTTCCTTTTATGGGATATTCCAAACAAATAATTTTCCAAAAATTGCTTCCTTCGAGAGAAGGGAAATTATCTCCTTCAAACCTTCCAAAAATGGCTGTTTTTTTAAACATAGTGCTATCAAAATGCATCAATTATTGAAATTGCTGTGTTGATACAAGAACATAACGGGAAGCCAAATTTTATCAATTACAACAAAACTGCGCAAAAACTCAGCTTCGTTCTTGCAAAATAGTACCACATCGCTTCATATTTTCAAAACAATTTAAGATACGTTGTTGGTTTGACCACGTTTAAATAAACGTTATGTAGACTTTATGTTGAAGCATGTTAGCATGTTAGAGTTGTACTCATTGTCCACAGTATGTTTTTCTTTTAAAGAGGTGCAAAAAATTTGGCCTCGAGAGTCCAAGTAGACCATTAACATCACTTTGCCGCCAGACGCGTAAGTTATGAATTTTACCTTCGCAAACGAATCCGTATATTTCCATTGAAGATTTTGCCCTCTTGATACAGGTTTATAGTGGTGAATTCACGTTTCGTCGCAGGCAACAACATGAGCTAGAATGTCATCACATTTCTTTAAACACCGTTGTTTAAGTTCAGAATATATGCGAATACGGGTGTCTTTATGGGCTTGAGTCAACTGTCTTGTAACCTATCTCAACAAGTTTCGCGATATTTTAGTTTGTCATGAATGATCGAATGCACTACTCCAGCACTAATATTACACGAATCTGCTTTGTCGAATAAGGTCATTTATATAATTTTGCAGCAGCGCATCAGTGTATACTTCGGTACTTGTTCTGCTCGATTTAAACTGCTCAACCTATTTACGTACATTTTCGCGGCTTAAACACTTTTCACCATAATGTTTCAATATTCTCTAGTATTTTTCAGTCGGTCGCATATTTTCGTATAACAAAAATCACTCAATTGAGTTGACATTTTGAAATGAAACAAAAGAGGTTATTTTTGTTTTTATTTCTTTTAAATAGAGAACTAAATTTTTCCTCAAGATTGCTAATCTGATCCTTGGAAAGTTTCATTCAATAATATTCGGTGCTTTTTCTCTATTAATATTATAATAATGCCAATTTTGATTTAATTATTCTAATAAATAAAATACAATCAGTATTGTAAATTTTGCTTGCTGTAGTTGAACTATTTACAAAGTTTTGGCAGTCCTTTTATTCTTCAGGGTAATACTAATAGGGGATGTTGCTTGCCAAATTTCTTCCATCATAATCATATAATTTCTTAAATATTGACAAATTCATATATTACATGTCAAAAGATACATTTTGTGAACATTTGAACTACCTTTATGTATTTTAATGTATCAATTCGTTTCTAATGTTATGACAAATCTTTTTGGTCAATATTTTCCATAATTACTGTTAACCACCACATCTTTGATTTCTGTACTTGGTATGTTGACAGCATTAGGTGTTATTGTCATATGTGCTGTTTCCATCAATATTTCAAGCAATCCATTATTATATTAAAAATGCTCCCTTTTGGAGCATGAAATTTATATTTCTTGGCCATGAATTTTTCTACGCCTCTGCTCATATCTTTATTTGAATTAATATCGTAAAATTGTTTTCATTTGTTTTTACTTTTATATTCAAATGAGGAAATTTCTTAAATTATTATCCCTAACACAATAACCTATAATTAAAAAAGGAAAAAAGACGTATCGATAGACTTGTTTTGAAATAGAGCTATATTTTTCAAAATAATTTTCATCATGTATTATGCACTTTTTTATTCTTTTGTATCAGACATCAAATCAACTCTTCCAACTCTTCCTTTGTCATTTCACGCTCTAAGAATATTTTGGTAGTTTCTCTTTTTATGTATTCTACACATTGTGAAGCAGTGCAAAATTGCATGGTGCGAAATTTGTGCTGAGGGAAAGATGTTTAACAATCTTAATTTCGCTTTTTGCTGAACTCGCTTTAGAGGCCTTGTAGGTGTGGTTTGGAGTATTATGGTGAAAAAACTAGGCATTGCTCTCGAATGAGGATGATGCTTTGAGTGCCTCAACAAATATAGGCGAGCAGTTCTCAGTGGACCACTATGACTGGTTCTTAACACCACAGGCCCCACATTTCTCAAAATCGAGAAAACTAATAAATCTTAATGGATCAAGATTGCCGTATAGACACAGACGTATCTACATCTTCAAAGAACCAGATTTTGTCAAGATTCTGTTAACGTCTCTCGTCGGTGAAACCTTCCTCGCCTGAAGATGTCTGTACAAAATGATATGATATGATAAAAGCGTGAATGCTCAGAGGTTTTATCGCGTAATAATTTAAATTTCTATGGGACTTCAGTATCTTCTAACAGCATCAGTGTTCTTCTCTGTATCAGACGAAATGGAGGAGTCATAATATTTGAACATTTCCGAAGAAGAAATTTTCTCAATGACACCGCCTATATCACCTGAATAAGGTTGTATGATATGAACAATTATCTTCTAAAACGCGAGATATTTCTCCCAAATAATGAATAGTAGACTATCCACGGGCAAAGCTGTAGTGTAAAGTTTCTTAGTTTTTCGTTTTTTATTAACGTGGCAAAGCAAGCTGTCTATACTATTACAGCTTGAAAGCAATTAAAAAGCCGTATTTAGTATGGACTTCAACAGATATCGAGCTATACCAAACTTGTCACGGCGACCATAATTTGACATAAATATTTGGTTGTTTACCTTTATGTTAAATTTACGTTAAAACACCTTCATTAGTTTTTCACATAAAACTTGTAAAATTTATATTAACATTGTCAAAATTTTATTTTGAGAGATTAATTTAAATCAATTGGTTGCCAAAATAACACAGTCAACCTGACTTGTCCACTTCTTGATCGTTTATTAGGACATTCAGTTTACCGCAAACCTACATACACTGACCGATATCTGAACACCCACTCTCGTCATCTTTTCGTCCAAAAATAGGACATTATCAACTCCTTAGTTCAAACAGCTGTCAGCATATCTGACAAGTTTCCAAGCATAATATTCAAGAGATCATAGACTGATGTCGTAACGCTAGAGCTCCACAGCTCCAATACTCAGCATACATCATCCCCTTTCTCTAAAGTCCATTTACTCTATATATAAGGTATCACTGACTGCAAAATTAGGATACTACTTAAAAAAATAATAAAACCATCTTTAAACCCCATTCGAAACTTTCTTCAGTAGAATATCGTAATTCTCTAGAAATATCTGGTGTACAGGTTCTTGCACGTGCAACAGTGTATGTGTTGGCGAAATAAAGCAGAGTTTCAGAGCATGAGCGCGGTATTAGACTGTTGCGCGTACCTGGTTCTGTACTTGTCGAGCATAGGCTTGAAACCGGGACCCATAACCAATTTAATTTTGCTAAAATCCTGTCCTGAATTAGTCATTATTATGGCTGAAAAATGCGTAAATCATGATGAGGGTTATTCTTCACACAATGACTGCCAATCCTTTACCTCCAAACAATTCCGTCATAATCGCAATGCTCCATTGATCTGTGACAAACAACACTCCTATAAAAATGCATCCGTTTTAGTGTAGCAATGGCAACAGTAGCAGTAGTTAAGCCCTGAAGATGCAAGTGAAGATGAAACGTCGGCAGCTGAAGTACCATGGACACGGTTCCAATCCGGAAGCCAAGATGAAATAATTCGATTAATTTCAACAAATTCCGTAACATTTATTTAGCACTTATTCTACAGACAATAAATAATATTTATAATTATTCTGCAAATCATGAAAATTTATCTAAACGCGAGTCTATTCACATGATATTCAGAGTAAATTCTGGCATAGACATTTAAAAACGTTTAAAAACATTTTTGGTAAAATATTGAATATTTGTGGATCTTAGAATGGCATATATAGCGCGAAAAGGAAAGGAGTGCTAAAACATCATTTCCTTGACGAATATATATCCTTCGAAAGCTAGCTGATATCCTTTCAATTATATCACTTGAGAAAGGAGAGAAAGAGAGAGGGAGATATAGCAACATACGAAATGCATCAGTTTCCCGGTTCGTTACTTTAAACGTGTCAATTCTCCACATCGTTTCATAAAACATGCCACACTGACAGGCATTTAAGGTATTACGTTCTGGAATGTAAGTGAACGAGTCAAACACGATTCAAACTCAAATGCACACTCGTTTAACTTAAAATGTTTTTTGTAGATTGCGATAATATTTTAGTTTGAATGAAACGCTTGATATTTCCGAGTCAGAAATTAATTATATCGTAAATGATAGGAAAAGAGAAATGGCGTCTATCTGCACTAGTTTTGCAAGAGCATTGAATTAATATTTTCCAAGAAAAAATCGCTACAAATGATACAAATTTATAACTAAAAATAACTCTCGAATGAATTAAAAGTGATACTTAAAACGAAATTAATATGAAAACAATGATGTAAAAATTAAACAGTATTTTGGAAATATAAGTGTGGTAAAACATTTTATTTTTGTATTGTATCTCTCAACTCCAAAATTCCAAGGAATTTTAATTAAAAAAATGATTAAATGATTTACAAAATTTTGTATTGCTTCCATAGAAATTTAAAGGCTATCCATTTTGGCGTATATTCTTCCATAAAAGTTGATATTGTGTTAAATAATTTTTCAAATCGTGTATTACATTAGCATATAATTTGATAACAGCGGTTGAAATAGCAAATGAAACGACAATTGGCAAATAAACACGATCAAGAGGGCTAGTCATTGCACATGGAATGGAAACAACTATAATAAAGGAAAGAGAACATCTGAAGATATTTAATAGGAAAAAAATTCTTGGGGCAAACATAACGAAAGATTGATCTGCAAACGCACCTGGGAAAAACTTGTCTAGAAATACAATACTAAAGGATGCCTAGAATTCGCTGGACTTTTTAAACTGCGGTGTAGATAAATAAGTAAATTCCTAAGTTATCTTACTAACATTTACAACAATAGAATTAATATGCTTCTGTTAATTATTCACATATTTCTAATACAAAATATAATATAGTTCAGCAATCGTATTATATCAAATTGTTCTTGCATTTCATTTCGATTTTACTCAGTTGTAGGTCATAATTTACGTTAAACTTCTAGCATGCATTGTCCGCTTAAAGTTTTCTATCCACGACATACCTATCTACATTTTTCTTCGTATATTTTGGTTGTTCTTTATTCCACAGACGCAATAAGTACCCAACACTCATATTCTCTATTTTTTGGTCAACTGCTTATGTTGCTGACATTCCTTGTAATCTACATGTTTTGGCATCGCTATGAAGGTAATTTGTCTTCACAATCGCGCATCTTCGATTTCAATAATAATAACCTATGGGGCTCTATATCTTACAAGAGTTTAATTCTAATTTCAAGGTAGCAAAGGTAGGTCATGGGCTACTATTGCGTATGTATATGTCCTTAGAACCATTTCTATAGCCGTTGATATTTACTATAAATAAGGAGAACATTTTGGGTCGAGCATTGGAGCTAGAGACCTCAACGTGATGAGCGAGTATTCACTTAACCGACACGTAACGAAGCACTCTTTCCATCAAATACCATACCATTGCTCTTATCTGTATTTCTGCATTCCTTGTCTGATTGCTCCATCATTATCAGTCATAGCTTCTAATTTTTCAAATTTTCTTATTTATTCAACAGAATTTTGCATCCAAATTGGTCATAATTGTACATATTCAGTATAGTGTTTAAGCAAACTCGCAGCTCTTAGCGATATTCAAAGTGTAATTTTCATGTATCATGAATTTCGTGTCAACCCTGTGTTAAAACTGCTCGCCTGCTTAAAATTGAGCTTGGACAAATATTTCCATGGATTAATGCACCAATTCCTCTATATGTGTGTCCTCCGCGAGGAGTCGAGAACTCTTTTCTTCTAAATAAGTTTGGAATGGAGTCCTTGGAAGTCAGACGTCAACTGAGTAGTATTAAGTTTGTATTTAACTTGGTTAGAGGGAATATAGATTGTGATCATTTGCTATCTCAGCTCAATTTTATGGTACCACGAGTGTCGGCTAGACATAGCCATTGCTTTTATGTTGAAACATTTAGTACGAATATTGGTTTCAATTCCCCATTAGCGGTTGCATGTCGGGTCTTCAACGGTTTGTCGGACCATTGTGATTTAAATTTTGATTCCTTGGGGCGGATACTGGCTGTCGCTAGGGCGCGTTTGTCTTAATTTTCTTTATTTTCTTAATTATGGGTGTTTGTGTATAACCTATATTTATATTCATTTATATCTTTATTTTCTAAAGCACTGTGAACATTAATTGGTTACTTTTGTTTTGTTTGATTATCTGATGATTTGTATTTTTGTATATATATTTATATATATATATATATATAATATGTGTGTGTATATATATATATATTTTTTTTTGTCCTGTTATTGGATTGTAACAATCTGTTGGACAATAAAGATAAATTTTTCTATCGTAAAGGTTTATCTTAATCTGAAAAAATATTATAATCTATATAGAATTAGGTTTTCAAATTGCATTTCAAATACATTATACGAGGGTAGCCGTTTATATTTCGGGAACAGCAAGCAAAAAAAAAATTTTATTATCGAAAATAGTTTTATTGTTTTTCAAAATATTCTCCTTGAAAACCAATGCACTTTTGCATTAGTTTAAACAAATCCGAATAGTATAGCTGACACTGTGAAGGCGGTATCTCCAAAATATGAGTTTTGAATGCCTCAATTGCCTCTTTCGGCGAAGAAAACCGTTGACCACGAAGTTTATTCTTCACGTGTGGGAAAAAAAGAAATCATAGATGCTAGATCAGAGTTGTAAGGCGGATGTCTCATCGAGTCAATGTTTTGTCCGGTCAAATATTCAATTGTTTAAACCGACCTGTAAGAGCTCGCATTGTCATGGTCGAGAATAATCTGTCGTTTTCGGTTCGTTTTCCTTATTTCTTCAAATACTTTTGGTAAATAATAATTGTGTACCATTCCTAATTTACCGTTCTACAACTTTCTAAAGGCACGGTTGGAACGTGACCGGTTGTTCCGAAAAAGCAGGCGACCATTTGTTTTGACGTGCTTCGAGGGCGAACAACTTTTGTTGGTTTTGGCTCATCTTGGAATACCCACACCATCGACTTCTGTTTACTATCGGGATCATACGTATAGATCCAAGATTCATCACCTGTGACGACTTTATAAATGTTCTTTGAAGCACCGCCATTGTATTTCTTGTGCATTTCTTGGCACCAATCGAGTCCTTTTTTAAACGGTTGTCAAATTATGTGGTACCCAACGTGAACATAGCTTTTTAGCGACTAAATGTTCATGCAGGATGTTATGCACGCTGGTGTTACTAATACCTAGAGATGCCTCGATCTCACGGCATGTCACATGATCTTGCATCATCAATTCATTAATGTTTAACAATATTTGTGGGTAAATTCATTGTCCAAAGAACGCCGTTCAAGTTTATATTCACTATACCAACGATATACTGTAGTTTTCTATGGTGCTTCATCACCATATAAAGAATTCAGCTCGTCGATGCATTGTTGTTGAGATAATCCACGCCGAAAGGTACGAAAAATAATTGCACGAAAATGTTCGCGAGTTAATCCATTTTTTCGTTGACATAAAATTTTCAAGTTACTGTCAATAATAGAAATAGCGACTGGATAATAAAACTGTCAAGGTAAA
Source organism: Dermolepida albohirtum (assembly GCA_031893035.1). NCBI lineage: Eukaryota > Metazoa > Arthropoda > Insecta > Coleoptera > Scarabaeidae > Dermolepida > Dermolepida albohirtum. The sequence continues at coordinate 116,844 of JAVIWB010002056.1, forward strand.
TATATTGTCAAAAATGACAAACTTCATGATGCAATCATCAGATCGGAGGCAACACTAACAGTGTTGTCAGTTCCCGAAATATAAACGTAAAAGTACTGCAAAATACATTTTACTAAATGTAAATATTGCGTTCTGTAATGTCTGTTACATGATAAGCAATTGAAGTATAACCCCGTTACTGCAAATCGGCGCTATCGGATGAAATAACAGTTATCAAAATTTTCCTAATTGAAAATTCCTACTCACGGTAAAATATGGTTTGGCAGAGAATTAGTAAAACACACGCGAATTATTTACGTGGAATTTCGCGTGTTATTTCAACAGAGGCAACGCCGAAAATGTTGCTGGATAATTTATATTCGTGATAACGGAATTGAACAAAATAATTCAAAGAGGAAAATTTTCCATCGAATACGTATCGGCAAAAATATGTTTATGTTTTGGATTATGTGAATAACATAAATCTGTTTTGTAAATATTTATTCTTTTAAATGCAATTTAGGTATTGTTATTGAAATGAAAATTACACATTTTGACATGCGAATGTGAAAAAGATTGTTATTTACAGTTCAATATTCTTCCTTAAAATATCTTTCTTGTAACATAAATTTTAGTAACATAAATTAAAATCATGTTTAATTTTTGGTAATCTTAAACTTCATTTGACTGAATTAATATTTATATTCCTTGTGATATACGAGGGGGTAACCAAAAATAACCGGAGTTTCTCTGTATTTTACAGACCAATCTCAACACCTTCAATACACTTTCCATTTAACTTTATATAGTATACTGTCTAATCGATAATTCTATTGCTGGACACATTGTTCGAATACGTTTTTCAGTATGGCTGCGAGCTGCTGTGTTGTTTGTCTTAATCTTTTTCATGACATTAAGACGATGTTCTTTCATGTCCCTCTTAATTCGTGGAACGAAAAAGAAAATTGATAACGTTGTATGAGCAGGTGCATTGTCAATTAGCAGCACTGAGCTTCAGGTTATCTCAGATAATTCTGCAATTACTTCAATGGTTCATCATCAGTCTTCAAGCACAATTGCGCAAACTTTCTCGACATTTATACCCGTTTTGGAAGCTGCTGGACATCCTGAACGTAATTTGTCATCAATTGACATTTCGCCTATTTTTAAACGAGAAAACCATTCGTACACTTGAGTTTTTCCCATAGCGCAAATCTCCTAAGTTGTTTGCGATATCAAAATTGTTTCTGCAGCATCTTTCTGGACAGGAAGCAAAATTTCACAGCCTCACGTTGTTCTCGTAAGTCCAATATTACAAACGAAAATGCTTTTACAAAAAAATGCACTGTAACAAGACAACCTTATTCGGCGAAAGAAACAACTGCACCGAACGCAAAACAAGTTGCTTCACGCGCGACGGGAATGCGTTGCTGAACTCATAGGAATCGACAAAGAGAGCGCTTGATAGACTTTATACCAAAGTTTTACAATGAAAAAAGTCTGTTAGGAAATGGTACCGAAGAATCACATTCGAACAAAAGGATTCGCGAATGAATTTGTGTTGATAGCCTCAATATCATTCAAAAAGTCCCTAAATTCTCATAGATCATCATAAATTTGTAACCACAACTGAAAGGGACCAGACCTGGCACATAGAATTAATCCGGTTATTTTATAGCCACGCCTCAGATACTAATACTTTTTTTTAATTTTTCAAAAGTGTTTAGATTTTTGGTATTGAACAACATCATGTTTTTGACTAGGAAATATGTTATAATCCCTCTTTTGACTTAGAAACTTTTTCGCGTGCGTTTTCATTGAATCGTCTCTATTCTGAATACAAGCTATAGCTGTGTGAGTTATAAGCAGAGGGAGAAATTCTGTCCACTAACTAGAAAAAAAAATTAAAATTTAATCCTACAAATGTACCGATGTATTTGTAAACTCAGATAGTGTAAAAGCATTGTCGAAATTGGCATTTCGCGAAGCAAATGCGATGCACCACAAGCCATGAAGGACACTATGAGCATTAATAAATATTTTAATATTTTTTAAATATTTAATAGGATTAATTCACGTATTGAAACGGAATATATTGAAGATGTTTATAGGCATACATATACTAAACGCTCTCCACTATTTTTTATTACCAATAAATTATATAACAAGTACATAACAATTTATGTATAAGATAATTTCACCGTTTAGAATACCTTTTATTTAAATCGGTATTATTCTAGAAAGTGATGAAGTGAAATTAACTGACGGCCGATATTAGTCTTGCTGAAGCTAGTAGGTATGCTCTTAATATAAATACGGTGTTCATAAGTGGCCCAAATTCTTGTCGCTGGTTGTTAGAATTCTCCGGAGTCATGTAGCTAATTCCGCCTGTTAATAGTCGGAAATATCATCGTCATGTTATTAAATCAATTCACTGGTGATATAGCTGGCTAAAATTTTTTGTGTTCCTTGACAAGCCCAATTCATAAAAGTATTACCAGCTCGAAATCTCAGATAAACGGGATTTACAGGTATAAATCTCTTCAGAACTATACTAAAACTGTAAAGACAATAAATAAGAATTATAGTAGTGTAGATCAAGAAGTGCCTATGTCTGAAGACAGGTGGCGTCGCCTAGGGATTTTAGCATTACTATCATGTACCACTCATGTATCTCTCAGACAACGCAGTATGAAGTTTCACGTAGAACATAAGTTAGTTTTGATATGACAGCCATTTGTGCTTATTGTTTTTGGATAAAATGGAAGAACAAAATCGATCGGTAATTCGCTTTTTGTTTTTGAATGGAAAAAGATACAAAGAAATTAAAGCGAAGTTGGATGCTGTGTATGTGGACCCTCCATTGTCTATGACAACCGTTAGATATTTGTTCAGCGAATATAAACGTAGCCACACATTGGTTTTTAATGAGGCGCACCCAGGTCGCCTGGCGGCCTTATTATATCGAAAAACTCCACGACATGATTCCCGTCAAATGAAAGTGCGTGAAGTCGCGGAGGCCGTAGATGAAGAATATTATTTGCTGTTGCAAATATTCTATAGGAAACGTCAGTAGTGAGAAAGATGGTGCCGTTCTTGCTCACAGTGCACAATAGTGTTTCAAAGCAATGTTTGGATCTTCGTAAGCAAAATCCTCAAAAACTTTTTCGTCGGCGCGTAACCGTTGATGAAACTCAGATCCATTACCGTATGCCGATGTCCAAGCGGTAATCAAAATTGGTGATTTTTCTGGAAGAATTTGCTTCGAAAAAGGCAAAGACGGTCTATCGATCGCGAATGTTATGCTACTATCCTTTGTTATTCGGAAAGAATAATCCTCAAGATTTTTGAGAAAGGACGCATAATTACGGGACATTATTTCAGTGAATTATTGAACTGATTCAATGAGAAATTGAAGGAAAAGCGGTCGCATTTATTAAAGAAAAAAGTGCTGTGTCTCCACAACAATGCACTAGGTCATTCATTCGTAATTGCGGCCGGCAAATTGTATGAATTGTGGTACGAATTACTGCCGCATTCATCTTACTTGCACGACCTCGCTGACACTTCTTTTTGTTCCCCAGTATGAGAACGTGTCTCGCAGGGAAAAGATTCAGATGCAACGAAGAGGTCATTATCGAGACAGAAGCTTATTTTGAGAAAGTTGACAAATCGTATTTTAACAAGAAACATTTTAAACGCGATAGCGTGAGGTGCTTTTTAAAAGAAACATCAGTCGAGTATGCAATGAGGAAAACATATTAAAATATACGAAAGCGCTCAAGGGGTATCTGTAGTGATTAAATCCCAATTTACATAAATATTAAAATGAAAAATTTACTTGTTAATTAACTTACAGAATGTAGTACATATGTTTTCGCTTATTTTGATGATATTTTCATATACAAATTAAATTCTGACATTTATAAACATTGTAGAATGGCATCCATGATTACTACGAGTACAGTCCAGTTTAAAACGAGGTGCGATTTAAATGTTCCTGGACTGATGCTGTAACACGAGAATCCAAAATAATACCGGTGCTTTGTAATAAATAGTGAAAGGTATATGTATACGGAATGTGTGACAATTTTCAACGTGATCGGCGCAGTTTTAGCTAGGCTATATATCATTACGCAAAGTGGTAATTGTGTTTTCTCTCGATTATTATAATGGGTGAAAAACGTGAGCAACGCACGTGCATTATATTTTGCTTATAGTTCGAAAAAAAACACCTGTTGAAACACAGTAAGAATTTGGTGAATAATCATTGGACCGAACACAAAATTTTGAGTGGTTAACGCGTTTTAAGACCGTTCTACTGGTCTTAGAACGGTCAATGACAAGACCCAAGAAAATGCCGACAAGTGAAAAACAATGTGAAGAGCATGATCATTGTTTTTTCTTCACATGAAAAACATAGTGCACAGAGAATTCGTTTCAACTGGTCAGACGGTCATTTCCGGGTTCTATTGCAGTATTTTGAGGCAGCTCCGAGAGGATATCAGACGGAAACAGGCTGAACTTTGGCGAACAAAAATTGGTCGTTGTATTATGACAATGTGCCATCTCAGCGTTTTTTCATATAATCCTTTTTGATGAAACTATCAAAGACTACCGTTCTTCACCTCTCCCTATTCGCCAAATTCGTTCACAAAAAACGACTTGAATATTTTCCACAACTGGAAAAAACGCTAGGACCTGTGTATAGCCGTGTAAGGAGACTACTTGCAAAGCGACAGAAACCGCCAGGAATAAAAGTATTTTGAATTTTTTTAGCATAGGTTTGAGAACATCTGGATCGCACCGCGTATATAAGCCAATAAACAGGTGACGCACCAAATTGTTTGAGGCAAATATGTAATTGGTCAATATAAGCATAAAGCTCGATGTATATTCGCAATGTAACGTTGTGATTTGTCCAGTTTTGAAAAATCCTTGAAAATTATTGGTTTATTATTCACGAATCATATAATCAAATTTACATAACCACCTACGCGTATTTGTATTTTTGCGTATGGTTATGTTTTTATTGTACTTTCATCTTAATGAACAACTGATTTACATCGTTATGTTATATAATTTATTGCGCTATTAATATTGTTACTTTTCCTCATTCTTTAATAGTTGTGTGTTTACCGATTAGATAGTCAACGAGATACGTGTGCCAGAGCGAAATTAAATGAAATGGGGGTGAGAAGAAGAAAAGAGAGAAGAAAGGAGGATGAGTGCGGTAGAAAAAGAAGACGGAGAGATGGACAAAAGTCAAAAGTGGAGAGAGAGAAGAGTGAAGGATGGAGGGAGAGAGGGGAAGAAGAGACGGGGTAACATATAATAATGTGGTTAGCTTATTTGCAAATCAAACTTGATTGGGATTCTCCAGTAGTGTATAATATTGGCTAAAACATATACTTTTTTAGTAGGGCTTGGAATTGATCTCCTTCCACCTATAGAGGATCCTATCATAACACATGGATCAATAAGTCCCGAGACTAACCCATAGATGGCGCTCGTAGTAAACCAGTAACCACGTCTTTCTAGAGTACTAACCTTTGCTTGAAACGTGTCAAAATTTTAAGTCGATCGGACCAGAAACAGCTGCGTTATCGAGGTTGAAGTAAAGTCGTTTTGTAGTTTGTTTAAACAATGGAAAAAACCGAGTTTCGTGTTCTGATAAAACATTGTTTTTTAATGGGTAAAAACACCACGCAAGCAAAACAATGGATTGAAAAATGTTATCCGGACTCTTGTCCATCAAAAGCAACGATTTGTCGGTGGTTTGCCGAGTTTAAACGTGGTCGTACCGACACAAATGACGCGGAACGCTCGGGTAGACCTGTGGAAGCCGTTACACCGGAAAATGTGAGTGAAGTGAATGAAAGATCGTAAAGTGAAGCTCCGGGAGATTGCTGAGATGACACAGATATCATATGGAAGTGTATTTACTATCCTTCATAAAAAATTGAGCATGAAAAAGGTTTTTTCCAAGTGGGTGCCGCGATTGCTTTCGATGGAACAAAAACAGCAACGAGTCGATGATTCAGAAAGCTGTTTATCGCTATTTACTCGCAACAAAAAAGATTTCTTGCGTCGTTACGTGACCATGGACGAAACATGGATACATCACTACACTCCAGAGTCGAAGCGGCAGTCATCTGAGTGGCGCACAGCTGGCAAAAGCCGTCCGAAACGTCCGAAAACGCAGCAGTCAGCTGGCAAAGTCCTGGCGTCAGTTTTTTGGGATACACATGGCGTGATTTTCATTGACTACCTCGAAAAAGGTAAATCGATCAACAGTGATTATTATATTGACTGACTGGTGCGTTTGAAGGAGGAAATCGCAAAAAAACGACCGCACATGCAGAGAAAAAATCCTTTTTCACCAAGACAATGCACCCTGCCACAAGTCGATGAAAACAATGGCAAAATTGAACGAATTGGGTTTTGATCTGCTTCCCCACCCCCCATATTCGCCAGATTTAGCCCCCAGTGACTACTGGCTCTTTGCTGATCTTAAAAAATGCTCCAGGGAAAAAGATTTGGCTCAAATGAGGAGGTCATCGCTGAAACTGAAGCTTATTTTGAAGCGAAAGATAAATTTTTTTATAAACATGGTATTGAAAAATTGGAAAAGCGTTGGAACCATTGTATCACCCTAAAAGGTGATTATGTTGATGAATAAAAAAAAATTTTGCAAAAAAATGTTGTTTTCATTGTTAGTCTCGGAACTTATTGATCCATGTGTTATATGCAGTAATTTTATAAATTAACTTTTATTAGTGAAAATACGATCGAAATACTTCGCTGATTATATTATTTTTAATTTATCCTGCAAATTGCATTTTATAAATGTATTACACATTGTAATTGACAGATTCGCGTATCAATAATAATAATAGTGTGCGAATTATTAAATGCAAATGTATAATTATATCCACTCACTAATTAATCTCGCCTAGAAGACACAAGGTTGATTAACAAAGCATGAGAGCATTCATGACAAATTATAATTGCCCTAGTTGTTCTGCAATAAAATAAACATACCTAAACATTTATCATTAATTAGGTGTAAATTGTTTACGGGATGCAATAATAATATGTACATGATGGAATTATTTACACAAACGAGATACATCAAAACCAATTTAGAAAATGTCGAATCAATTTTAATGCTAATTAACGCTTGTTATAAACTCGATTAGGATTATAATTATTAATATTTATTTCACTATATGTGCAATAGAATAACAAGTATGTACATTGATTAGGGTCGATACATATAAGACGTACTTTAAAAAAATCGAAAATATTCACAAACATTTACTAACGGAATAATACGGAGTGATCTGAGATGTTTAAAGTCTCGATCAGAGATAGCGAGACAGCGAAGTCAAAGATATTTTGTGCTCTTAATTCATTGTACATACATACATTACAAAATCATTCGATTAGTTCTGATAATTAATTCTTTTTTCTCGAAAGTTCGGAGTTTGGCATTAGTATAATACTCTCTATCAAGTTAGTAGAGGCCAATTTTTTCAGTCTATGGGCCATCGATTGTTTGTAGCAAAAAGAGGAAAATTTTGAACGAGGTTTTGTAGTTTTACCTATCCCTTCATGGTTTCTACTATGGTGGCTTACCAAGTAGATATTAAGTTAGCAAGCTACTCCGCATAAATATTTTTTATAATCTGCGAGGCAGAGATTGTTTAAAGCATAAAAATGTGGAAAATTTTTAAACCGTATTTCTACTTATGCTCCTTCATGGTTTTTGCTATAGTGGCGTGCTAATTTGATATTAAATTAGCAGACCACTGCGAATTAAAATGAATTGTTTGCAATCCGAGGAGCATAAATTATTTACGGCAAAATCTGAGTCTGGCTTCGAAGTTGCACATCTAGACCTTCACAGTTTTTGTTATGATGGACTGCCAGGTTGATATCAAGTAAGTAGGCCATTGCGAATTAAGAAAAGGCTTTTATATCTACGTGACATAGATAACTTGCTGTAAAAAAAGCGACGAATTCTAAAACTGGTTTAGCAGCTGCAAATTCATGGTTTTAGCTATGGTTGTCTGCTAACTTGATATTAAGTTACCAGTACACTGCGAATTAAAAATAATTTACAATCTGAGGGACATAGAGAGTTTACGGCATAAAGTCTGAACTTGCTTGAAATTGCTTCTTCCTGTTGTGATCTGCCAAGTCGATATCAAGTTAGCAGACCAGAATTTAAGCAAACATTATTTCAAATGCATAGCATAGATTGCTTGCGGCAAGAAGGTTTGAGTCTGGTTTCGTAGTTATACCTCTACCCCTTTAAGTTAGGAGGCCACTGCAAATTAAAACACCTTTTTACAATCTAAGGGGCATAGATTCTTTATTGCAAAAAGAGGCAAATTCTGAATCTGGTTTCGTAGTTGTGTCTCTACATTTTCATGGCGAGACAAGTTTACTTATCTTCAAATCCTTAGTAGTCCATACTTCTTTATGGTTTTTATTATATAAATTGGATACTGCGTAACATAGATTGTTTCCAGCAAAAAGCGATAAAATCTGAATCAAGTTTTGTAGTTGTACCTCTACTTACTTCTTCATGGTGTTTCCTAAGGAGGCCTATAAAATTATATTAAGTTAGCAGGCAATATTGGAAAACCGGTAATGACTTTCCGGTACACCTGGTAAATGTATGCATTTATTTATTTATTTAATAATAATAGCTTTATTGTAATTCGTCGAAAAGAAAGAAATACAAACGTCATGACATAGATATGTTACATATATAATTTAAAAAAAAAAGGAGTAAATAAAATGTATTATATCTTAAATAAATCTATGATTTATATATTCAGATATGCTATATGGTTCCAGCTCAATTAAGAGATCACGAACTCTCGATTTAAATACTGAAAATACCCTAACCTCTCTGAACGATTCGGGCAAGTGATTAAAAAATTTAATGGCAGAGTAGCGGAGTCCACTTTCCACCAAGGCAAGGCGGTGTTTAGGATAGTAGTAATCATTTTTGTGTCTTGTGGAGTAATCGTGAGTAGCGATATGCTCCTCAAACAAATGTTCATGCTTGTAAGCAAAAAGCAGGACCTCAAAAATATATATCCCAAAAACAGTTAGGAGAAAATGTTCTCTGAACACGCCCCTGCACGACTGCCCAAAATTCATGTTGTGCATTATTCTGAGGATTCTTTTCTGAATTATAAATACGCGATCCAATTCACTGCTACTACCCCAAACAGCAATGCCATACCTTACCCTGGAGTAAAAGCATCCAAAATATATCATTCGTAGCGCCTGATCGCTAACGAGTTTCCTCAAGAGACGAATCCCAAAGCACACATTTGCAAGGACTTTACATAAAACATTGATATGATCCTTCCACTTTAGGAACTGATCGACCGTAACTCCCAATAAGCGAACACTATTTTGTACAGGATACAAGGAATGGCCAAGCTCCACACTGTCAGGGATATCAGTAAAATTGTTGCATCTAAACAGAATTATGTTTGTCTTCGAGTTGTTAATATTCAGGTTATTACATGACAGCCAGTTCTGAACTGTACCCAATACAGATTCAGTGCTGTCAATAACCTGATTTAAAGAATTGCCGGTGACTAAAAGCGTAGTATCATCGGCATAATTGATTGTAAGGCATTGATTATTAGGTCTGTGTTCCAGATAATGAATGTCATTGAAATATAAGAGAAACAAGATGGGCCCAAGGATACTACCTTGTGGAACACCCCTAGAGAACATTATCTCATCTGAATAAACATTACCACCTTTGATATTTAAGCACACCGATTGTGATCTGTTACTAATGTAAGATTTGAACCAAGAGAGGGCAGTGCCTCTTATACCGTAGCGTTCGAGTTTGCTTAAAAGAAGTTTATGATCCAAAGTGTCAAAAGCTTTGGACAAATCTAACAAGCAACCACATGGTAATCTTTTGTCATCCAATGCATTGAGGACTTCGTCAGTGAAATCATATAGAGCGGTTTCAATACTCTTACCCTTGGCAAACCCATGTTGATTTTTATTAATTAAACCATGCTTTGATAAGAAATGTGTTAATCTGGAGTACGCTGCTTTCTCGAATAATTTTGAAAAACCGTCAATAGTTAACAGGCTAACCGGTCTGTAATTTTCTAGATTATTGGGATCCCCTTTCTTGAACAACGGAACAACCAAAGCATGTTTGAGGTAGTCCGGAAAAATGCCTGTAGCAAAGGAGTGATTAATTATGTGGGTCAGGGGTCTTAAGTAGCTAGCCGAGCAACTTTTTAGAAGACTAATAGATATGCCATCTCGACCGGAAGATTTGGAGTTGCTCAATGAGTTTATGAAGGAAGAGAGTTCTCTTTCACATACTGGGAAAAAATAAAATGAAGAAGAATTATTAGGAATGTGGTCAATAAATTTGTATATCTGATTTGATGAAGAAGAGTTCTGAAGGAATATTTCGTTGAAATCACAAGCAAGACGCCTGGGATCGTCGGCCTGAGGAAAGACGTGTTTAACGTTTTTACCCGAATGAGAGTTAATAATACGCCACATAGTTTTATTTTTGTTTGTGGAATTAAGTAATTGTTGATCATAAAAATTTCTTCTATCCTGATTTACGGCATTTTCATATTGACTTTTGTAAAATGTAAATGTCTTTTTATAGTCGTCATTAAAATTACACATAACACGCAATGCAGAGACATCATCTCTTAATTGAGTGACTTTTTTGGATGGTTTATAAGAACATTGTTTATTATACACTTTTTTTAAAGGAAAATAAGAATTAAAGTAACTCAAAAATACATTCAAGAAGTTCAAAAATTTTAAATTTGTATCGGAGGAATCACAGTAAACATTGTTCCAATCTACACGACACATGTCATCCACAAAATTATTTATAATTGAGCGTGTGATTACGCGAGCTAATTTATAGTGTTGCTGTTTTCTGACTTGTAGATGCAGATCTGCAGTAGATCACCTGAGCTCTATGATCCGAGAAACCAGTATCAATAGTGACAGTTTGACACACACGAAGAGTATCCTTTCCGAATTCCCTCATCAGTAAAATGTTGTCCAAACATGTTTCCGCGGTTTTAGAGATTCTGGTCGGCTCATTTATGAGAATCATCACTCCGAAAGATTCGAGAATATTACGAAAATATCTACTCTTAGCATTACTGCTTATTAGATCAACATTGAAATCACCAGCGATAATACATGTAACATTTAGGGAATGAATGGCACTTAATAACATCTCGATTTTTATGCAAAAATCAGTAATCATTTGTGTGTATTAAGCGTCAGAATTTATACAGAATAATATCTTGTTTTTTTACGTGTAATAAATAAATAAATAAAATAAATAGATAAACAATATATGAACGTATTATAATTAAAGGCAATTATGAGGAAAAATAACAAACATGTATCGTTTTGTTAAACAAAACGATACTTTAAATGATGTATAAAAAATAAAGCAGCAATAAATCTGTTCGCTTCTACTGTTCCATTAATTTAATGTTTAACGGTGTTCTTCAAATATCTATGTTTAGATTATTTTTAAAATATGTAATTATAGACATATTGCCTATATATATATATATATATATATATATATATATATATTGCCTATATATATATATATATATATATATATATATATATTGCCTATATATATATATATATAGGCAATATGTCTATATATATATATATATATATATATATATATATATATAGATAATCCTTGCAAACATTATTAGACCAAAATTAGCCATTTTATTAACGTGGTGTACAATAATAGGCAAGGTAAATTTAAAAAGCTCGAATGCATGGAGGTAATGGCAGTTCAAGTAAACATACAATTTCTGAGAGCGTTCGCATACAAAATAGCAATCTTTCCCGACACGAGGAGCTTAACTACACTTCCAGTGCAAACAAGTTCAATATAAACAGAGTGTTTATATGCGTAAATAAGAAACAGGAGTGTGCCGTTACACTATATTACTCTATTAAAATATGTATTCGAACATTTTGTCGAATAAGAAAATACATACTAATGCAGCAGGGAATATATTTTCAATTATTCAATTTTATATTTATTTTCGTGTAATATTATGAAATTAATAAGAGAGCAGAAAATGCTATAAATGTATTCCATACAGTAAGTGAAAGCTTTATCTATTCTTTAAAAGAACTTAGACGGAACGGTTTGTAAGGTCTATTATATTAATATGTAGCTGTGTCATGGTCATTAAGGAAAAGATATAAAAATAAAATCCAAATTGATTAGATGAAATACACCAGAAAAGTGGTATGTATAACGAGATTGGACAAAATAATAAATATGCAATGAATTAGAAGTTGAACCAATTTTAAAAATAAAGAGAAAAGGGATCGGTTATTTACAAAAAAAATGCAAGGTGGTAGATTACTTAAAAATATAGGAACCCAGAGCGTTGACGAAAATAATCAGAAAAATTGATGTTGACAACAATAGAAAGCTGAAATAAAAAAAATAATCTGTTAAATACGTGTGTGACTTAAAAGATGTGTTTCAGTATATTATTCTATACGTTGAAAGGAGTTGAAGGCACTATATGGTATAATTTATTTATATTTACATTTTGCTCAACAGAATTTCTTTCATCAATAGGACAGTACTAATCATGCATATGCACAAATGTGTTCAAGAAGAATAAAAGGTAAATATAAAATTTCCTAAATCATAACTAAATATAATAATTCCAATATAAGATAAGAAAAAATAATATATGTACATAAAACTACAGAAACGAGCAAAAAAAATGAAAACTTAGCAATTCCCCCTACTTGTCCTTAATTGCTAGTCTGAGTAATGCCCCCATGGAGTCATTATGAATGTCCCCTGCGCAAAATATTTTGTTAAAATTACTGCACATTACATACAGAGGCGACTTTAATATTATATTAGTTCTAGAAGGTGGACAGGAAAATGTAGTGTGATAACGAACCGAACAATTGAGGAATGTGAAAATTCAATTCCTGAAGGAGGGAAGGACAATAATCGACGTCATTATGTAAAACTTTATATAAAAATATTAAACTAGTAGAGATGCGTCTGTCTTCTAGCGAGGTGACATCAAACCGTTGCAGCAATTCCAACTGATCAATACCCTGTGCTGGATAAAAGCCATCAATTGCAAGGAGAGATATTTTAAAAACTGTCGTTGCACAGTTTCCAAAATGTTCTTATGGATATGATAGTAAGAATACCATTCCAAAATTGCAAATTAAAGTTTCGATCTAACCATTGAAAAATACAGACTTCATTGCTTGTATGGAAGTAAACGCTCTACAATTGCGTATAACAAAACCCAATGACTTTTTCGCAGATAAGGCGATATTTAGTTGTGTAAAGAGAACTACAAAAGTTTTGCAATTTTCATAATTCATCAAAATTATTTCTACCACTATCTATACACGCTTGTCGATTTTTCGAAACCAATCTTAAACTTTTTCCGCATTTTTTCCAAAAGCTGCAGATGCTCATCAATCCACGCGAAGAAAATTTTCATCGTTGCAAAGATTCCTCTTTTTAGTATGTTCTTCAAACGTGGAAGTAGTGTAAAGTCGCATTGAGTAAGATTTGGATTCTAGAATGGGTGCTCCAACACCTTCCTGGTTTTTGTTAAATACTATATGGACTTTGGAGTAATGGGCCGAAGCGTTGTCATGGCGAACAAAATCAGTGTCTGTTCTCGAAGGAAGACTATGTAATGGTTCTGTGCTTCAATAGTTTTACACAGACGCTCCTCAGTGTACTACTTTTTGGTGGCTGTTTGGTGTTTCTTGTATAACACGCTCTACAATTCCTTTCATGGTAAAGAAACCAGTCTTCAATTTGTTGAATAGATAAGAATTTGCTTCAAAGAGAAGAACTCTGTTATGTGTTTTAATGGGAACGTAGTAAGTAAAGTCAGCTTTTATCATGTGTTAAGATGATGCTAACATAATGAGATGTTTCATTTTTTAACATTTCGAGCATCTCCTGTCGTTATGAAACAAGTAGGGCAGGCAAATGAAACAAATTTTTCCCACTCGAAGGTCTTCGTGCAGAATAGCATGAATTGCCGGTGCATGAGTACCCAGACATTCATCTATCTCGATAGTACTTACGTGCCTGTCAGACTCAAACAATTTTTTAAATGTTATTCTTGGTAATGACTATTTGGGGCGCCCTGTCCTTTTCCGAACTAAAATATCCTCTCTGGAAGCTTTTTCAGTCATGTGAATACAGTTGTAGGATGCGGAGAATTATCTTTTAGCACAAATATATTATATATTATTATATTCTCCAAATATCGATCAATATTTATTCTGCTGGTAAAGTTGTAACGTAAAATTGTCTGGTACCCTATTTTAACTAGAATAAGATAATGATCTGTTTACATTGCCATAAGTTCTGGAGCAACTAACATAGAAAGGCTCGACCCCGGTCTACATTATCTACACTATAGGCTTGAACAGGTCTCGATATACATATATTCAACAAGAATTGCATTATATTGCAAAATTTTCATGGACATTTTTGTATAATGATTTTACGAATATAGATTTTGATTGGTATGAATATTAAATATACGGTTCAGTTTTAAATATTTCTGGCAATATTTTTCGAATTGTTTCCTTTAAATATAAATATAAATAAAAAATAATAAATTTTAAACAAATGTTATACATATATTCATTCTCTCATTCGTAGCATTTGAGTGTTTTCTGGTTGTTTCTAAAATCAATTTGATAAACTAAACGTAAATGTAAGTTTATAAGTGATAGCATACTCGTACAAGTATAAATATTGTTACAAGAATATGTAATTTAATTTTGAGTACAATCTACATTTGGAATCATTTGGTTTGTTTTTCAGTCAAAGGAATTTAGACGTAATATTCACGTATACATTTATATTCATTTAATTTCGAAACTAATTATTTAAATTATTCTTTATTGACCAAGTAACTTGACAAAGTTTATATTGTAGCTTTAAAAGTTTGGAATTTTTCATTGTCCGGCAAATTTCATTACAATAGATCAGGAATTTTGATATACAATTGAACATTTATTTATTGCCCTATTATTCTATACATTCCACCGTTAACAGCATATTTCTATTTTATTGGTTAGGTGTGTTAGCATCATTGTTTAGTATACTATTAAATTTATATACATTCATTTTTATTTCTCGTAATTCATACTGTTATTTTTGTCTCTTTGGTTTCATAATTACTACTTAAATCATTTGTAAAGTTAATCGTTTGCATTATTTGTTGTTGAGGTAGACACAATTTACCCAGAATTTATAATTTTGAAAATTCACAAGCCAACTTTTCGTCATCGGATTATTCAGGCTGTTATTGCGCTCACGTATTAATTTTTATTAGTTGCTGGAGCGGTGGTAAGTTTTGTTTAACTTGTTACAGTATTTTATAATATAAAAACAGTTCTTTCAAGACATTTGAAGGAGAAAGTGTACTGATTTTCTTAACCGACAGCCGTGATATACATTTTCTTTCTGTTGTAAATTATAAATTTATAATTGTGTTCTTGTAAATTTACAATTTTCAATAGGCAAAAATTATGCACGTACTTATTATATATACTATATTAATATATTAAAAGAAACATCGAATACATGTATGTGAATAAAACCGATGTACTGTTGGTTAAAGAAGAAAAAACACAAACAACTTGAAAAAGAAGGAAGAAAATCCCTTGAAGCGCCGTTTGTTAATAAAAACTGAGAGTTTTATTATCCCCAATGGTAGAAAATCCAAACACAAATGAATAAAATTTATAGTTAGAATAAAATGACCACTACATTATGTTAGCTTTTGTTTACACATTATGATATATATTAACATTACTGTAGTGTAAGGCTGTATAATAGAATTACCTGGTGTAAAATATGTTCCTCTGTATTTAATAATTTGTTCCTTCTGTTAATCTTAGGTCTATCTAAGGTTTTTCACTTAACCATGTTTGTGTAATACCTTCATTATTGCGCTACCTTTATATCTATTGGTCCCAGTATTGTTATCTTAATTATGTCTCCTTTGCTTCTTTGTATGTATCGTAGAATTAACTGTTTACTATGAACAACTTATTATTCATTTGATCATACTTTGCATTTTAAAAGCTTTCTTTAAATCCCATTCTGTCTTATGTTTAATTCCTTCTGTAAATGCACTTTTATTTATAACTTCCCATTAATATTTGTGTTGTTTACATGCTTTATAACCATGTCATAAATTGGCTTTACATCTTCCTGGTTGTCGTTGAGCGTAACATTTTTTTCACTGACAAGTGATTATTGTTACTGCTTCGAGGCTTTGTTCGATGTTAAATCTCAAGTGCATTCTCGCATATCGTATAAGCTTCCGAACATAAAGTATGTGTTTTGGTTTTTTAACAGACATTTAACAGATCATTAATGTTTTCATGAATAGCTATTACTATGTAGTACGTTTAAGTACAGTTTATTAATGCTCAAAGTATTTTGGAAAGTATGAATTTCAGTGTTTGCTGGATATAAGGTTTTTGGAATTCAGACGAAGTTTTTTCTGGTTTTTAATTCATCTCCATCTTCAAGAAACTATACGGCTTTTTCAATTTCTTCCTTTGTTGTCGTTCTAGGACTTTAAGTATGACTTGGGGTACACATTTTAATTACATATTTAAGTACATGTTTTGGTAGTAGTTTTAAGTATATGTTTTAAATACCAGATTATTAGGTACGAAATTTAATACTTTCCACGACGTTCATCTACCGTTTAATACCTTAAATTATATCTTGTGAGCTATGCCTTTTTAGGTTGAGCTGTATCTGTAATAAACGTCTCTGTTGCAATATCAGCCTCTTTTTTGTTTTGTAGATTTATAAATTGTCAAATTATTATAACTTCTTTTGGTTCTTTATTTAATTGATTCACTGCGTACATAAGAAATACCTTCTCTTTGCTTTCGTACGCAGAGGAATTAATTATTTAATAAGGTGACGCGCTTACTTTATTTAACAACCGACACGACCGTCTTCGGAGCAAGCTGGCAAGCTATACTCAGAATAGAAAACTTTGTGTAATCAAATCAACTCTTTGTAGGTTTCTTCTTTTTTTGTTATTATTTTTTAAATTTGCTGTAGCATTTCGATTTTTAAAAAAGTATTAATTAAAAAAAGGAAAGGATACGTATAGTTGTAATACAAGAGCAACTTTTAGTTCATAAATTAGCTTTTATAAAGTGAAAGCTGTTTTTATTTATGCGTAATTTAATAGTTGCATTTACAAATATTTTGAGAAAGCTTTAAAAAAATGGAGAAATTTTAAATATATTATTTTACTGTTTCTTAAGAAATCTTTCAAAATAGTACATGGTACATGTTTTATATTCAGATTAAAGTACGATTGATGTGATATTTTAACAAGTTTTTCAGGTGTTTAATCATCCACTTCATCCTCAATCTGAGGGAGCTGGTATATATAATTAGGGGATAATTCAAAGCTGTAAGGACAATAAGATATTAGTTTAACGTGTTTCAAATAATACACCGTTTGAGCAACTATCTGGGAGATTCTATTTTAACGATGTAAGATAGGTCATCTTCTGTTGTATTTCTTATCTTCTGATATGATTTTTGGCAAATAAATTATTTAATATTGTTAGGTGTTAACACATTTCGAAAATGTATATAATGTATAGTACTTTACTTTCAGGCCCATACGAATAAATACGAATTTTGCCGCCTATAAAAATGTTGTAAATTAAATTTGACGGTTTCTATGAACTTTTTGGATATTTTTTCCCATCACTTCACATAAATGGAAAATTCAGTAAGTATAAACTCGTTTTAGTCTTACCGCATATACAATTCTTAATTTTCTTTAGGAATTTTTAATGCTTCTGGAAAAACTTGATCAAACTTTCACACACAAGCAAAATATTAAAAACAACGCCGGGATAGCGCATGTGATAAGAGCTCAGGATTTTATTTATAGTTTTTTATCTCAAGAAATTGATGGTTGCTAATTTTAAGAATCGTTTGTAGTCTTGGAGATGGTCGGTAACTCTCCAGGTACCTTTCAGTGTGAGGAAAAATAACCAACACTGCTTCTTCTTTACATACTCTGAATATACAATTCCGTGGTCGTGACAAGTGAAGAAGTCATCACACCGTTCAACAGTTTAATGTTATATATCATTTTTCGTAGAAAACTGGGAAGCATATTTAATCCACTTTACAAACATTGTAGCTTTGTATGTTTTGTTTTTAAAGAACAGCGTTCGTCTTACTTAAATGTCAATATATTGTAGTTGTGAAATTTATTACAAGGATAGCCGTTTATATTTCGGGAATAGCAAACACATAAAAATTTTTTATTATCGAAAATAGCTTTACTGCTTTTCAAAATATTCTCCTTGAAAATTAATGCACTTTTGCATTCGTTTAAACCAATCCGAAAAGCATTGCTGCCATTGTGAAGGCGGTATCTCCAAAACATGAGTTTTGAATGCTTCAACTGCTTCTTCTGGCGTAGAAAACCGTTGACCAAGAAGTTTACTCTTCACATCTGGGAACAAACAGAAATCACATGGTGCTAGCTCAGGGCTGCATGACGGATGGCTCATCAATTCAATGTTTTGCCCAGTCAAATATTCAATTGTTTGAACCGACCTGTGATAGCTCGCATTGTCATGGTGGAGACTGTTCTGTTGTTTTCGGTTTATTTTCTTTTTCTTCAAAAACGTTTGGCAAACAAATAGTTGTGTACTATTCGGAATTGACAATTCTATAACTCTCTAAAGGCACGGTTGTAACGTGACTGGTTTTTCCGAAAAAACAGGGGACCATTTGTTTTGATGTGCGTTGAGAGCGAACAACTTTTATTGGTTTTGGCTCATCTTGGAATATCCACACAGTCGACTGCTACTTACTATCGGGCTCACACGTATAGATCCAAGATTCATCACCTATGACGACTTTATAAATGTTCTTTGAAGCAAGGCCATTGTACTTCTTGTGAATTTTCTGGCACTAACCGAGTCCTTTTTTGAGCGGTTGTCAAATTTTGTGGTACCCAATGTGAACGTAGCTTCTTAACGGCTAAATGTTCATGCAGGATCTTATGCACGCTGGTGGTATTAATACCTAGAGATGCCTCGATCTCAGCATTTGTATCATGATGGTCTAGTATTCAGACACTGCATTCATGTTTTCCGACACAATAACATTTATGGGACGACCTTCACGAAATTCATTGTCCAAAGAACGCCGTCCAAGTTTGAATTCACTATACCAGCGATATACTGTAGTTTTCGATGGTGCTTCATCACCATATAAAGAATTCAGCTTGCCGATGCATTCTTGTTGAGATAATCCACGCCGAAAGTTATGAAAAATAATTGCATGAAAATGTTTGCGAGTTAATTCCATTTTTTCCCTGACATAAAATTTTCAAGTTACTGTCAACAATAGAAATAGCGACCGGATAATAAAACTGTCAAGGTAAATATATTGCCAAAAATGACAAACTTCACGATGCAATCATTAGATCGGAGGCAACACTAACAGTGCTGCCAGTTCCCGAAATATAAACGGCTACCCTCCTATGATTAATATTGGAATTACGTACGAAGTTATAAATTTGCTTTAAACGCAAGAGAATTATACATAGAAAACTATGACATCGACATCATATTTGTTGTACGTACACGTGACGTAAATGTACGCTAACTCACTTTATTAGAAAACGAACATGAGAAAAGTCATCGCCAATATGTGTATATGTAAGTTGTGATTTCCCGTCATGTCACAACATAATTAGATTTGGCTGATTTCAAAGCTCTCCATTCAGGGTTGGCCATTTACTTATCGTCCTTCTGATATGTCACACGCAGAAGTCCTTTTTGTATTGTCTACGTATTATGTAGTGTGTGATGTGAATGTATTCGTTGAGGTCGGTCGGAAATTGGAATAAACGGAGATAAAAAGAGAGGTGCTACCAGATGGATTTTCACCTCGAACCACTCTTGACGTACATACTTCCGGATGTATAAATGGTACGGTTGGTTTTTCTTCGTTTTTTTTACACATCCGGAATGTTTTCCTTGACGAGGGATCTGCTATTTTCTGCAGCGCTTTTCGACAGTATGCACATAGAGTTAAAGCTAGTATCTGACTTCTTCTAAATAAGCTGTTTGTTTTGATGTTTGAAAATATAATTCTTTATGTTTTAATACGTTTTGATCGACATCACCTTTAATTACTTTAAAACTTTAAAAGTAGGTGAAAAACATATTGATTTAGTTCATTGATTTAAAAAAATCTTATATTCATATATGTATGCATTAATTAATGTAGACTCTATTTAAAAATCGTTATATCTACATTTTTACTTTAACAGTGAGCAAATTGTTCTTTTTCGAATGCAAAATCTGCGATAGTCGGCAAGAAAAAACTAGACAGACTGTTTATTTCAACAATTAAAATGTTATAAGCGGTGTAAAGCAGGTCTTTATATTTGACCTAACACTGTTTTTGTTTACGCCAACGACTTAAATTTAGCAATTATTTAGTATCTTAGCGCAAAAATTGAAATTTCTCTACAAGACCTTCCGCCGAAAGATGCATCAGGTTGAAAGGTATAACGCTTTAATAAAGTATTCAGTGATTACTATTGAAGAAAATGAATTATTTAAAACAAAAATGTTAGTCACTAATAAACACAGGCACCTAATATCATTTGCCAGGTAACATTTGTTGAAGTTTCAACGTGCGTTTCACCTGTTATGTTGAACAATGCTTAACAGAAAAATTATTATTTTCTGCTATTCCATCGTTAATTAAATTCAAAGAAATCAATTAAAAATTTCTGCGCTGGAGAAGGACTCGAACCTCTACCTGCCGTTTTCTAGACGTCTGCTCTACCAATTAAGCCACCAGGCAGTACAATTTCGAGTCCTTTGATACGCCATAAATCTCATTATGGAAACAGATCTAATATTTATTTTAAAACTCGCAGTCAAGTTATTATGATGTTAATAATTATATATAAACATATAATTAAATTCTTTTACGATGGGAATTAAAGAAAAATTAGTATTTTTTTTATTTATTATCTATATTTACTTTTTTTTTGAAAACGGCAGGTAGAGGTTTGAGTCCTTCCCCCGCGCAGAAATTTTTAATTGATTTCTGTGAATTTAATCAACGACGGAACAGCAGAAAATAATAATTTTTCATTAACTTGATTACATGTTTATATATAATTATTAAAATCATTGTTTAACAATTTTGTGATATGTATACTGAGGCATTGTTTACTATTTTTGAACAGTTTACTAAATATATTGCACTCGGACTCTGGAAGTCTGTTCTATCAGAAAAAAACTTTCTTATGTACCAATGACAATAGTAGCAGTACTTGTGTTGTACATCACAGACACAATTGTCACTTCGGGCTATAGCAATTGGGTTAGTAATACAGAAAGGAAGATATTGCATGAAACGGTATTACGTTTGGAATACTCATTTGTGACATAGTCAGGTAACGCAATAGTTAACAGAAAATGTATAACATTTATTGTAAGTATAACGCATGAGTTAAAAATGCTATTTGTTATTTTTTAAGGTATTGGGATAAAATTCTGAAGTAAGGGACTTGTAAAATCATTTGAAATTAAATGGTTCAATTATAAAATAGTTAGAGCGCGGTTTTCTTTTAGTTAATCCTCAGTGGCATTTTTTTCAGAGAGTATTAAAAAACTGGGTATGATTATTCTGAATGATAAATGAATTATTATACTTCAATTCGTATCAGTAGAGAGTAAAAGTATGGGTGGTACTGGATGTCATTTTCATATATGTTTTCGAAAAATTATGCTCATCATAGATACTGCGACTTACCAACAGAATAGAATAAAACATGTGTTGCCTTCTATCAATGTTTGCTTGACTGTATCGAGGTAAAAAGAGAGAGATATGTAATTTCACATTTTGACGTGGAAGCATCTATTCCAAAGATTCTAGCATGAAATGACGATTAAAAATGGAAAAACACCAACAAAAGTATGAGACAACTTGTCTATTGGTAAAGTTTTCTATACCGTGTTTGTCAAAGTGAAACCGATATGTGAAGTTTCTTGATAATAAGAAAATATCATTTCCGTTTGGGAAAGCGAAGTAGTCACATGGGTCTAAAAGAAGGAAAAAACCAATTTGAGATGCATTTTTGCTGCACGACAACGTCCGACTACATGTAGCCATAGTTACACGAGCAATTGTTGTGGATTTGAATTAAGGAAGAAAAGACGATTCGAGATATACTTTTCTTAATTGTCAATCTTTGGTTACCTGTAGACACAACTACAGAAGCAGCACGTTTTAATATGCCCCTTATAACACAGATCTATAACTATGCCAACAACACTTTTAGACTACTTAAAAGGTATTTAAGGAAAGCAATTTCAGACATATGTTGAAATCAAACATTTTGAATAAATGAAGGAGGAGGGATTGCGAACAATATACTTAACATAATTGTTAAATTTCCAATTCGATAAATTTTTACAGTAATTGTCTGTTTATATTGGAATATTCACGGTGCATTTGTTATAATAATGCCGAATATCATAATAATTTGGCTGCAGTTTTCATCCTATGATGTATTCGACTCCCATTTCCTGAACAGATTCTATTTGAGAAGCACTGACTAATACATAAATAGATAACCAACACAATTATTGGCTTATACTAGTATAGAGCCCATATTTCGCATTAATTGCTTTTCTTTACTTTTCTTCTCTACACTATCGTATTCTTAGTCATTCCCTCTTCAGCTCACCAAGACAATCCTCTATCGGTTAGATTTTTACTTATTTCGTTGTACTCTTTCCTGGGTCGATATCTTCCTTTCTTTTCTCTCTTTCCCATTTCCATACTATTTACACTAATCTGGATGTTGGCATTTTAACAACGGATCCAAACCATTTTAGCGTGTTTTCTGCAATCTTCTACTCAAGCGATTTTATGCCTAATCTCTTTTTATTTCTGTTTCTTATCTCACCTTTTTAGTTTCTTATCTCCCTTTTCAATTTTAATTTTACTCTTGAGAAGCACTGGTTAATACTAATTGTAATATTTACTCTTACGTAGTTTAGTATATAAGTTTAAAGTTTGTATTAATAGAAAGGGAAGAAGTAAAAAAAAACTATTGCAAAACCAGCAAAAATAATATTTTCAAAAAGTCCTTAAAAATCATTTTATTTCAGTGCTAAATTTTCAATTTTTCTAGGAGATGAAATGTGATCCTCTGGTTGTGGCATAAACATAGTTCTACATTATTTGTTATGTGTAATAAAACTGTTTTTCTAACCTATTTTAGCCTGAAATTATGTAGTCTTTTGAAGAACTAATCATAGGACTTTTTTACGGGCATGGGTTTGTGGAGTTGATCAAATTATCCTTATTATTAGATAGATAATATGATGATGTTAAGTCTTATGTTCATAAAAGAATTGTATAAAACTTTGTAGAAGTGATAGTGTAGTGATAAGAATGAGAAATAGTACCGATTGTTTTTGGACAATGATTTCAGTTTATTAGGCCGCCCAAGTTTAATAACGTAACATTTTCCAAACGTGTCTTGTTTAGCACCCTTTATGTCTCTGTGTCTCACACATTTTTGCCTAGGCTGATAACTAAAAAATAGTTCTAAATTATTGAAAACTGAATGTCATTTTTACATATCTTGGAAAGTATTGTTAGAAATATTGGAAAACTATTTACAACGGTCTATTACAAACATTTATGTTGGCAGTTTTAATATGATTGAAAGAAAAAAGACAAAATTAAAATTTTTATAGAAAGTATACACTTTTAATTCATTTAAATAAAAAGTTTTTAACTATTATTGAAGTTATTTTTCCTTTAAATTATTGATTTCGGCATAACATTTAATATAAAGGAAAACGAGCTATATAATTCAATCTGAAATGGTTAGGTGTTAGGAATTGCAAATATATTTCAGTGAATTTCCCAGTATATTCTCAGGCGAGGCCAAAAATGACCGATGGGGAAAGTTTCAATTATAATTCCGTTACATGTTTTATCTACTGAAATAATTGATATTTATTTTGCCTACTATATTATCTCACATCTCATAAATCATCCGAGTGAATGTTCCGTCGTCAATATAATTCATTACATGTACTGCAGAATTTTACAACACGATTCTCTTAGCCTTATCGCTTTTACCACTATATACAGTTTCTAGTTAGGTACATTACGAATAAAAATGTATAGAATGAATTTTATTATTAATTACAACAAAAGTCTAGGATTAAATGCATATCTTAATAATAAAAAAAGGCAACGAAAGAGAGCTAAATATTAAAAGATAATTGTTGTGTTAATTCGGAACAGTTAAATAACATAGTTTAATACTTTTGTAATTTAATTTTAAATATAGTTCCTTATGAAATAGGTACTAGATCTGGGTGATCTTCACGGGAAACAACTTCAGTATGTGTTCATCATCTGTTCACATATTCAGTCATCATTAAAATTTCAATTAGCATTTTGAGAAAGAAGTAATTAATAAGATTAGTAAATATAAATGACAACAAATCCTCATAATGTCACTGCTGATAATAACATGAAGAAGTAGGAAACGATGCTTGTTCTAATATTTTCTACTGCAAAATGTAAATGTAGATACATGCAAGATACCGAAAACATTTGCAAATAATCTGTATATGTAATAAATCTTACGAATGTAGAACTTTCAGGTATAATGTTGTCGGGATCGCTTCATGATACTATTTCAAACATTTCATTCAAAGATATAGATAACATTTTCGAAAATTCGGAAACTCTTAAAGATATTAGATGTGTTTTTTTGAAAAAGCATTTAACAGTTCTATCGAAAAATTATACAAATGATATGCCATTATTACCTGCTTCTGGGTTTCCGGGCTGGAACCGCGTCACTTGTATATCTGCCGACGTTTCGTACCAATTTGTATGGGACATCTTCAGGGCTGAACTACTGCACTGAAACTCCAAAGATACAAGTGATGCGGTTCCAGCCCGGAAACTCAAAAGCAGATAGCATGGGCCACGACCACCGAAGTCTACGTACTAGATATGGCATTATATTAAAAAAATGCGTATGACTTAACTTAAAAACTGGAGACTCATGTAAAATATATGAAATTCCAAGCCATTATATTTATTAGTTTAATTGGTTCCGAGTTCTTGTGAGCTATTTACAGTTTTCGAATGGATAAGTATCATACTGTATATATAACAGACAGCAGGCATAGGCCCATGGACTATATTACATTTTCTTCTCAAAAAACGAGAAATATAGAACTATCTTTGAAATTAAAAAAGTACTTCAATTTTATAAAAATTGTCATTTACAAAAAAAACAATACAAATATATAATGAAATTTGGTTTTAGTGATATCACATAAATAGATCATGGGTATGAAATTATTAAATACTCTAAAAACATGTACATGACTTTATCATAATATTGGTTCTGGACAATAAAATATATTTCGATTATTATGCTTATAAATTCGCCATACAGTGGAATTTATTCTGTTTAATAGAAAGTAATAATCAATGTTATCGTTCACAAGATTGCAGAAAAGATGCAATGTCGATTTCTTAAAGACACAAAATTAAATCTGTTAAACCTAATCAAATTCTCTATGGTAGACTCTATTTTCAAGAAAATTTATATATTTCAAAAGTCGTCTCTGCACTGATTTAATGTATATTGCATGGACAATGTAAGTGGGATAGCATATCGAAGATTCACATAAAAGTTGTGACCTTAAAACGGCAAGTTCTTAAACAATTAGTATCTCAAAAATCCTTACAAATTCAGTGATAAGGCCATAAGCTCTATATGAGCTATCTTTTCCGTTCATATTGTATTTATAAAGAAAAATGTCTGCACACCAATTACTAGTGGAACCAAAGTCTCTCTGTAGGGCCAAATAGTTTAGGACATCAATAATCCGATCAAAAATCTTCATCCATATTTGGCATAGTGGTTTGCTCTTAAAAATCGAGATTCCAAAAGCATTAATGTGTAGAGAAAAACAAATAAGGGAGAAAAGAAGGTACAGTAAGGAATTTAAAAGAGTGAGATGATGTTTGTTGGAAAAGAATATGCAAATGATACAATTAATTACTCATCAGGTGAAACTGGTTGAAAAAGATAGTAAATATGTTTTATATTCATTAATATAACATAATATAATTTTTGTGCTAATTTCTATTTATTAATAAACAATACATTTCTAGATGAAATAACTGTTCAAGAAGAAGCAGAAGCCTTAGCTCATGGAAAAAGTGGAAAAGCAGGAGGAAAACACAAAATAAAGCCTGAAATAATCGAGTACTTGAAAAGTAGATTGGCTATAAAGAATTTTCAAAATGACAGAAAACAGAAATATATAGGAGTGAGAAAAGGATTTAATATTACCAATACATAAAAAATGTGAGTAGATGGATTGTAATCATTCTAGAGTTATATGAATTTCTAGAGTAGTTTTTATGACGTGCACCAGAATTTTTGAAAAAGACTAAAGATTTGTAACTGACGATGAAGTAGAATATGAACAGGCCGCATACCGAGCAAGATTTACATCAGAAGAAATATTATAGAAAGAAAAATAAAGAGTGAAAAAAATTTGTAAGACCCTTCACGAACGAGGAATTAAGTTCACCAAAAGATGGAATAAGGTTATCGAAGAAAACAAAGCAAGATATGATCGTATAAACGATGCGCCAATTCTCATCTGTTTCTTACGTATTTAGCTAGTCTACTTGGCATACTTGAAACTAGCGAATTAATAGTATGCTAACCCAAGCCTGTGGTATGCTATTCCAAGCTTCCCAAGATCCTTTGTTGAAGAACGTCTACATTGCTTCGGCCTACCATATACCATACGTGTTCTCTTGGTGACCGGCAAACTACAAGCTTGTGGTAAGCGATCAACTTTAGCATTATCCAGAAACTTTATAGTAATGTTCGCGGTATGTGGCCGCACATTATTCAGCAGAAAAATTGGATTTACCAGTTGTTGAAAATATGGTATTATTAACACTTTCGAACATTGCTGGCGTAACTAATCGCATTTAATATTCTTGGGACTACTAGAGGTGGTATATTGACATGGCAGCCAACCACATCATCATACCCTTGAGAGCCATATGTTCTATAGAAAACTGCAAATAATAAGCCCATAAACAAAATCGAGATTCATCACTGAAGATGACTCGATTCCGTTTTTCATTCCAGTGCAGTCGTTCGTTATACTACTCTAGCTATGCAACTTTATAGCGTCACTTCGTCTTTAATGTTCGTTTGTACGAAAAAAATACATCGTTCCTGAATATTTCGCTAAAATATTTCAACGTTCACTAGGTGTTCATTTATTTATGGTGGCCAATATGTGATTACGATCAATGAGTAAATAATAAAGCATCAGGAAGATATATATCATTTAAAGAATTTAATAACGGATAAAGTCTAGTGTACTAAAAAAATGAATTTGAAACAGACTTAGAGTATGTAAGTAGTAATGACCTAATATGTAATCTGATTTGATGATAATAGAGATGATAATATGGGTAATCAAATATTAAATATTACAACAAATACACAGCGAAACTCCGAAGAAAATTCTAATATCAAATAGACCAAAAATCAACGTGTATATTCATTTGAATGGAATGTTAATTTAAATAAAGTGTGTTTTGTTTACTTACGTTGGCTATTAAAGGTAAACATGTAAAATGAAAATATTCATGAAAAACTTGTTTGGAGTTTTCAATTTTTTATTTGCGTTGACATCAGTTTCTTATTAAAACCAATAATTAATAATTCCAGAATGATATAAAATAACTAATCAATGGATTCTCGTTATTAAACATCACAGGCAAAGTTCAAAAACATTAATTAAAACGCAGATTATTTCAATGAAAATCATTCTAAAAGCGTGTATTCATTAGTCGTCGTGCCTCTGAGGAGTATAAAGTAAAATTCTCTTTCCGTTGAAATACGAAATAATTTCGTTTATGTGAGACGATGAAAATGCCAGAGAGAAGCTTTTCCCCTTTAAAGGAGACGAGATGTAACTGACTCGAAATTCTTCACTTGAAAATTTAGTAATTCGACAATAGACTGAGAAGGCATCTCCAAAATTATTCCAAAGGTTGAATATTTACGTAAAAATTACTTCAAAGGTAGTTACGATGTTCACTCATGAAGTAGTGGATTTTGTTATATGTATATTCACGTCTCTACGGTTTTACTATGTTATTGGAAATAATTTATATATATTCTGATTAGGTTCAATTTTCGGAGATTATATTAAAGTATATTTGTTATTTACAATTATTCTATTAAATAGAATTATTTAAATCCTAGCAAATGAATAAATGAATTTTGCTTAATGGTTTTCTATCTATAATGAATAGGTTATATAGTACAAATATTGGTTGTAATTTCGTTTCTTGAGAGAGTTGTTTGGGATATATTTAATCAGCTAAATTCGTTCAAAATCCTAATTGATATCTTACATTTCTAGGTTTATTAATAAAGAAAAAGTTTTTAATTCTATCTCCTTTGTCACGATTTTGGAAAGGTGTTACGAACATAAGAGTTTACCTGTACATGTTATTGGAATAAGTATATTTTTATTCTTCTTTGGTACTTTTAACGCCCTCCCGTATCTGGGTAATTGAAAAAAATGAGAGGGCGTTAAGAGTACCAAAGAACAATCAAAATATACTTATTCCAATATCATAAACAGATGGAATTGTATGTTTGTAACAATTCCTTCCCTTAAAAGATTCGCTGAAGGTTTTCTTTATCTTGGCCACAAAAATTTCTACGAAGTTAGATTATAGATTCCAATTACTACAAGCATAAGATTCTACCTGTGTATAATATTGGGATAAGTATATTTTTATTGTTCTTTGGTACTCTTATAGCTTTCTCGTCTGTCGTCTGTCGGCCGTAGTTGAAAAAAGATTTTCTTCAATTATGGCGGACAGAAACGAGAGGGCGTTATGAGTACCGAAGAACAATGGAAATATACTTATTCCAGTATCATATACAGGTGAATTCTATGTTTGTAACAAAAAGAATAGTAGTATCTTCGGAATATTTTGCTTTTTTATTACATTAAAGGTAAAAACGCAGTCAAACTAAGGAAAACATTGTGTGAAATATATGAAAAAGATGTTTTAATGGAACGGCAGTGCAAAAATTCAAATTGCAGATTGCTGTCTTGTTTTGGAGTCATAATTGCATATCCGGGATTTCTTATCCGTAATGGTATTAAATAGCTCTTTGAAGATTCTCCCTGGAAATGGTAAAACACCAGTTTACAAGTGTTTGCTTTTGTTCTTTGGTTAGCAAATGTTAAGTCAACTAACCTGCTAGCTTTCTTATTGACAGATGTTTGTGTGAAATGGTATCTACTGTAGATGATTCAACACCTAATTATACTTAAATCTCTCCAGAGGATATTTCGAGTTTTCTTAATTAACTTTTCTGTGACAATAATATTTTCAGTACCAATAACTACCGTTGGTCGTCCAACTTTTGGTTAATTTTTTAATGTACGCCTTCCACGTACATATTCGTGAAATAATTAACTAATGCAAAACTATTTTCGTCAAAAGCCGCTACTAAATTTTGACAACTTCGGTTATAACAAACCTCGTTTATAATACACTTTAACTCTAAGCAAACAAAATTGCAATTAAAAGCTGTCGAGAGGTGGATAGGTGGTCAACTAACGCAAACATGATTGTTTTGAATGAAGAGGCTATTGCCAAATGAAGCAATGCGTACCTCAACTATTTCGCTCAATTTACAGAACTCATCTGATAGTTTGGTTTTATTTGACACGCATGAGTGAGAATTGTAAATTCATTTTCGGGATAGAAATGAAACTTCTATAAACAGAAGTCAAAACATTTATGTCACTTTGTCTACAAGGAGCAGAATATTTATTGAATCCTAAAAACAGGGACGTGCGTCTTTAACAGCAATTGCCAAACACAACGCAATTATTTTTTGTCCGAATCCATGAATTACTATTAAAAATTGGCGAAACATTCTTTGTTTAGAAATTCAGAATAACTTTATTTTCATATGCATTTTATTTTTATTTTTAATTATTTTAAGTTTAACTAGTGTTGTTCTTTTTCATATACTTATTAATTCTTCTGCTGCGTTCGTAGGTTTGTGATTGGACCGTTGTTTATCAGTTTCACCTTCATCTTTTGTTTCTGTTATCTTTAAATTTGTAATTTGAAAGTGAATATTACAAAAGCGTTCAAAATGAAATTATCGAAAGGTAGAAATGTTTTTTAATTATATTATTTTCGTGTCATTAATGACTAAGAATGAATAATTTTAGGTACTATTAATATGATAATTAAATTAAGATGATATTTTATCGATATTATACAATTACGTGAGGAAATCCTTCATTTTCAAGAGTAATCATACTTCGAGATGAGGGTGAAATAATCAATGAAAAATCGTTTCAAAAACAGGTTACTGGTAGCGCTTTAATATATTTAAAATTTTATTTTATTAACTTTCTTGCTACATCGTGTATGTACATATTTCATGCGTGAGTGTACACACATCAAGTTAATAGAAATTCAGTAATTCTTGCCCTACAAGCAAAAGTGTCAAAGTGCGAACGTAGTAGTTGATAAGGGTACATGCTTGCGAAAATTGAATCCTTCCTTCGTCCATTATTACTCATCAAATATTGACTCTGCGATCTCTCGTTCACAAAACCACTAGACATTTTATTATTTAAATAAGAGGCATACTGTACGAGAGTAATTTGAAATGTTTAATGTGGTAGGGTAAAATTAACTTCAATGTTAAGATTTCATGCGTATTGTTAATTAAAATATAAAATTGACGATATGTCATGGAATAGTACCACTGAAGATGTCAGTATAAAACTAAAAACTCCGTGTTAATATTTTAATATGGAGTAGCAAAAAAGTTGGGACAACTCGTATGCTTCGTTTACATATACGAGTATATGTTTTTATTGGGTCAACTAGATTCTGCGATCCATTTCTATTCCTATATGTTATCATGTATTCGGTTATCTGAGCTGTACGGGCAAGTACACAAAGAAATCAATTATAATAGTAACAATAATAATAGGTAAATAGGTAAAACAACTAAAATGTTTGAAATAATATAAAAGCAGATGAAACACACCAGGATGTAATAAGTAGAGCACGGAATTATATGCATTGCATTTTCTGTAATATCGACATGCCAAGAAATTTTTTTCGTATCTACACAAATTAAACAAAAACAAATGTAAAAACCGATTTTCATTTTGCATATTTTGCATATTTTCAGAAATTGATGCATAAATCAGAATAAAATGAATATACGTGTATATTTGTATAATATAAATTTTTTGTTAAATTAAATAAAGCAAATATTGCCCACACTGCATTTTGAGAATTGGGGTTCCCCTTCATTTTACAAACCGCCCGGTATCGCATCGGCAAAAACTGGGATTCCCATATTTTCTCTACGCTTTACTGCAAGTCCCACTGCCATCGGTTGTCGTTCAGTTTCATTTTGGATTTGTCAGCGGTCAGTCGTTGTTTTCAAAACGAAGTAATAATGCCACCAACACAGTCTTTGATAGCTACATGGATAAAAGATTATCCAGAAATTTATTTAAATTTAAACAACTGTTTTGTCGATGTTGCAGTAAAACAGTAAGTTTACTTTATATTACTTTGTATTTGTATTTGGTACCCAAACAGTTTTCGAATGAATAGATTCCATGTGACAAAAAATTTCAAATTACACAACATATTGCTACAGCATCGCATAGAAAATACAAGAAGAAAATGAAAAATACAAAACAATTAACGTTCAATGAAACAATTTCTTTGGCATCAGTCTGTGAAAATAGAGAAGAATTCAATTTTGATTTATGTGAAGCGTTTGTTAGTGGCAACATTCCGCTTATGAAATTACAAAATC
Organism: Dermolepida albohirtum; assembly: GCA_031893035.1. NCBI lineage: Eukaryota > Metazoa > Arthropoda > Insecta > Coleoptera > Scarabaeidae > Dermolepida > Dermolepida albohirtum. The sequence continues at coordinate 148,955 of JAVIWB010002056.1, forward strand.
CAACTTTTAAGTCGTTTTTAGGGAAGTATTGTGGTAGACCAGTACCAGATGAAAGCACCTTTAGAAAAAAATATATAAACAATGTTTTCGAAAAAAGTGCAAAGAGGAAAACTTGAACACATTGTTAGACATATTAAAACAGGAACAGTCAATATATTCATATAAAGTTAAAATATAAAATTTACTGTGATAGAAATATATAATAGAATATCCACAAAGAATGAAAAACGTTTCTGTTCTTTTTATTAAGTACGTGCTAAAATAGTACTAAATAAAAGAAGTTTCAGATATTGTAGAAGTAAAAATGTTCTGAAAAATTATCTGTAAGATCGGTTAACAAACCAAATTGTGAATTTTAAATGAACAAGGAAAGATATAAAACTAGCTGACAGTATGATTCTGTAATGGAACGCGTATTTTTTTGAATAGAATATTTTTTCGTACATATACTTTTATTTCAATTTCATTTAGGTAAAGATGTTGCATAATTGGTATTTTCAAAATGTAAATGTATTGTACTAATTCTCAGAATGGAGGTATTGATTAATATAAATATATTGTGATATTTATATAATTTAGTTTAAGTGTATTTGTGTGTATTTTCCCTTAATGTATTATTAAATTCTCGGAAAGATTTTAATTATGCAAACGATAAAAATGATTGCATTGTCGAAATTTATTTATATTAGATTTTGATAATCTGTTTAATTCCAAAGAAATAGTAAAATAATTGTTAATAATTCTCTACTTATATTTTAGTATAGGTCTTTTACGTATAGTTATTGTATCTATATGTACATTATCTCAGACGTACATTTGTATTTTTCTTAATGTATTATTAAATTCACAAAAAGGATTTAATTATACAAAGGATGTAAATGTATGGTATTATCGGAATGCATTTATATTAGTTTTCTATATTATAGTTTGTCTCGTTTTTATATTGTCTATTTAAATTCAATAGAGTCTTCATTTTATATAATCCTTTACTTACATTTTAATATATTTCTTTTATGTATAGTTAGTGTGCCTATTATCTATATTACCTCAGTAGATAATATGCACTTATGAGAAATGAACTAAGTCTGCAAAGGGGATAATCCCTTTGTCTATAGAGTGGGTAATAAAAAATTGGTATTTATATAAATAGTCGGAGAACTTTAAGTTAAGAGAGAACAGATGAGCTAAAGCACTCAAGATGAAAGAAGGGTTAGATCTGGATAGCAGATCATTCTGTCCAGAGTTTGTGTATCATCTGATACTAGAGAGGAATTAGTGCGAGCATTGCAAATATTGTATATATATATATATATATATATATATATATATATTTATATACAATATTTATACATATATACATATATATATATATATATATATATATATATATATATATATATATATATATATATATATATATATATATATATATATATATATATATATATATAGAGGCCGCCTGTATTGAAGCGAGATAAGTGCTTATAGATATAAATAGAGGGACGATATAAGGTAAAAGATTGTATTTGTAATTGTAAAATTGTAGTGTCAATTTTGTTTTCTTTTCTTATTATCTATGAGAAAGATCCTCCTGAAGTGATTCTGATTATCATTGACCGAAGGGGATGTTTTATGTGTGCATCCTTTTTTGTAATTTCATCGCCTTGAGAATTGTTATTTATGTAGAGAGCAGCATCTTTATATTTATCTGTAGGGTCACTTGTTCATCTCAGTTTACTAACCTGTGCATTCGGCTGAATTATAATAGATTGTTACACCACCCCAGGTTCTTGTTTTTTTTAATTATTTGCAATATTCGTTATCATTAAAGATGCCCAACAAAATATAAAGATATTTAAATACTGAATAAAAAGTTCAGTAACAAGTGGAAAAGTGGGGTCAATAAAATAAGGACTGTAATAATTTAATGAATTACGTGTTTATAATAAAGTAAGCTACAACAATTACAAAGTATGAAAACCACATTTAAATGGTCGCGCAAAACATCCTAAAATTTGTTGTAAATACCGCTTAGTGATAGATAATGAAAGTGTACAATATCAACCGCGTATAATCCGATTTCAAACCTATAAATATTTGAGTTGACTTAAATGTTTCTTGGCGTTAGACTGAGTAAGTACGAGAAAAATTCACATTATAATAATAACAGTAATATTCTTTACTTACAACAAATAAAGCATAAAAAATGTTTTAATAATAATACATAATACATGGCGTATATTCGTCAACAGCTTAACGCGAATTACAGCCATGAGATATTATTAAAATCCGTGGATGTTAGTAGTCACTTAAAAGTAAAACCATGAAAAACCTTTCCAGACAGCAGGTCTTCGGATTCGGGCCTGAGATCCCCAGCATAAAAAGTTAGTAACTTACCACTGAGCTGTTAACTGGAGAAAGTAATTTAACAAAAATATAAAATAGAGAAACTAATTTGAATTAATTAAAAATATTCCATACCAAATCAGCTAACCATAATGTTGTATAACTTGTTTGCATTTGATATCAAGTGAGAAATGGATGCTTATTAGATTTAGGTTCAGTAAACAAAAACGTGTCATTGATCTCGTACCGTGTGGGTAGCAGCAAAATCAAACGAATATAGAAAAGCCGGTGAATATTATTTAATAAATTTAGTATGTTGCTTCCTTCTCTCAAGTTAAAAGTTAATATAATGTCTTTATAGCAGATATAGTCAGTGTTACGTGGGGCTTATAGCTTAAATAGTTCAGAAAAGATTTCTGTACCCTTTCTAACGTTACTTGTTGATATAAATAACAGCATAATATGGATACGATATCATTCGCACATACTCCAACTTACTAAATTGTGGACAATTACGTATCAGTAAGCTCAAGGACATAGTAGCAACGGTAAAGAAAATATAAATATGATTAGAAGACTGTAGAGCAGTGTCAAACAAAATATTCAAACCCCTAATTAATTTTTTTCGAGCTATTTACACAAGGTTGACGTTCTAAGTGAACTTAACAGGATAGCAATTTGAGAATTTGTAATAATGGCGCATTTATCGATATGAAATCTGGATATTACTGCACCACATGTGTATTATTCGTAAAGTGCATAATAGTTGGACATTTTCATGAGCGTTTCCAAATTTTCTCCTCCTCCTACAGTACAGTCTTGACTTTCCTCCTATTTCACAAAATGAAGGGTCAGATCAAAGGAAGCTGTTTTGAAGAAATTAAGGACATTCAAATGACCATGGCGCGTGTACTTAATGAAATAACTTTAGGAGAGTTCGAATGTTGATTTTTAAGTGGGGAAGATTATTGGAAGTCCTGCGTCGAGTTAGTGGCGGTTTATTATGAAGGCAGGTACTCTTTATTTATGTATATGTAAATAATAAAGATTTATTATTTAATTGCCACACCTTATATTATGTTTCTTTGCGTTGCGTATTCTCTCGGTATTTGTGACATCCAAAATATATGAGTAAATAATACACTTTAGAAAGGAATACATAAGTCTCAAGCTATACATTTAAATAAATTTTTTTCTTTTTTCACAAATATAGTATAATATTGCTCATTATTTTTACTCGTGAAGAAAAACTGACATGTTTTACTCATTACTACGACTAAAACTTATAACAAAGTTAGAATATATAAAAAATACATTTAAATGATAAAATTTTCCTAAAATTTGATATATGAAAATTGAAAATACGATTACAAAAAAAAATAAAGTAGGTCGCACTGTATGATTTGCGGAAAGGATGATGTTATTAAATTTTTAAACTTCGTTAAACCAGCAGAAATCACGTATGCATACATAAGTAATGGTTTCGGATGCGGACAGTCCCTCGATTTTTTTATCAAATTTATCTCGTTATAAAGGGTTTTATGTGAATGAAACGTAATAGACATGTAATGTATGTATATTGATTGTTATTACAATTTGCTCTAAAAAGATTCTAACGTACATTTTTATATTCGCAATTTTATTAACAAAACAAGCTATATGATATTTGCTGGATTATATTCGCTGATTTTAATATAGCCTTTTTACAACAGTTCAGTTTTTTGAATAACGAGGGTTTTGTTATAGTCTGGCGATATTTTGATGTGTTTAATTCATGTTTGAAATTAATCTCATAATACTTCGTAAATGGACAGAGTTTAACAAAGAGGTGACTTGCCTTTAGTCACATTAAAATTCCATTATACGTCTTTTACTATCTTGTCAAAAATATTTTTTTCTTTGCTATGTAATGCGTAATGATAGCATAAGAAAGCGAAAGGTTATATTTCTTAACAAATTTGTAAAGGACGTATAGCGGAATTATTCCGTAACTGAAGGCAGCGTTATACTCCGTAATCACTAAGGCTGATATATAACCCCTTTCCACATTAAATATTGTAATTCTGTATACGCATTTCGACAACTAAGTTGTCATCATCAGTAGATAATTACAAAGTGTCGCACCTGGTAAACCACGGTGAAAAATACCTGTACGAAAACAAACTCCGTACGCGGTCTATACCGTCGAGAACCAAGATGTACACTGTATGTTCATTTCACAAGATTTTTAAAATTGTTTTATTTAAACTAGGATGAACGACATTGAAAAAGGAACACGGACACGACCGATAAGTATCTGCATGTGATTTATTATAGTGTTTCTCCTTCTCTGACATTAAGCAGACCGAAAAGGGAAGACTGAGTCGGGCCAGTGTCACTGTTCACCACATGGCTTTTATTCTTTAAAATGTACATGCTTTCATACGTGTCTAATTCTCGATAATTACACACGTTCCTTATCAAATGTAAACAATCTATGTTAACACTATGACCATTTTCTACCGACCAGAAAAATGAGGTATAGCAAGGCATGTGTTAGAAAATCTACCTTTGTAGTTATAAGAAGAAAGCTAGGAAAGAACTATTCCTAGCTTTCTAGGAGAAAGATAAAATAATTATATGGAGATGATAATATTTGTCTAGACTAAAGCAATTTAATAAAAAAACTAGAAAAATTTATTTTTTCGATGAAATATGGGTAAATGAAGACCATATAACATCAAAAGTTTGGATCGATGAAAGCATTAAATACTTTCAATGAGCGTCTGTCAACAGGCTTGAAAAATATTAGTGGAAAAGGAAGACTGTTTATATTATTACATATTGGTTATGAGGATGGTTTTCTTAAGAATAGTCTGCTTCTATTGTATTTCTATCAAATAAAATAAGTGATTACCTTGAAAAATGAGTGTAGAATTGTTTGAACATTAGTTTGAAAGAATTTGACCTCACGACTTACTAAAAATAATATTAGATTTGAATATAATATGCTAAAAGTGGAATTGTTGAATTTAGTAAAATAATATAAATCAAAATATGACAAGTACGTAGTATATGTGCTTGCTAAGTCCAAAAACAACACAGTTTTAAGACTTCCTCCATTTCATTGTTAGCTCAATCTTATAGACCTAATTTAGTCCCAAGTAAAAGGAGAAGTAGCTGTAAATGATACAGTATTTAAATTGAATGGTGTTCAAAATTTACTTCGTACTGCCATTACTAAACAAAAATGGATAAAGACCATAGATTATGTCAAAAATGTGGGATAGGAGAATTTGTCATAAATGTAGGATATTCTATTATCACCGATGATTTTTCTAGTGAATAGACATTGATTTATTATTTATATTTAACACTGGAATTGTGTAGTGCTTATTGAACTAATATATGTATATTAGTAAATTTAGTTTTGGAATGAAAATTGTAGATGTACATGTATTTATTTTGAAATAAAAGATATTACAATATTACAAACTTTAGAAATATAATTCAACTATGAATAAATCAACTGTTATCATGTGCTTTCGCAAATAAATTTTTCATTATGATAGCTTAAATCTCTTTTAAAATTTGAAATAATTAATTTTGTAACTAAGCAATTTAATGTATAATTTGTTAACAAGATTATTTCAAAATAATCTGTATTCATTTTCAATATTTAATATAAAGTAAACCGGTTAAACTTTCACTATTATTATTATAACAACCTTTTTTGAGGTTAATTTTTAATTAATACAATAATTGTGTATGTGTAAATCAGACTTTCGTAGCTGATATTTTCTGTCAAAAATATTCATGTGATTTGGTCGCGATTAGTCTAAATATTTGTACCCACAGTACAGTTTTTCTTTTCATACCAATTTCCTATCTCTTGTTATTAGGGGTGGACAACAGGGTTTCAGGTTTATTCCGCAGCCGCTTGATAGTAATATTGATGATCCTAGCTTATTCTGTCAGCTTCGATTTTCTCCACCTACTTACAAGACAAGGTCAGTTCAACTTTTACAAGAGCTAAAATCAATTTAATGATTAAATCTCCTTTAAATCGAATGGCACAGTTTATAACAAATTTAACAGCACTTGATATACTTGATACTGCTCTCGCTTACGTAATTATCGAAAGCTGTATTTAATTGTATACGAAGTGTGACTATTAAATAAGGAGACTGACGCCGGTACAGAAGTGCACATGAGCCAAACACCAACGACTAACAGTTATTAATCGTAAAGTGTTCTCTTTCGAATGCAGTGCCTCTCGCCTCAGTAGAGCCGTAGCCTTCCTTCGCAGTGGAGGGTGGTTTTTGTTTCGCCGGAAAAATGTTAAATGTAACAATAGAGCAACGAATTGTTGTGACATTTCACATGAAACTTGGAAAAACCGCTACTGAAACTTATAATTTATTGAAAGAAGTGTATGGCAATAAATATTTATCGCGTGCACGTGTTTTTGAGTGGTTTAGGCGTTTTCAAGATAGTCGAGAAGACGTTGAAGATGATTCATGGGTCGCCCTTCCACGTCAATGGCAGGTGACAATATCGAAAAAATCGGTAATCTGGTCCAATCTGACCGTCAGTTAAGAATTCGTGTGATTGCTGACACTGTAGGAATTGATAAAGAATTCGTACGACAAATTTTACATAAAAATTTTAACATGCAAAAAGTGTGTGCTAAAATGGTTCCTAAAATTCTCACGTTTAAACAACAAGAAACTAGCAAAAATGTTTGTACTGACACTTTGAATGCCATTGACAATGACCCAAACTTATTGGAAAGGATAATAACATGCGACGACTCATGGTTTTTTACTTATGATCTTTAAACGAATCGCCAATCCATGCACTGGAAGAGCCCATCTTCACCGAGAACCAAGAAAGCTCGAATGAGCAAATCCAAATTCAAAACAATGACGATTGTTTTTTTCATGGGATTGTGTACCTTCATTGGGTTCCTGAAGGTCAAACTATTAATCAACATTACTACCTTCACGTTCTTGCTAAACTCCGTGAAAGAATAAGGAAAAAACGACCTGAATTGTGGAAGGACGATTCATGGGTTCTCCACCAAGACAATGCACCGGCTCATTCCGCATTGTCAGTCAAGAGGTTTCTAGCCAAGTACAGCATCCCAGTGTTAGACCATCCGGCTTATTCGCCGGATCTTGAGCCGTGCGACTTCTATCTGTTTCCTAAGGTGAAATCTGAATTAAAGGGAACAAAATTTGGTCCGTTCAAGTTGTGAAAGTAAGGATAGAGGAGGGGTGTATATTGAAGGTGATAATAAGTAAATATGTATGAAATCAAAATAAAATGTTTTACAGTGTCAGTCTCGTTATTTAATAGCCACACCTCGATTATGTAATATCATAACTGTCCTAGAAATGGGAAACTGTTGGACAAATAAATGAATAATATAAATAAAATAAATAATTGGTTACAGTTTTTATTTTTTCTGATTTTATAGGTATAAGGATTAGTATTTTTATCTTTTCTTATATTTTTTATTCTAGTAGATACTATATGTACATAATTCAATTACTATTACTAATTTAGGAAGTAATGTAGACTTTGAAAAACTATTTTAATGTTAAAATAAAATAGAGAAAGAAGCTGAATGGCAAACAATAATTAAATTGAATGACATTTTCATTAAGAATATAGAGATTATATTTGTTATTTTAGTATTTACTGATAATATACATATGTATGTATGTACGCATATGTGTAACTAGAACAGTGTGAATATGCTTAATGTTCACTAATGTGTGTTATAGCAATTATTCTAATAATTATGTAGTTAATTTACAAAGGAAAATAGAATATTTGTTAAGATATATCTAAAATTTCCATTAGTCACGCTAAGGATCGTCGAAATAAGTACGGTTTAAAGCCTAAAACAAAATATATACTGAAATATATTCGTAAATATGCGTGAAGTGTCTTTGTTTTTGTTTAATTTTAAACATTTTCAGCACAACAAGAGACATGCCAGCACGTATAACACATCGTTGAACCTTTCCCCTTGTAAGATGAAAATATGCTACCGAATGAAAATCCCATCCGCGCCACTAGAGATTGCCACAAAGTGTTTGATAAAGCAACGTGGAAAACCAATTTTCCGGTATACACGTCGCATCTTAAGAACGGGCAAATTATCCAGCATGGTGGAAAATCTGTGCGTTTGCGAACCAAAGAGGTTTTTATTCATTTATTTCTTATCGGCTCCGTCCTTTCGTTAATAATGTGTTTTTATTATGTGACAACAAAATGACGCAAATTTGTCAGGGAAAAAACTGAATGTTTTGGGCTTTCAAATAAATTACATCCTTTCGCTAATATTTTTCTAGAATCTACTGACATAAGCTTTCTTTTTCATTATCGAAAAATAGATTTACTTTTTCGTTTTCCGTTTGCGAAAATATTGCGATTAACTTAAAAGTACGCCGTGAAATATATCAGCACCTAATCACATGGCATAAATACAATATAATACGTTTTGTCGTAGATTTGTGTACATTTATTATATAATTCATTCTCCTCTGCTATTAAAGCGTCGTGTTTTTTTTACTGCAGCCTTCAGACTTTCCGATTCTGAGACAAACATATTTTTACTTTTATTCCACCGCAAGTTCACGTAACAACGAACGCTTTGTTTCTTTTTTCATTCGTTTTTGTTCAATTATTTATAGTATCGGTATTACGATGAAACACTCACCTATATTAGACATAATTCTTATTTCCAACAACTTTTTCTGCCACTGTCTTTTGAAATTTTGCATTTGTACATCATATGTATTTTGGAATATTTCAGCGTTTGTAGTTGTTACATTTTGGTTTATTTTGGTTTCGTATTCTGCGTATTACGATGAATTTTCAAGAGAATGAATTATGTTACTGTCCTTTTTTTCCATTAATCCGTATTTAATATATACTTCTCATTTATGCAGACCCTGTATAGTACATGTTATTATTTTATTCTTTACGTACCGTCAATATTAGAAAACAACTAACTTAATGCCGTTAACTGCAAATTCGCCTATATTTAATGTACGAATTTAACGTGCTATCTGTGCTACCATATGCGATGTATAACGATGTTTATTCTTTCAATGATTATGGAGATATCGGATTTGCTGAAATATTCTTTAGTATTTAGTGTGTCCGCTCTGGAACCAAAGATGACAATGATCTTATTACATTGAATTTATTGATGTTGGTTCTTTTTCTCTTGATAATGTTTCTGAAGAAGATATCTTGCGCAGAATTAGTAAGCTGAAAACCATACTAAACGTAGGTGACGATGAAATGTTATCTGTTTCTATTAAAGATTGCCGTATGGTACTTACATATCCTGAAAATTGTACTACAAAAATATTATCCTATTAAATGGAAGATCGCTCGCATCAGTCTTATTTTCAAGAAGAGTGAACGGTTTATAGCTTATAGCTATATACTTTCAAATCTTTCTGAAATATTCGAGCAGATATTCTGCTTTGCAAGAAATTGGCATCAAATTGAAATATGTGAAACCTATTAAACAATATTTTATAGTCAAATACGCACGAAAAAGCAGTGTATAAGGTATCCATTTGATTGCGCGTATATAACGCAGTGTATATGGCCTGGGTAACACATAATAAATTAGTTACTCTTGACCGTCCATTTACGAACTTGTTGAATTGGCCATTTTCGGGATTTGACATAAACATAAATGATGCGTTCACAAAGCTTGGGTTTGTAATGCGAAGTTATAAATATATGGTTAATCCAGACTCGGTCAAATATTTGTATTGCTCTTTGTTACGCTGCAGGTTAGAATACCCTTCTATAGTCTGAAGTCAAAATACGAGAGGTTGGAGTAGATTTTCGAAATTTTTAAGCTTGAAGGTGAATGATGTATATCAGTGTACAAATACCGACCATCCATCATTACTGCGTGAACATTGGTTTCACTGGACAGCCGTTGTGAAACCTGTAGTATCAATTTTCTTATGATCTCGTTCATAATAGGATTGATTCTTTCTTTGCGCTGCAATTGATTAATTTGAATGTATATACATATGTACATTTTCTTCGCCAACATGTAGAACAAATGCTATGGTTGGTGTGGTTAGTCCAATGAAACAAAGATGGAGAACGATGACATTTTCTGTGAAATGAGACTCATATATGGAAACAAATTTATATACTTATATCGCATAGTTATATTATATAAACTAATAGGAAAAGGGATGTACTTATGACGATATGACAACAGTGAACGAGTATATTGAAGGTGTTGATTTTAAAATACATATTTTTATAAAGAAATTTCGGTTATTTTTGGATGTAATTTTGAATTTAATTACACTAATTCCATTGCTTTGGTAGCAATAAATTAACTAAATAATATTATAGATATAATTTTTGCAGATATTTAACTTGTTCTCCTGTAAAATAAATTAATCACTAATAATTTTTTATTGTATAACGATAATTCTTTATGTATATATATATACATATATATGTATGTATGTATATTGTATGTATATATATATATATATATATATATATATATATATATATATATATATATATATATATATATATATATATATATATATATATATATATATATATATATAGTAAGTATACTTGAGATTATACATGTGAATGAATATGTACGTTCTGTGGCTCCCTCTTACATGCTAAAGATAAAATGTAAATTTTTACGTACCATCTAAATATTTCTTTGCTTTCGCTTGAAATGTAAGAGCGTTTAACATGTTTTATACAATAAATTAATCTGATATTTTAGTCACATATAAAATCACGAGCACATGAACAAACGAAACTGTTGATATTATGCGATAACAATATTTTTATCTTATCGTTTTGATTTCTACAAAAAAGGTATTTTGTTAATGTTATATATATATATATATATATATATATATATATATATATATATATGTAGTTTGGGAACAAAATTTTCTATTTTGAAATTTTATTATACGTATGGTACCAGTCATAAATAATCTCATAATAAACGAGTCATTTAATTTATCGAATTCATTAAAATTTAAACTGATTATACAGAGTTGTACTACAAACACACAAACTCTATAAATAAAAATTTCTTAAAATTTTTTTAATAACAGTAATTTTGTTCACCTGTAACTGTGTGACACTATAGTCTGTTTTCGTTTGATTTTAACTTTTAATAAATTAATTATATCGTTCAGCTGGCGAATTCTCACTGTGAAATTACTGTTTTAATGTGATTGCAAGAAGATGTAAGGAAAAGTGAAAAGGCGATGAATAATAATGTCTTTTGCATTTAAATGAAATTATTCGTATGTTGGTGATCTTTTATAGAATACTAATTACATTATCTTTTTTCTTAATTGTTCATTTTGTTTCTCAGTTAATACTATAAATACGTTTACCGTGAAATTTTGTTTTTATATAAAAATACGTGCAGAAAAAACTTGGAGTGGTCGGATTTATTAAGCATCGGAAAATAGAGGAATTATTCTCACCCAATTACTTTTAGTGATAGTAAAAGAAATTGTCTAAGTCTCCTCTTGCGTTATTTCTATGGCAATTTCTAATGAGGTGCTCCTCTTTATTTGAACTTGCACTTTGGCAGCTTTGTTTATAATCTTCCGATATGATTATAGTATATTTACTCCTATACTACGAAATTTAGCTCGTTTTATGTATTTCTAAAAGTACATGTAGAAAGAACTGCGAAGTGATCCGATTTATTGCCAGTGGAAAATAGAGGAATCAGAAGAATATGGGAGTATGATGTTAATTATATCTATGACTTTGATATCAACAAAAAACTTAAGCCTCTTTATGCGTTATTTATTCCTTTCATGTAAAATTATTAATAGAAATTTTTAATTTTCATTAAGCATAAAGTTATGTAAATATACGGTATTTCAATAGAACATTATTGCTTCGTTATTTCAATAAAATGAAAATGATTCGGAATATTTGTTTCATTTGTTATTACACCAATGCATGAGAATTGTGTATGGAAAATAATATAGGTTAAATGATCACTTTGGCTATTCTTACAAGAGGTCATTTTACTTAGCCATATTTCCTGACATTTGTATATTAATCTGGATAGATTTCGTCTATGATTCATCGTGTGTTACGTTTAAGATTAAGATTCGTTATAGGTTTATCAGCGTAGATTTTATTTTCAATAGAAAAAACTCCTCAAACTGTAATCTTTTCCGGATGTATTTGTGTTTCCTGAACCAAATGAGAATTGTCAGTTCTTAAAATACAGTTGTTTGGCATATTAAAAAAACCATCGAGATAAAAATAAGCTTCTTCACTGACGATAATTTTGCTAAGAAAAGAGAGTCAACTGTTTGCTGTTCTAATTTTTAGTCGACAAGGATACGGTGCTGTACATGGTCTCTTGTTTTTAATTTCTCCGTTAATTACATTTTGTATGTTAAACTGCAGGTCTTTCTTCTTCTCGGATTTTTAATGATGCCCTGGTTCACAGCGGTAAAGTTATTTCCGGAACGATCACTATGTGCGCCACAGGAGGTACAGTACTTTATCGTAAAGACACAATAATCTACAGTAGAATAATCGTTGATGAGATCACAAGTTGACTGATGGGAATACTATATTCGAAACCTGTCTCAATCGGGATCTCATCAATAGAATTATTCTTCTTCAAACTATAATGACGAAAAACATATAATAAATGATAAGGTTATCAGACAAGGGATCAAACAAACTACACCTTAACGAATTATATGTCAGGCAAGAAAAATTCCATCTTATTTTGTTATTGCGTGAAAATTACTGAAAATAATAGGCTTAAATAAATCGTTACATGTTTTCTAATAATGACACAGTTCTGTTCGATGATAACTTTAAACCCTTAACTGGAAAAAGTATAATATAAATAATCAGTGCGATTTTTTAAATTGAAGTGGTCTATTTTTTGGGTCGGTGAGTGTATATTGCAAATAAGTAAATAATCTAGAAGCAAAATTTTGATCGCTCTTATAACTATCTAAAGTAATTACTTCGTTTTTTAAATTTATAATTAGACTATTATTTAGTATTTAGTATTTGTACTTATTAATAATTTATTTAGCATAGTTTTATATTCTAGAAAAGTATGGTGAAAGAAATTAGGACCTATTCCCAAGTTATAAGTCTTGAGAAAAGGTTGAAGACAGAATAATGTAAGTGAACATTTTTGCAAGGACGTATGTATGTCGAACCATAGAAAGTTGGAGAACAAAAAATTTGCTTTTACCATTTCGATTCAGTTTAATTAAATACTAAATAAGTCAATATTTTATCTCTTTGATAAATTAAGTAAGCGTTACTAAACAAGATGATGAGATATTTAGACGCCATATCTTTAAAAATGTGAAGGTCGATGTCGTTTGGGCATGATCGACACATTTCATTAAAGGTGTGTTATTTCGTACATAATACATATCTTTAATGGATTGAACGTAAAAAGCGTATATTGCGATTTGCTCGCAGTATCAATTTAAAGCCACTGAAAATATTATCAATGACGAAGATCTCTTGTAACTACACACCTTCTTTAACGGCGGATCATGTTCGAGAGGCGTCTTCAATTTGTGCGACAAAATTTTATTCCATGTTTTATGTAAAAAAGGACATTTTAAATATTGTCTCCAAACTCTTCAGCTATTCCCAGAAAACCGCGTTTTCTTTCAAAATTGACGATTAATTATATTAAAATTAATGACAGGGGAAGCAATTCTATGTACAATGCGTCCTCATTTAACTAGCGCTAAATGAGTTGTTCGAATAGCTTTTAGGAAATATGCAGAGAATCTCTTGCGGTATATGAAATATAGTATGTAAGAAGATTCAGTTCTTTGATTAAAACTAAAAGAAATTTCCCCTAAATATAGAAGCTTTAACCGAACTTAAAAAAACAAATTGGGCTCTCCCTTGAAAAAATTATGAGAGTATGAGAAGATGTGTGTTTAGGGGAGGGGTTTTAACTTGTAATATTCTACTATGTCAAAATATCTTGGATTGTATATTTTCTTTTAATAAACATTGTTTAAAGACGAGGTTCTTTCGGGAAACTGTCTTCTCCAAAATGTTGTTGCAAACTTGGCAAATGCTCTGCTAGAATATCTGTGTCGGCATTTTACTATTCTAAACGCAAATTTGCCATTATATTGACATAAATATAAGCACGCATAATATATAGACGTGGCATTAAGTACAGCTATAATATTACTCAGAGGTTATGTAAAATCCCTTTTGATTTATACAAATTTATCTCAACCCAATGTGGGACGCGTAAAAGGTGGTGGAAGTTCACACTTTGCTATGTCTTGGTATTTCGCAATCAAGATTTAAATCTAAAGCCCCTATTATTGTTTGCAAAATCAATTGCAGATCGTATTCAGGAAATAGATATCCTATTATCAAATATCCTCACGTGCCTTCAATCAGTAAATCAGGGTATGAAAAAGTGGTGCATTTGGAAATATCTTAATAATAGATAGATATACATAATGTTAATTTGAGGAGGTGGTTGTATTTATCTGAATTAATTTTTTGTGAATATGGAGAGGAACAGATCATGCGATATGAGGGTAGTCGTTTATATTTCGGGGTCTGGCAACACTATTAGTGTTGCCTCTTAACTGATGATTGCATCGCGAAGCTTGTCATTTTTAACAATATATGTACCTTGACGGTTTTATTAGCCGGTCGCTGTTTTTATTGTTGACAGTAACTTGAAAATTTTATGTTAGCGAAAAAATGGAACTAATTCGCGAACATTTTCGTGCAATTATTTTTCATAACTTTCGGCGAGGTTTATCTCAACAAGAATGTATTGACGAGCTGAATTATTTATATGGTGACGAAGTACCATCGAAAACTACAGTATAGCGTTGGTATAGTGAATACAAACTTGGACGGCATTACAAACACAAATATTGTTGTGTTGGAAAACATTAATGCAGTGTCTGAATTGATAATGCAAGACCGTCATGTGACATAGCGTGAGATCGAGGCATCTCTAGCGCATACACCAGCGTGCATAAGATCTTGCATGAACATTTAGCCTACTACTACATAATTTGACAACCGTTTAAAAAAGGACTCGCGTCGATTATTGATAAGAAATGCACAAAAAAGTACAATGGCGGTGCTTCAAAGAACATTTATAAAGTTGTCACAAGTGATGAATCTTGGATCTATCCGTATGAACCCAACAGAAAACAGCAGTCGACTACGTGGGTATTCCAAGATGAGTCTAAACCAACGAAAGTTGTTAGCGTTCGAAGCATATCAAAACAAATGGTCACCTGATTTTTCCGCAAAACCGGCCATGTTGCAGCTGTGCCTTTAGAGAATTGTAGAACAGTCAATTCCGAATTATTATATTATATATATTATTATATATCCAACTATTTGTTTGCCAAAAGTTTTTGAAGAAATAAGGAAAGGAAAAAAATTGAAAACGACAAATCTTTCTCCACCATGACAATGCGAGCTCTCACAGGTCGGTTCAAACAATTGAATATTGACCGGGCAAAACATTGAATTGATAAGGCATCCGCCGTACAGCCCTGATCTAGCACCCTGTGATTTCTTTTTTTTGCCACACGTGAAGAATAATATTTCGTGGTCACCGATTTTCTACGCCGGAAGGGACAGTTGAGGCATTCAAAACTCATATTTTTGAGATACCGCCTTTACAGTGGCAGCAATGCTTTTCGGATTGGTTTAAACGAATGAAAAAGTGCATTGATTTTCGAAGAGAATATTTTGGAAAGCAATAAACCTATTAAATTTTTGGTTTGCTATTCTCGAAATATAAACGGTTACCCTCGCATCTGTACATATATACTGATGGTATAATTAATTAATATTTCCATTAACATTGTTTAGTTTTTCCTTCAGTAGTAATTAAATAAACAAAACAAACAATTCAAAATTTGAAACGTTGGTCTAATATTTTCGATTACAGACTTAATATTACGATTGTTATAATTATTGTTAGTAGTTATCGTGAATCCGAAAAAGCATATTCTGAAGGAAGAATTAAAGGAGTTTATTTCGTGACATTATGTTCAAGTCTTTTTTGACCGAACATTGTAGGATTGGCCAGACTGTTTGGTATACAACTGTAGGCCAAGATATAATTTAAAAGTGAATCTTTTATATATACGCAATCCAAAGAAGGCGTAATGATCATTTTCCAAGTTTTATTCATGATAGTATTAGGTGCACTTTAAGTGTAAATATAAATTTTTAAAGTATCCCATAGATTGCTTTATTTAGCTCTAAAAATAGCTGTACATTTAGAAAACTTTCTTCATAATTGCTTCTCTTGTAAGTTATTCAATATGTAATTGTTATTTGTATTCAAAAACTCATTGTCATCTCTAAAATAAAATAACTGAAACAACAGAAGCATTAAAAAGTTCGAACAAATTTTATCTCAGACATGTATTTTGCATTTTCTTTTCAACCCTCGACGTTGGTTGTTCGCATGATTTCAACTTTTAACAAATGACACGGAAATCAGACGAAACTCTTACAGAAAACAAAAACCTAGATAAAAGTGGTGTGTCTTGACGGAAACTTTTTATCGTTAGTGTGAAGGAAGTTAACACCAATGACACGAACTTGCACTTTATAATGAAAAGTCACACATATTCGTGAGTTATGAGGGAATTACATTCATTTGTGCTTGCAGTTTCGAAAGTTTATGTCGAGAAAGTACGATAGAAGTAAATGAACAAAGAAATTCCTTTATTTCTTCGAAACTTGTTATTGAACTTCATATTTCTTTATAATTCCTATTTGCGCATTTGTAAACTATATACAATTAAAATATCTAAACAAGTTAATACGAGTATATTAATGAATTTCTTTTCATGAACGTACTCTGAAGAAGGTAAAATCGTTGTTTCAGCCAGTAAGATTATGGTAGCGATTTTTTGGATTCCTAAAGCGTAATCTTTATTGACTATTTACAGAAGGGAAGTATGTATAATAATTGGCTAATAGTATGCCGATGTACTGACACGCTCCATTATTGACAAAGGAGTGATTACATTAACATTACAAATGTATCTACATAAGTCAGTTCTACGAAAACTGGGATTTATTTTAAGAATCACACATAATTCCACATTTTTCGATAATATTTTGTCTTTGCACTTGCTCTTTCATTCTGGCTTGAAATTTGCATTCTCGGTTTGGTCAGCCCTATACAAATCTCACATAAATTTACTCGAGCAAATTTAAAAACATTTCTTAAAATCTATATACTTTAAGAAAGCATCCAGTTCAAGGCTTCAGTCATAAACTTTTTTGGGTTTGTACAAGATTGAATCCTTGGACCTGTACCGTAATTATACAGACTTTATTATTCCTTTTGGAATAAATATACAGTAACTTAGATTGACCTAAGCTTCTCGATAAAATAAATTTTATGGCCTACGTCCAGTGTCTAGATCATTCAAAGTGTAGCTACTGCAATAGGTCGAATACTAATATAAATAAGTCTCCAATATAGAAAATATGTACGAAGTATAATGAACTGTCGAATGACTAGATTGATGTTAGTCTTATGTCTTTATTTGCACTATTAAATGAATGCATTAGCAACTTTTACTATTAGTGGATGATAATTGAAGTGTTTGTATTATAATAAATTTTGTTAATATATTGTTTGTTGATATATTAAATATATGTATGTATATATATATGCTCGATATGCTCTGTCCAATAATTAGAATGTTGTAAATCTGTTATGTTAATAAATTTTATTATTGTTAATATTAAATGAGGAAGTGATAGCCGCAACTAATGCCCCTTTTGACGAGCTTCGGAAAGATAATTTTTTGACGGTCCAAAAAAATTAGACAGTCCCTCGACTAGGTATATGGAATTGGATAGGAATTGTTTATGAAAAATTATCATAAATATATTTTTTGCTTTAAAATAAGTATTTTATTTAAAAGTCACTCTCCTGCCAAATCATCCTTGTACATTAAAATAAAAAAGTGTTTTATGAATTCTCAAACATTTGTAAAGAAAATTATATTCAGCTAAATTTCTGTTAACTACCAGGTTGTTTAATAAGTTTTATCATTCGATAGGAAAACACTATTTCATGATTTGAAATATTGAACTTCGATACACTTGTTTCAGTTATCTTTTAATTTATGGATTCCATCTCTGAAGTGAGAATCCAAAGGACTGTCGACATATGCTTTCATGGCTGCTGTTATCTTTTCTTTCGATAAAAATCGTTTTCCGCGCATGAATTTTCTGAGATGTTAGATCAACCAAAATATAGAGGGAGCTAAATCTGGCGAATAGAGTGGATGCTGCAACAATTAGTGCTTTAATTCATTGACTTTTGCAATTGTTTTTTGAGCTGTACGAGAGGGTGTATTGTTATGATGGAAAATGATATATTCTCCTATAAACCAGGTCTTTTCTCATGAATTTTTACATCTAGCTAGTCCAAAAGGTTATAGTAATAATCTGAGTTTATTATTTTACCAGTTTGGAGGTAATCCACGAACAAAATTCCTTTGCATCCAAAAAAACTGATGCTAGCACCTTTCTGGCCGATTTTTGGATACTAACTCGCTTCGAAAACGAAATACCGAGTTCACACCACTTCTTAGTTGATTGAGGATCATGACGGTAGACTCAAGTCTCATCCATAGTGATGAAATGACGCATAAAATCGTTTTTATTCTTTCAATAATGCTCCAAATATTGCTGAGAAAGTCGCATTCGGATGTGCTTTCCGAAACCCAAAACCCCAGCTAAAATATAGCTCAGACTGCCTAATGAGATGCCTAGGGCTTCTACTAAATCTGTCTCGGTTAATAGACGATCTTCCATATCCATATCCTGTATGTTGATGCACTTTTTGGACGTCCTTCATGTGAATCATCTTCAAGACTTGTACGACCACGTTTAAATTCAAGAATCCATTTGTATAGGGCTCTAATTGAAGGTGAAGAGTCCTTAGATACTTTTAACAATCGTTCATGAATTTGTTTTGGTGCTACAACTTTCAAAAATAAGAATTTTATCACTGCACGATATTCCCAAGATATTTGTACGTCTTTCCATTACATGTGTTTGTATACTGTATCTTCCATGTTGTTATATTTTTCCTTAAATTGTGGAGTATGTTCTACATTTATGCAATCCCAACTTCTTTTTGAATTCGACAGTGAAGATTTTTATTGTGGCCAGTAATGATTGCAGTTGCTGGTCTGCGCCTTCGTACATTTTGTAATTCATGTAGAGAAAGTGATTTGTGAATTTGATATTTCGGTTATGGTAGTTTACTCTATAACTATGTTGTGTTGCGTTTAGTATGTTTGATAAAAGGTTATATGAAATGCAAAATTAAAGAGCGTCTAATGTATCACCTTGAAATTCTTTTATTATTTGTATTGTCTGCAGGGTAATTATACAATCAACTATGTGTAGGGATATTCGCCATGAATTCATGTATATATATAGAATGCTATAAGAGATGTTTCTGTTTTATATATCTCAAAAACATGCAAGAACCAGCTATGCGGTATAGTGTCAAATCTCTTCTAATAATTACTGTAGGCGCAAAGGTATTTCTATTTTTTAGTTTTGCATGTTTATTGATAACCTGACTATTTGTCCTTTACATCTCTTGCAATCCTCTTGCAATATTTTTGTTGTTAACATAGTATCTCATTATTCATCAAGTGTTCTATTATTGATGCTATTACACATACAGGCTGGGGCAGAATAACGAGCGATTTTAAAAAACCCGCGGTTCGCGCCGTGTCATTCGGAGGTGGTAGGGACGCTATCGGCCATGTTTCCTTGATATTAGCATTCAGTAACAATGGAGCGTTGGACTCCTCAACAGCGTGCGTACGTTGTTAAGGCGTTTTATGAAAATGATAATGCTTACATACGCGCGCGTCGTGACTTTCGAAATCATTTTAACATTAATCGCAATCAACCAGTGCCGTCTGCCTGTGCCATTAAAAAATGGGTTAGGAATTTTGAGGAAACTTCGTCAATGACAAAAAAGAAACCTGGTCGGCCAAAATCGGTGCGTACGCCCGAGATTATCGACCGTGTAAGAACTGCTATTGAACGAAGCCCGCGTCGTTCAGCTCGTGGGCATAGCACTACACTTGGGATTTCAAACCGAACTGTCAGACGAATATTACACAAGGATCTCCACCTTCATCCATACAAAATCCAAATCGTACAGGCTCTTAAAGGCACGGATTATGTGAGTCGACAACGATTCTGTGAAGTTTTCAGATTTAATTATTCAACATGAGGATATTGTAAACAACTTATGGATGAGTGACGAAGCCCATTTGCATTTGCACGGTTACGTCAATAAGCAGAACTTTAGATACTGGAGTGACGTAAATCCTAGACAAATGCATCAAGAACCCCTTCACTCCACAAAAGTTACTGTGTGGTGCGCTATGTCTTCATCGGGGATCATAGGGCCTTATTTTTTTGAAAATGCTCGTGGCAATGCTGTGCCAGTAACCTCACAAAGATACGCCGACATGTTGGAAAACTTTTTTGAACCACAGCTTGCACGCTACGAAGTTTACGAGCAAACATTTTTTCAACAAGACGGAGCAACCGCCCATACAGCCAGAGTATGCATGAATATTGTTAACAGAATATTTCCAAATCATGTGATTTCTCGAAATGGGGATATCACCTGCCCTTCCCGTTCACCGGACCTCACACACCGTGCGACTTTTTCTTGTGGGGGTACTTAAAAAGTAAAGTGTTCCAAGATAACCCACGACAAACAATTCAAGCCCTGAAAGAACGGATCCGACAGGAAGTGGAAAACATTCCCCTAGCAATGCTGCAAAATGTAATGAATAGTTTCAAAACACGATTGGAAGAATGTGTACGCCTGAATGGATGTCACTTTTCCAGAGTTATTTTTAAAAAATAAAATAATTAATGCTTTTTTATGTTCTATGAGCAAATAATGAATTTATTCCTAAATATTGTTTTTCTTGTTTTTTACAGCCTTTTTAAAATCGCTCGTTATTCTGCCTCACCCGTTATAAGAATCTTATATATGGTAGGGAGAGAGATTATAGGACAATAATTTGCAGTATTTTTCATTTCGCATCTTTTCGTCTGTAAATAGGTTAAGATTTAAATGAAGAAAACAGATCGTTTTGTTGGATTTCATAATAATAATAATAATGTTAATAATACCAGCAATAATAAATTGTTCCATTCTATCATAGATATTATTATTATTTTTTGGAATTTTTCGAGTAATGCCCCTTCTACTCAAAATTTTAATTTTGAATTCTCTATACGATTTCATGCACGGTCACAGCCGTTATAAAGAAATTTGCATTAATACATGTGTTCCCAATTTGCTTTCATTAAATTATCGCGTATGTTAGAGGAATCAGACGATTTTCTCGAGCATTAAATCAACCTAAGTTCCTCCTTTCACAGATTTTATGCAAATACACTCGACGCTATTATTCTAGCCTAATCGTTCGATAAACACGAAGGAACACACTATTGCACGTTTATTTTATCATCTTCCTCTTCATGTATATTCATATCTAAGGAGGTTGTGGATTTGTTCGGAACAATTTATTCATGTGGAGAGAAATGGAGTAACGCGATGTCTCTACGTGACAATCTGACACTAATATTACTACTATTCAGAATATAGGCAAACCCTCGAGAACATAAATACTATACGTCTTGTTTTAATGAAATTTCTTCTAATTATATTAATCTGATTATCGCACAATCATGAATAAAATACGAGATCGTACAGTGAAACGGAATAAATCTCCTACAGATAGGATGTATTCCAGCTCTCTATCTTCGAGGCGTTTTGTAACGTTTAAATAGATAAATGTAGGAAGTCCCGCTTTAAAGTACTGTAATAGAAATTACTTAAAATTCTGTAATCCTCCCACGCCCGCAATGGTAAATGGGAATGACGATTAAGTAAGTAAAATTTTGTAAAGGACAAGATGTACCGAGTTAAATCATTTATTTTATCATTTATCAGTAATATGTTTATTCATGCCACGTCGCATTAGAAAAAAAAGGTATAAAAAGGAAAATTATAAAAGAAAAGAAAACGGTATAATTACATAAATTATATTACGTTACTGGACTTATTGCATAGAATTTCTTGAAATGTATAACGGATACATGTCTAATGTGTTCATACTCGTATCTATCTACCTACGAGTTTCCTAAGGTTCTAATCTTAGTCCACTATTATTCTTGATTTCTATAAATGAGTTTGCCTTCTAATAGGTTATGCTGATGCTATTAAAATTTTAGATATGGTATCGTTCAATGCGGATGTTATGCATTACAGGAGAATATAAATTTTGTCATTGATTAGTCTGTTATTAATCGTTTTTGAATATTGATAAATGTTTCGTTATATCTTTACTAGAAAATTAACACCTTTCCCTTCCTCTGATTCTATAAATGGACATAAACTTTTGAACATTAATTAGTGAAAGATCTACTATTTAATAATTGCAGGAGTTTCAATTTGATGTTCAACACATGTGTCTCTCAGCGATTAAAACATTAGAGTTTACTTTGCGGTGTAGTTTTTCAGTAATGATGATCTACTCAAGATATATTTTTCCTTTGTTCGAAGCAACCTTGAATATTGGTCTATTATGTAGTATTTATTTAATAATACCTAAAAATTTGCTGTAGAAATAATTCAACGCAGCTTTTGAAAATTTTGGCCGAACAAAATTTCTGGTATTTATCTGAATAGAAGAATTAAATATATTTTTTTCCTGGAACAGCATAGAAGTCAATCTTTGACAGATCGAAGAAAGCAACACAGCGTACGCTCTTTGAATAAATTCACCAGTGGCCAGATTGATTGTCTTGATTTGTTTTCTGCAATTAATTTTAATATGCCACTCATTATCTCTTCACAATTTTCTACGTTTATTCATCGGGGACAAATATTTTTTGGAAATAAAGAACGCTAATGCGACGTATTAATTGGAAATGGACGTCGAAGTTGTAGTATAATATTTTTTGTTTTTTGTTATTTTTAGTAGATGAGCATAATTTTTTTTTGTCTATACATATTTATAATTTATAGAGTCTAATTATTTATTTTTTTGTATTCACTTTGTATTATATTCTTTTTTGTCAAAAAATGTTTTGTCTTTAAATGTATTCAGCTTGTTCTCCCATGTTCACCACATTAATGCTTGTCACTGGGTTCCTACTCGTTGTTAGTGCATCAACATGCTGCATTTTCTCACCATTTAGTCCATGATAATTTGATTCCTTCAGAAAAATAAGTTTTATTAAACCGTTCAAAATATGCCTTAATTTAAGGGATTATCTCCTCAATCGATCCTAATTTCTTGTTACCGAGTCAAGTCTTCAAAGTGAGAAAAAAGGAAATGTCAAGGAGGCGAATTATGTTGTTGTTAAATCGATGGACGCGAAAGCAGTTTGAAATGTAGTTTATGAATTTTTGCGTTGAAACAGTCCAAGCGTGAATACATGCATTATCCTAAAGAAAAGTAGTAGTTCCTTCTTTATGTGGGATCTTTTGCATGGTACAATTGAGCTAAAATTCATGCACTATGTTCGTTTGTTATCGTTTTGCCTTTTTGGGGATAATCGATAAATAAGAAGACTTCCTTAACACAGTAGCCACAACCTTTCGGACTGAGTGTATGGTTTTGCATCTTTCGGAGAATTTGTGCTAGACTCAGTTTGATTTGACGGGAAGTGAGACACCGAATGAATGTATTATTGTTCAATAAATTTTCCTTCAACAAACTTGTTTTTTCATCAAAACAGAGTTTGAATTTGGAGAATGAGTTCTTGGGGCTAGATCTAGCATATAAAATGGAAAAAGCGCAACCCAAAATTCCAACTATTCAATTTTTCTCGAACAACAGGTGTGAAAAATAGAGTTTAGTTCCTTTTTTGAAAGTTATTCTGGATACCCGTTACAATCCAGAGCCCTTAATCTTTCCAGCTCTATCTGCGATACTCAAAGTGCTATGTCCTATCAGATACCATTTTTAAGTTTAACGAATTCATGAAAGAAAACAATGAAAATGCCGAAAACGGTGAGTTCATACTGAAGTTTTCGAGTTGTCTAAACTCTGCTTTAGTTAAGTATAGACTCAATAGGTTATCGCGTGTGAAAAAGTAGCACGGAATATCTGAATTAGCATATTTCATTTCTGATAACCGGTTCACTGAACGATCGTCTGATATACCTGCTCAAAAACGCGTGCACTACAACTTACACCAATACTAGTGCTAAGGTGTGTTATGGCAACAAAAGAGGAGTTTTCTACGAGCAATTCCAGACTGCTTTTCAGAAATTGCTATTTGTAATTTGTCTTGTAGAGTGACATAATAAGGACTTGAGCCTCTGAAAGATAGTCTATGAAAATCATCCCCTTCAAATACCAAAATATTACAATCATTATTACCCCATTCGCTAATAGAAATGTTTTGGCTTTCTTTGGATGAATTACTATTCTGATGTAACTGTTATTGAGATCCCTAGAATTCTTTAACCGAAACAAATCTTCCTAAAACGCCGCCTCGAGTTATTGCGGTTTTTTTTGACATTACCTTACGGTACACGGGGCGAAAAGAATTTATTTTGCGTAACATCAAGTAAACAATCCAACATTGAATATATTTTGTTAGTATGAATAAAAAAGAAAGAAGTTTTTCTTATATTAATAATTTTTATGAACATATAACATATATAGGATTATAATGAAACGATACCGAAAACAAAGTTGTAGCATCGTCGGATTCTTTTTCTAATTCTTTTTCATGAGTTTTCATTATGGTTAAATTAAATGTTCAAATAGTAAAAGCCGATTTAATCCAGTATATAGGACCTTTGTTTCCTGAAACTACCGCAGTGTGACGCACGCTTGGACCGCAGTGTCTCCCTTGTTTTTATTAATATTTTTAAGACTTTCTGGGTATATCTGAAATATCTCACGGGACACTACTCTGCCGCGGAATACGACTTGAGAGACACTATTCTAATCGCACATCCTAGTCGATAATCATATCATCATTTTAAATTTGGCTCTCGGAGAAATGTTAACGCTCATAGTTTGTGGGATATCAGTCCTTTATAATAAAAATATTGTACAGCACCACGAATTGCGGACTTTAGAATTCTTGTTCCCATTTAAACACTTTATTCGCACTACTGTAGATTTTAAATCAAATGTTAGGAATTAACACCTAACTTTCTTTGAGAGATGGTGCTAGTGGTCGAGTCTTAATTTCTGTCAAACGAACCTCGTAATGGTAATACTGCGTACACTCGCAATGTTTTTGCTGGCATGCACGAAGCTGACTCTTCAAGGATTCGTGACTGATAAAAAATGCCTTGGATCAATCTTTCACAATACCTAGTGAAAAGAACTATTAACTCACGGTACATTTACACACAGTATTCATGATTTTAATATTATTACAAAATGAACTGCTAGATGTATTACTTATTTAACAATTTCTATTTCAATAATCGTAATAATGAACCGACGATTGTATCTTACGTTTTGTGTTAAAGCTTTCAAAATCGAATCTATTGTGTTCGGGTAGCACAATAAGTATTCATCAGTTACACATCGTCTATATTTATTTTCTAATTATTAAATTATTCACATGATATTCTTTACATACGTATCTGGGTAATTCTTAGTTCGAGACGAACACTGGCACTAATGGTTACGATATAACCTACTTTAATTCCTATAGTTATTATGATAGAAATGTAAACTCTATTCACATTTATTGTGTTGAATTATACAGTTAGCAAAGGCACGTCTATAGTATGGGAATATTTATTTTAGGTAAGACTTTTTGAAAGGCCTCCTCAAATATTTATTCGTCGATATTTTACGTAAAATTGAAAGACGTTTTTTAGAGTTTTCTTTTTTTTAATTATTGACATTCATTACAATTATTTACTAAAATTTATAGTTAAATACATTGTAGTAGTATACTTACAATAATGTAACAATTTTTTACTCTGATTGTACTTGAAAATTGCGTTGTTTTTCCTCAGAGAGTATCAATGTGGGAAGAAGCTGGGGATAACTCATTTTCTAAGTAAATATCGGTTGCATTTTAAACACATGCCACCAGAAAGATATTTAAAATATAAAGTGGCTTTACTCACGCACACACTTCAAGAATCAACGTGTAAGTAATTTATTGTATATTATACATAGTCGGGATTAGGTTCTATTACAAACACGGTATAGTCGAATTTAAGTTGGTAGTGCTTGGAAATAAGTTTAAGGTTAGGTTGTACTTCTTGACAAGTTGTTAAGTATTTACTGCGATCTGTAAATTCTAATAAAATCTGCAAATTAGTCGTCAATTTGTATATTGTACTATTGACAGATTTAATGAAGTCTTTTCTATTGGTGATTGCAAAAGATTGAGCCGGTCACGGACTGTAAGAACTCCTCTACTTGTCAAAGCAGTGATAGCATGATAGGAAGCAAAAAATAATAGCACCGCAAATGGAAATACCTAAGCTTCCTTAAAAAAGTGCTTAATGAAGACCTGCAATTCCATGCTAATCGTGAAATAAAAAAGTCATCTTTTTACTGTTCGACTAAAAGCATTGCGATTAGAAAGAGTGAATAGCTTCGTTGTTTTCATTTGTCCAATGCATAATGTTTCGTTTTGAATGTACAACAACGATGTATTTTTAAACGAGATTTATTAAATCGTACGGACTTTAGAGAAAAGTTTACTATCTTTAGATACATTGTTATAGTATTCTTCCTCATTTAGCGAAGCCCTTAAGTTACGAGTATGGAACGCTTGTGTTATTGGCTATTTGTCGCTAAAAGACTCGAGAATGATCTATCCCAGTCTACATTGTAATTAATTGTGCAGCAAAACAGAAGTTGTTCACGTTTTCGTTTCCCGATATATCCCAGAAATTTTTGTTATACCTAGTCCTGCCATAAGTATTGATACAAGTGTAAACGCACCTTTTTGCAGATGATAACTTGAAAGCACAAAAATTTTATGTTGGCAGTTCTGACATTTATATGCTTTATAAAAGTGCCGAACAATTTCACTATAGCGTGAGTCGTCATTATGGAATGGTCGGATAAAGAGCCGTATTGCGGTTATTGCACTTCATAAGTGTGGAATAGAAAGAGCCCGTATTTTTGATTTATTGAAACCGTTAAATATTACGCGTGTGTTTGTGTATCGTACTGTTAAGTTATTCATTGATACTGGAAATGTAATCGACCGTAAAAGATCTGGCAGGTCTCGCATAGTTCATACACCACAGGCCATCAATGCTGTGAGGTCCCGCATCAATCGACATCCTGTCCGCAAACAGAAAATCATGGCTCGTGAAATGGGTATTGCTTCGAGAACCATGAGCCGTATCATTAAACAAGACCTAAGACTTAGAGCTTTCAAACGACAAACAGGACAGCGCCTTAACGTTGAATTAAAAAAGAATAGGAAGAAAAAATGCAGACACATGATATCGTTCTACGGCAAAGAGCTTTACAAAAAAATTCTGTTTTCTGATGAAAAAATTTTTACCGTGGAAGAAACTTTTAACAAGCAGAATGATAGGGTGTATGCACGGTCCTCCAAGGAAGCCAGTGAAGTGGTGCCAAGGATTCAGCGAGGTCATTTTACTGCTTCAGTGATGGTTTGGTGGGGAGTATCCTATGACGGTGTCACTTCCTTGCATTTTTGTGAAGAAGGTGTTAAAACAGCGGCCAAAAGCTATCCACGAGGCATTTTAAGCAATGTAGTGGAGCCCCTGAACTACACCATGTTCCAAAACCAACCATGGATATTCCGACAAGACTCTGCGCCCGCTCACAAGGCCAAAACAACTCAGCAATGGCTTGAAAACCATGTACCTGAGTTTATTAGTACTGACTATTGGCCGTCAGCAAGCCCAGACCTAAATCCGCTCAACTACAAACTGTGGTCAATATTAGAGGGCATGGTCTGTAGAAGAACCTATCGCAACCTGGAATCATTAAAGCAAGCGTTAACAGAAGCAGTGGACAATTTTCCCATGGATATCGTCCGTACAGCGATTGATGAGTAACCCTGCAGACTTTGGCGTTGTATTAAGGCAAATGATATTCGGGTAATTTGCATTGTATTTTGTAGCTTACTATTGCCAAAATAAACTATCAAAAAATAATTTAAATTCAACTTGCAGTTTTCTTTTTGTACTTAAAAACCTTTATATCAGTATTTATGGCAGGACTAAGTATATCTCATAATTGGATCATCATACCACTTGTATTGGGCAATATTAGCTAAATTAGAAAATGGTGTTCAATGATTTTCAACTTAAATAATTTGTAAAGTTCGCGTTCAATAAGCACGTATTGATTGAATGTAAACAAAACACAGTATTCAAATTTATTAGAGAAAATATTGTATTATTCGTGGTTGCATAAAGGAGCTTTTTACAGAAAATACGTATATAGAATACAAACATCGACGTGGCAAGGGGTATTATTTTTTTTTTTTTGATTAATTAAATAAAATACTAAAGTGAACAATTATTTTTTAAGTAAAATACATTGACTACTGTAAATAGAAAATAATATAATATTGAAAATATTTCGCTTAATACTAGGCACAAAAAAGATGAAGGAAGCAAAGAATAAAATGAAAGGCAAAAAACTTTATGCTAATGAGAACCGCACACTTTCGTCAAAAACAAAACCTCCACGACAAGCACCCTTAACTTTTTTAAAAAGATAGGCGTCACGTAGTTTTACTCCAACTTCGACAGTATACATTGTAGGAAAAGAAGACGCAATCGCATGCCAACTAACCCAGCGAGTCGAACGTATAGGAAAAAAGCAGCTCGAAGAGAAAAGGAAGCAGGGAAGCTCGACGAATACTTGTAAGGTCTCAGTACGATATTATATAAGAAATGTCACGTGGAAAGGACGGGATAAAACAGCAGTCTGTCGAGTACGTGAGCTCTGAAAAGCGAGACAAATCCATCTTAAATTTAGTTAGATGGTGGGCGACGGAAAATAGAATTTTTTTTCTCTGTTAAGGAGAAAAATCATCACAGCGATGCTATTTCACTAATTATAGGGTCCTGTTTACTTCATTTTCCCCCTGCTTTGGATCTATTGTTGTGGTTATGAAAACGTAGCTGAAATTCGAACTACTAAATAATGTCATCCAAATGATTCATATAATATTCTGAAGAAACTGTGTTAGATCTATTTCCATCTCTATTGTGTGCGAATGCCTGTGCAAATATGGCTTTATGAGGTAATAACTAGATCGTAATACATACAGGTTAGGCAAATGTGTAGATTCATTCGAATATTATTGACACAACTACTTAGATTTAAATAAATTTTTTCACATTTAAGTAAATGCAAATGAGGCATTTGATGAATATATTTATATTCGAATCAAATTTCAGGTTAAAATTCAGTACAGGAGATGTCAGGAGTAACTCTGTAAACATCCAACTACAATAAATAGTTGAAATAACTGAAAAGAAACGCATTGAAGTTTTGATGATTGGTTTTGGTGATCGCCTCAAAACTCATAAAGAGGTGTGCGATTTATATAAGAATTTGCATCAAGTTCGTCATCTGATATCACAAATTATCATTGATAAAACTTTGAGAAGGTGTAATTTGACCTTAAATATTAGAAATTTACGGAAGAGCGGACGACCAAAAATCATAGTTAATGATGTTATTGCTTAAGATATTACTATAGCATTAGAAGAAAGAACTTCTACTACATCCTTCGCACTAAGCTATGATATAAGTTGCCGACTAGTAGCCAGAATATTGCAGCATGAAAAATGTCATCCATATAATTTCGCGCAAAAATTATTCGACGGTGATTATAGTCGAAGAAGTAAATTTTGAGAAAGGTTGATGGAGGTTTGCCACAATGATCAATATTTTACATACAATTTGTTGTGTTCGACAAGGTGACATTTTGTTTAAATGGTACTGTTAATCGCTATAATTATCGATATTGGTCGATAGATAACCCTAATTGGATGCAAAACAAGAAAACATCTACACAAATTAAACGTTTGGGGTAATATTTTCGGCGATCCTATTATTTGTCAATTTTTCATTTATGGTAGACTAACTGGATAGATGTATTTAGATCTTTTACGTGATCAAAGTGTGTCTAGTATTGAGGAAGATGTAGAATAACTATTTAGTTCTAACAAGACGTAGCACCCCCTCATTATGCGCATAATATTCGAAGGTTTTTGAACGAAACATTCCTTAATAGGTGGACTGAGTGTAGAAGATTCATTAAATAACTTACACGTTTTCCAGATTTAAATTCCTTTGATGTCATTTAAACATCTGTGTTTATAGGACCGCATAATCTAGACGGATTCGGTAGAGAATTTGTTAAGGAAATGCAATTAATTCGTGAGGATGCATTGCAAATCTCATTCAAGAGTTCGTTTGCACACTATCCGAAAGTGAACAGTCTTTATTCCGAGAAGTTTGCCAACTGATTTTGTTTTTGTTTATTTTTTCCTGTTTTCTTTTCAATAGAATTAGCTTTAATAAATCTGTCGTTGTTGCACATAAGGGTGCTACACCTTAAGGGTACCAAAACAAAACTCCATTGATTCTCAGAAACATACAGCGTGTTTCATTTAAAACAAAAAAGTTAACATCGTTTTCGACTAAACCAGAAGCCTAATTTGAATATGAACATGCTTATGGAATCCTCTATTTGCATTTAATAATAATAATGATAATCTTTAATACCCGTTGTTACCAGTTACGCAGACCATTTACAGGACATAATGCACTTAAAAATAAAATAAATATTAAAAACAATTTAACATTTCCTTATATGTGGAAAATTTTACTAAAATCTAAGGAGCTGTGTCAAAGATATTCGAATTGATCCATACATTTAATTTGTCTAACCCTGTACACATGTCTAAAATTGAAAATAAATAACAAATTTTTATTTATGGAAGCGTGCTAATATTGTGTTTTTGATTGAGCTTTAACTAATAAAAATATAAATGATGAAATAATTATTTGAAATTCTAGTAAATGTTATATGCGTATATCGATTAAAGAAATGTACAGATAAAATAGATACATATATATAAATAAAGTTCTTGTAATTCAGAAGTGATACAATTTGAAGAGATTCGAATTTTTTAATTAATTAATAATTAATTTTTTTTATTTATAGTAACAATATAATAATATAACCGACATACAATTAGTCCTAACTATCGATACGAATGTTCGTCATTCTCGTTTCGGCAGGGGAAGTATATACTGGTTTTAAGGCTGCTTCATGAAATTTGAAGCATTGACGAAAGTTCAAACTAACTAAATGAAGGTTATTTATATGTTTTTTTTTTTGTTCAAGATACTTTCTGAAGTAGTTGTTACTACATCATATAGAAAAGAAAATTGGTTAAAAAGGGATTTGGCATTTTATTTTCAAGAAAAATGGCTGTATTTAATTACTTGTTCATAACGTTAATTCTAACATTTGTACTTGTGTTGCTTGTAGTCCGCCTTTCGGAGTAATAGTCAGATATTCTCGTCAATCTTCGAAATTTTTATAGAATTTTTATAATATATCATCTACATCAATTGCAAACTTCCAGTAGCGCATAAGTTGATTTTTACACAAAATATAATACTAACACACTGTTTCGAATTTCAGTCATTAAGTTTTACGCTAAACTGAACATCGGGGTATCTATTGTCTTTTCAGTCGTTAGCTAACAGTTGCCTTTGACACTTTAAAATTTATATAATACTGGAAAACATTTCAAAAATCATGGTCGACTTAAGTATTCTGTCGCCAACTGCGGACAGATGTCGTTGCTCATCTCGTACATTACTTTTTGTACAGAATAAATTTGAAAAACTTCGTATTAAACTAGGTACGTTAGACATTGCTTGTCGAGATTAATAGTTTCGGGTGCGCGTGAGTATTAAATGACGCTGTGGTGTACCTTAGAGATGGCCATACTTATAAATCATACCTAGGGCTCTACGGATACTCAAGCACGTGTTGGCACATATTTAATTTTTGTACCGCTTACGCTACTTTAAGTACAGTGTGACATAAAAGTTGGTTTGAAAACATATGAAATATAACCTGTCTTTTGCAGCAAACAAAATTTCTGTTAAATATTATAATTTTACGAAATTGTTCATTTTCCATATATAAAGTGGTTAATTGAAACCGTTCTTTAGAGGTATTGAGATTACTACTTCTTTTTTAAAAATTTTAGGATATGCATTGGAGCTCATGTTTTATTTAAGAAAATATCTTTCTGATGCCCACGCTTTCAATTAAACCGGAAATCCTTACCAACTCTCTTATTTTAAATAGAATTATATAATTTTTATTACATATTCGAATTCTACAGGATATTCTAGAAAGACACTTTTAACTAGTCCCTAAGCATAATTCGACAATTTTATAGATATTTCAATTTTTCTGAAAATATTTGGCTTTATATCGTCATTACAAAGGGTACTAGGAAAGTTTTGTTTATTTAATTTTCTCGAAGTAATTTCCTCTACACTCAATACAACTCTTTATCCTTCGAAACTAATTTTTAAACCAGTTCTGAAAAGGTTCACTAGGGAGTAAAGCAAATTCGTTGTCCAAAGCCCGCAGAAGGCCCTCATCACTGGAAAACCGCCTCCCTTTTAGCTTCATTTTCACATGCGGGAACAGTGCAAAGTCGCAGGTAATAAGATCTGGACTGTAGGGAGGGTGTTCGAAAAGTGTTAATCCTGTCGTAGTCAAATAGTCGGTGCAAGCTTTGGCGCGGTGAGCTGGAGCATTATAGTGATGGAGGAACCAGGTGTACATTCTTGAATTTAGCCGCTGGTTCTTCATAGTTCCAATGCCTTTGGGCAGGCACTGTTCAGTATAGCACTTAGCTGTGACTGTCTCCTGTGTGTCCAAAACGATGCGTTCCACAATTTCACTCGATTTGAAAAATACAGCTATCATTTTCTTCTTTACAGATCGAGATTTTCTGACAGGTGTGCTTATCATCAAAGGCCGAAGCTTCGTTTTGAGCTTTTGTCAGCCCATCGTAATAGTGCAGCCAAGTCTCGTCACCTGTCACGATGTTGTTCACATACCGAGATTGTCCCTTATTAAACTTTTTTAGCATCTCCCGGCACCAAGTCACACGTCGTGCCATCTGCTTTTCAATCAGTCGATGCGGCACCCAGAGAGAACAAAGTCTCTTCACGTGCAAATGATCATACAGAATCGAACGAATTGCTGGTGCATTTAGGCCTGAAGCATCCTCCATCTGTTGGTAGGTCACTCGTCTGTCCTCGCCAAGCAGTTTTCTCACAGTAGTAACGTTTACCTCCCTAACCTAGTACCAAAGTCATTTTTTCGAAGCACTGGTCTATGTTGAATCTCATTTCGTGACCACGATGCCATCGCAAACGCTTTACACTCTCGCTGCTAATGAATAACTGAGCCCATCAACATGGCGCAGCGGCTACTATGCACGTATGAATATGTCTTAACATGAAACAACAAGCAGCTTCCTACGATTCATTATCGCGTCATATTTTAAAACTAGTACCCTTTATATATTCTTTATGCTATTTTGGCATCGGAAATTATATTTGCAGCAGAAGTGAAAAATACCTCAAACTTTACTCAGACGCTTTTATTTTTGATAAATCTTATACATGCTATTCATAGAGTAGTTTAGAATAAGTGCAACTTTAAACTACAAAAAGTTTTGTTTTTGAAATACAACGACACATATTTTTTTCGTATTGGATAGCAGAATTTACTTCTACATCAATACACAACAGCATTTCCTATATTTATCTTCAATGCTTTTCGTGTTATAATAAGTTTCTTGTTGATTTTGGTAGAATGGACCACAAATTGTAGTGCTAGTTAATAGGTAGCTATAGAAATTATCAAGTGATATATGTACCAATAATTATCATGAAAACTCAACAATATGCTTATTTAATTATAGTGGCAAAAGGATTAGAATTGGCGTTAACAACGTAAGACACGGTGTCTGTAATTTAGCATTATTTTTGCTCATAGGAAACTGGATATCGATCGAATAGACTGATTCATATTGATTGCCAACCAATTGAAAGAAAAGCTTTAAAAGACAGCATTAACTAACAAGGAAACACCAGAAATGTTTTAACACACCGTAAAATGTGGACTGGTCGTTCAGCTACCGTGACAACTAATACAAAACAAGGAAGGCTTCTCTTAAAATCTTCAAACAGAAGTCCCCAGTGGAAGTGATTTGAAATGGTGTTAACATAGGAAGAAACAATTTTTATAGTTTAACATAACTCATTGGAAACTGGGCATTGGACGAATGGACAGTTTCGTAATGATTGACAACCAATTTAAGGAAAAGTTTTAGAAGCCAGCATTAACTAACAAGAACACATAAGCAATGTTTTAACACAACGCAAAATCTGGAGTGATCCTTTAGTCACCATAGCAACGAATGCTAAAAAAGGAAGCCTTCTCTTAAAATCGCCAAAGACCAACGTCTTTGAAAATGAATTTTAGTCAAACATCACTCAGAAGAATGTTCAAGAAAATTTGGAGATTCCTTCTAAAAATACAGACTAGATAATGTCGGAAAAATTTTTGAAAGAATCGTGTATTGAGCTTCAATGTTTACGATGAGTCAAAGTTCTTTTCAAACGTATGTTTTTTTTAATACCTTATCGTTTCGAAAGGATTCAACCCACAGATAACGCGCTTTCTTGGATTTGAACGGCCAAACGTAATCGTAGGCAAACCGCTTCATAGTGAATGTGTAATAATTTGGTGTGCCGTATTTATCAATGTCGTACTTAGGTTCTTATTGAATATAAAATTTAAAAAAATTTGTTGCGATGTAAAGAAGAGATTCTAATGCCATTTCTAGAGATCTCAGAAGATATTGTCATGCCAAAAACTTTCTACTTGGTACCCAATAGTTTCAACAGGACAGGGCTATAGGCCATGGGACGAGAGAAGCACTTAATGTGCTTCATAAGAGTTCTGACAACTGAATTCTTGATCTCACTTCTTTCTGTGTTTAGATTTTGGGTATGCGAAAAAAGTTTTTTTGAGAAGCGATTGGGTCATGAGATTGCAGCAGTCTATTTTCGGTAACGGTTAACTAACATCGTACACGTTGCGAGCGCTGCATAGAATGCAACAGTGAGCATACTTATCCTATCTATGTATCAGAAATGTTGGAAGTTGATGTACTTCTAGTTTATATTTTGTTGTATTTAATATTTAATAAAGACTAGTTTTTATTGACATTTTCTTCAGCGCATATTGTATTACTTTCGTTTTATATACCCAATTTATTCAAGTTTATATTTAAAAATATTATGCAAAGAAAATTTGCATATAAATGGTGATAATATTTCTATTGCTTTTAAATATATATTTTAGCATGAGCACGTTCGGTATATAAATCCGTTCAATGTAATTCTTTAAAGTTTGTAATAAATCTTTGAGGTTTTATAAAGTAGAACTGTTTTCGTTTGCCATACATCTCCCAAATCCTTCTAAGAAAAGTGTTTGCGAGGACTTCGAAGCCCTATTTTTTATGTCAATCAAAACAATTCGTCTGAAAGTTCTTGATAACATCGCGGCCCTTAATTTCTTTGGCGAAAATGACACTGAATAGAATACCTACGAAGTACGACCATCGATCGAAGTATTTATTTGCATCGGTGTCAGCCAATTAATAACTTTCACAGCACCGAACCAAAAAAAAAGTAAAATTAACCTACGAAACTTGAGAAACACCAACCAAAGTTAAATTAAACGTTGTCCTACGATTCATTATTCACGAAAGTCCGGAACTTCAAAAGAGGAATAAAGTGAAATTTGAGAATTGTTCTTACGTCGACGTAAGGGGCCATGGACTTACATAAAATTAATAAAGTTTTTGTGGAAAAATACTTCAAAAGAAATCATAGAAATTAAAATAAATATTTAGAACTTAAATAGGAAAGTCATTAACATTTTAGGTATTGTATGGACTAATTTATTTATTTAAATATTTGAAAATGAAAATGAAAAAAACATTAAAGTTAAGAAACTGAATAGAAAAAAATCTCCTTGATGTTAATATATTTAAATGAAATGGAATACATGTTTTTAGAATATCAAGTCATTATTAATGAAAATAAGCTCTATATACATACATATAGACAAATTGAAGCTCCTATGTTAAATATATTGATAAGTATTTATTCTTGATTCAATTGAAACGCTTTTTATTTCCTTTATGTTATTAACAACAACTCAAAACGCGTTTACTCCTTGTTGTTGTGTTTAGGACGTCTCGAGTTTTACTTATACCATTGATAGATATAAAATAGAATTGTGCAGTAGACGAAAAAGTTGAACGCAAAAATAAGTAATGGATAGGCAATAAATACACCCATTTTTCAATTAACGCGGAGTATTTGTACAACGTCGCGTGAATAAACGCTACTAGATATAGTTTTTGGTACATATTTATTTCAAATGGCTTAAACAGTCTGGTAAAGACGTTGCTTACTTTACTATGTACTGAATAATTCTAAGTGTTAAGGTCGACTGTTTTTAATGCTTGAATGTTTAAATACAATTTACCTTATCCATGTCCTTTTGTACAAGTACTCAGACCATAACTAACACAACCTAATGTAATTTTATTCTCATCAATATTGCCGCGTTTCATCATGGCCAAATATGTTATTGGATACACTTGTTACCTCTCAAATTTTTAGGAAAATATGTTTCTAGTCGCGTAAATTAAAATCGCGCGTAAATTAAAATCGCGCATAAAAACTACCATGTTAAACAATGTTATAATTTACGGCGTAAAAACGAGATTTGCGTAAAAAACGTACCACGTAAAATAAGGAACGGGTGGGTATATGTTGCTAACCTGCAATAGATCAGTAGATACATAAGTTTTTCGTTCACGATTAACTTTTTGCTTTTCAAAACCGGTTTTAGTGGATTTTATCCAACTGATCAGTTGTAAGAGGCTTTGGGACGATTTTTGCATGCAATCTTTTCTGCGCCAAATGTAAGTAGGGTGACATCAACGCAAGAAGTTAACGGTCGTCCTAATCATGCACAATCGTTACAGTCTTTACAGACCTAACTGAAACACTTCATCTACGTAAAGGAGCTGTTTCTTTTAGCATAATAGCCCACAATATTTTCCCAAGTTTAACATAAATTATATGTTGTGTCGTTGTTCCATCTGTTCATAAACCCCATGTTCAACAAGAGCAAAAATTCCACATTACCTTGTTTTGACGGCTACTGATGTTCTAGTA
The DNA here is from genome assembly GCA_031893035.1 of Dermolepida albohirtum. Lineage (NCBI taxonomy): Eukaryota > Metazoa > Arthropoda > Insecta > Coleoptera > Scarabaeidae > Dermolepida > Dermolepida albohirtum. The sequence goes on from JAVIWB010002056.1 coordinate 186,766, forward strand.
AGCCCTCTTAGAGCGCCTCAATGAAGAAGGTTTTATTAATACAGAGATGGAAGTTCTAAATTAAAGCACGCGTCTAGCTAAATAAAGGAACTTGCGAAATCATTCTTGAAAAAATTTGCGATGTAGTTCCTCTTGAGAAACTATATGTTATGAAGGATCGCGTTAGTGTTTTTATTCTTTTCCAAAGCTTGATCATTTTTTAATTTTAATTATTCACTACATATTTTATCATATGTATAGCAAGCTCAATATTTCAATTATTCTGTTTTATTTAAATACAAAATTGTTATGTCCTTATTGAAAAACTCGATAGATTGTTAGTTCACACCTTGAACTGTTGTTCACACTTTCTTCCTATATAATGGACACCCAGGTACAATGGACGTTCATAGTAGAAAGTATCTTTGTATCCATTATAAGCGCATTATACTGTGAGTATATATATTTATGTATATATGTATATATGTATATATGTATATATGTATATATGTATATATGTATATATGTATATATGTATATATGTATATATGTATATATGTATATATGTATATATGTATATATGTATATATGTATATATGTATATATATATACTACCGTACATAAATGGGGGATCACATACTATCGATAGAATCGCTCTGTCTTTATACCTGGGCTTCGGTAGGGACAATTGAAATAACAGATGTGAGTACGCGTCAGAGAAGTTTACCAATAATACCCGGATCATTATGTAAATTATTAATCAGATTTGTTAGTGTAATTTCCTTTAATCCTTTTATGACCTGTATTCAGTATTAATACTTTTCTTGAAAATATTTATTTTAAAGGGTTTTTTTATATTACAAGATTATAATGGCTCTAAGAAACAATTTATAGGAATTTCTGGTACCACACAGAATGTTGCAATCTAAGAAAAATTTAGTATTCTTCTAGAATCTGTCCGAGTAAGTTGTAATACAAGTATTTGTGAACAAATATACAAAATGTCAAAAAGAAAGGAATTAAGTTCAGAAATTCGTAGTGCTAAAATAACATTACACAAAAAAAATTGTCACTGCGGACAATAGCGCGAAAATTAAAATTACATATCATGCAGTGCAAGGCATAGTGAAGAGGTGCATAACAACGCCCAAAAAAACGTATCAGAAGATCAAGAATGACCACTAGACAAGGAGATTTTCTGGTGGAATTGTTATCTAAACGGAATAGATGGTTAACAGCTCCACAGCATCGCGCAGAATTAAATGAAAATCGTGAAAATCCGGCGTCGGTGACTACCATGAAAAGATGTTTATCAAAGGCGGGACTAAAAGGGTGGCTCGCTGTTTATAAACCATTGCTACGATCACAAAATCGTAAAAAATGATGAGCCAAGGAGCACCAACATTGGGATGTGGAAACGTGGAAGCAGGTTCTGTGAATGGACGAATCCAAGTTCTAAGTGTTTAGAAGTAATTGGCGCGTTTTTGTTCGCAGACTAGTTGACGAAAAGACGATACGAAAAATGTGGGGTTTCTGTTCTTGTTTGGAGATCATTTTCTTTTAATGGTGTTGGAGATTTTTAAGAAAAGAAGGATATTTGAAAATTTTAAAGGAACTCGCAATTCCGTCCGGAATTAAATTGATAGAAGAAGGTTTTTATTGCCAACAAGATAATGACCCCAAACATGGTGCTAAACTTTGTGAGAACTACGTGCAACACAAAGAAGAAGAAGGACTTCTTGTAAATATAGTTTGTCCCGAAAAATCGCCTGATATGAATTCTATCGAGTTGCTGTGGGATGATCTAGACAGAAAAGTGAGAGAACAGTATCCAAAATCGCAGCAACAGCTGTGGGAACACCTTATAAATGCTTGGAACAATATTCCAGGTGAACCTCTTTAAAAATTTGTGTTGAGACTACCCAAAATTTGCAAAGAAGTTATTAAGTGTAAAGTTGGATATTTTGATGAAAGATGCTTAAAAAGTGGCAATTTTTTTTCATAGAACTAATGATATTGTTTTGCTTTATAAGGTTTTATAGCTTATTATTATAGTAATTACATTTTTGTTCGTATATATATATATATATATATATATATATATATATATATATATATATATATATATATATATATATATATATATATATATATATATATATATATATATATATATATATATATATATATATATATATATATATATATATATATATATATATATATATATATATATATATATATATATATATATATATATATATATATATATATATATATATATATATATATATATATATATATATATATATATATATATATATATATATATATATATATATATATATATATATATATATATATATATATATATATATATATATATATATATATATATATATATATATATATATATATATATATATATATATATATATATATATATATATATATATATATATATATATATATATATATATATATATATATATATATATATATATATATATATATATATATATATATATATATATATATATATATATATATATATATATATATATATATATATATATATATATATATATATATATATATATATATATATATATATATATATATATATATATATATATATATATATATATATATATATATATATATATATATATATATATATATATATATATATATATATATATATATATATATATATATATATATATATATATATATTGTTTTACCAAAACTGTACCATTTTTTTGTATTTCACCTGTAGTGATCCCTCATTTATGGCCGGTAGTGTTGTATATACATACATACAATATTGGATTACGCATTTTAGAAACATATAAAAGACAACGAATGTTTACTTGTTTGTAATTCTTTTTGAGTGAAGGGCAATTTACTATACCAACAAACAAACTGTAGAAATTAAGACAGTATCTGCCAGATAAATTATAACACAAAACTTATGGGGATATCGAATTATTTTAGTCAGGCTTACATTATACGAATATACAATAAATATGTATATTAAATGTAGTCAAATTGTCTAATTTCTCATTAGTGATATAAGTACATATAATTCGAAATTTTGTAAAATCACGAAGTATTTTTATTAAACCTAACTTCTGGAATTCTTGAACGTATTGAACTTGAATACATAAAATCATTGAATTACAGTGAGTATTTCTGTCAAGGAAATTTTGAATAGCGCAATTTAATTCGCTCAAAAATCGGTTATAACAGTTCCAAAATCGTTATAATAATAACCCGAATATATTTTAACAATCGCTTTAGTGTCATTGCCGCATCCTTGTCGACGAATTTAGGTCAGATGTCATTCAGGACAGCGCACGTCGACAGTTTAACAATTGGACGTATTCATAAATAAAATTTGCACATTAAAATGATAGGCCACCCCTTTTATGTTGTGTTTTACACATACGATAGATATGTGAGTATATATATATATATATATATATATATATATATATATATATATGTATGTATAGAAGTAAATGGAGAGCTGGCTTTGACATCCGTGTGTTCGGTGATGTGAACTGATCAAATGATATAATATAGGAGTTGTTAGAAATGAGAGTTATTTAGAGGTTATTTAGAGAACTCAATAATGTCAGAAACAAAGAATCAAAGTAACTGGAATAGAACAAACTTCAAATATTTTTTTAATATTAAGCGACATAGTAACTACGAAAGAAGGAATATCGAACTTGAAATTAAGGATATGAATTCCAAGTAAACAGAAATAATACAATTCCTACAAACATTCTAGAACATAAATTTGATGAACATAAAAATGTAATCCCATTAGTCGAAATGTTCGCCTATTTTGTTTTCTTAAAGTATAATAATAATAATATACATGTTAGTTTGACGGAAAAGTTCGTTGGGACTTTCAGGCAAATCTTTTTTATTAATAATTATTTTAATCTGTTATTGGATATTTCAGTTAGTGATTTCTTTCCTTCTTTTACGTAGCAACATGATTCCTCTCTCTTAAAAGACTTGGTTTTGCAGAAGACCCAAGGAAGCAATATTCATACCATTAAAGGGATTTTGTAAAGATCGAAAGAAAGTAATAGTCGGATGGTGTAATGTTGGGGGAATATGGTGGACGAGGCAAAAAATCTCATTCTAGCTCTAGTGACTTTTAGCGTTTTAGGACGTGGTCTAGCGTTGCCGTAGTAAAATACTATTCCTTTCCGATTTGCTATTTCTAGACTCTTCGTAATTATTTATGTCTTCAATTTTTCTAACGGAGAACAATACGTATTTAAATTTATGCTTTGGTTGTGTGGCAATAACTCATATTATAAAATATCTTTTCGATTCGGCCTAACCTTATTTGGAAGAACACTTTGTGTTGGTATTTGTTGATGTACTATAAACTAGTCATTTTTTTGTCGCTAATCACTAATCCCTTCAAGAATGGATCGGCTTTCGAAGCATTTGGGTAGTGAATCGGTCTGTTCGAATTTTTTCCGACAGCTCGTTTGGAACCCAAATATCAAGTTTTTCACCATACCAAGCGTATATATGAGCCTTGAAACTATCAATTAGCCTGTAGTCTTTTAGTCTTTCTAAGATTTTACGAGTTGTAAGTTGTAATTTCGACATGAATATTTGATCGACAATTGGTCGACCAGAGTGAGTAATGAACAAAAGCCTGTTTTTAGTAACGATCTATATTGAATTCAATGCTTTTCATTTATAAAATTGTTAAATTATTTGTTCCGTGATTTTATTTTGAACGTTTATTGGAGATGTTCATTTGCTTTTGAGATGTATAATTTAATTGATTGTTATCGTTACGGATTCTAAAAGATATCTCCAAGCTGTCTTCATTCAATGTTCAATTAGATTACAAACACTAGTAATAATGGGTATTTTGATATCAGTGAGAAAGAAATATGTTGACAAATTTATTCAAAAACAGTGTCGTATAGAAGTTTGTATGAAACATATAACTAGGGCTTATAAAGAAAAACTTGAATCACTTTTCAGGGAAGATTCGCTGAAGAGCTTTGTGAAGCAGTTTTGGTAGCAAGCATTCCCTTAAAGAAATTAAATAAGACTATGTTTAAAACATTTTTTGCAAAAGTATATGGAAAAGTACAATCCAGATAAATCGACACTATGAAAATATTATATATCCAAGGTATTCATATAGACAAGCAATGAATAGCATCAAACTTAATCTTTATAATCAGTACGTATGGTTTATTTGGGACGAAACTCTGGACTTGCTAAAGCGTGTATGTTCGATGTTGTTGTTAGCATCTTAAATGAAAGTATACTGTCAACTCTATATCCTATTTCCACTAAAATACGAGTACGTATGCAAATTAATGCCAAATTTATAACTAAAATCATCAAGGATAATTTGGATATTTTTGGTTATATTAGCTACTGTGTGAATACTCTTGTTCGTCTGATTTTCCAGTATATACCGATATTAACAACAGGATAGGCATTTAATCTATTATCTCCCAATATGTTGCATATCACATGTGTAACACACGCCTTGCCTAGAATCTGTTAATATGTTAGTGATCAATTTCCAAATGTAGATAGACGGATATCCAATTCGAAAGAAATTTTCTGTAAAATTCCGCTGTTTGTGCATGATCTCCATGTTAGAACATGGAGATCATGGATAAAGGCATGTGAATTTTATTCTAAAAATTTTGTCAACCTACAGAACTTTGACCAAGATCTAGTAAAGGACGTCTATAGAATTGTTGAATGTAAATAACTATTACAATTTCAAAGTGTTTAGCAACAATTGAAGTTTGTCGAAATGAATTTCAGAAATTTGTATATTTACGTTCAGTACAAATATTAAAATAAATACATATTGAACAACCGCATTACAAAATTAAATGATGTAAAAGGAGAAGTTGGAGACAAACTACAACAAAAAATTTCGGCCACATTTATCGAGAAAAGTTTTTCATTGTTCAAGGACGTATTAACTTTAACAAGAACTAATTTTACAAAAGAAAATAAAACAGTTTTATTATTTTTCTTTCTCAGGACAAGGTATTATGCTTACGTTATCCAAATGCAAGATGTGTTAAAAGCATTAGATGTATAATATCAATTCTAAAGATTTTATTAATGCTAATGAATATTTGCTGACGCAAGACTACCGTTTTCAAACCAGTATCATTTTATCAAGGGATAAAACTAATGAAAAACGTTGTTACTGAAATGATAAACTAGTTGTCGCAACTTTTAATCGAGGAAACCTATTATCTTTTTAAGTATATTAATTTCATCACGATTTTACTTAATATCAATTTTGGTAATGAGACAGAACTTATATATATGTATGTATAATATATTATAAAAAATAATTGCTTTGTACTAACAACAACTAATATTGAACAAATATCCGTGCTGGCAGTAGCGTACAACCTCGCTGAAAGGCTGGATAGGTGCGATTAAAAATAAAATAAATAAATTAAAAATAAAATAACTAATGTTATAGTTTCTATATATTTTAAAGTACAAAAACGATTTAAAAATTTATTTACATCCGTCACAGTTATCAATCCACTTTTGAGAGGCATCTTCATGTCACTGATGATACAAGCTATCGTCAATGCCTGCATGTGTTCGCTTGCCCACAATTTCTGTTGCTGGTTACACGGAGGGCCTTCACCATAACAAAGTTTTGATATCTAAATATATCCACAGTTATTTATTCACGTTTATATTTAACGCTTAAATGCACTATGTCCGTTGATGTATTTAATGCTGTTTTTCGATTCCACTGGCTAATATAATAGACTTGCCGTTCTTATTGTTCATTATCCATGTAACAAGTAACAAGGGATGCGAAGTATGGTAGTTTTGTTACTGTAGCCAACTTACTTTACGTCCATTCTTTGATTTCCTCAACTATGGTACTACGTATTGTACACTGATAATCTATGTACATATATCGAACATTTTCAACACTTTTCACCGCTATATATATATATATATATATATATATATTGTATATATATATATACGAATTTTCACCTCTCCAAAGAATTTTACATTATCTTTAGAATATTCTGTAATCTTGCAAAGACGTACAATGTTTCGTTGCCACTAATATATTACATATATTACAAACAGTACAAAGTGTACCATAATTTTGAGAATAAAACTTTGGTTAATTTAAAATGGTTTCTATTGAAACAATTATTAAAATATTCACCTTAAATTATAATAAATAAAACAATGTTGTCACTATAATAACTACCTCAAAATTTGTTACTAATATCATATATGGAATCGTCTGCATATGGAGGTTACATTTAACGTTTACCTGAAATTCCAAAAAAAGAATTAAGCATTTGTTATATATCTTTGCAATAAACAATGTTTGTTTAGTAATTAACGATTATTACTTGTTACTACTAGTATAGTACAATGCTATTCCTTATGGAGTTTCAATTCCTATGGGTAGCGGACCGGAACGTGTCCCAAGAAAAAAAGGCGATCTGATGTCAAACTAATAACGCGTATTTGAAATTGCTAAAAGAATAGAATATTAACGATAATATTTTCGTTTTTATCCAAATTCATGGTCAGTTACTAAAAATTTTTAGTACATTCTCTTATTATTTCCCTGTTAACTTGAATTTTCTTCAGCTATATTATATTATTACCGTTACCATAATTTATGGAACCGTTGTTTGAAATAAAATAATATATCTTAACATATTTAAGTTAGATATTTTAAATTATTCGCAAACTTTGACAATATTCTCTTATCATCGTAGCAATTCGCCGTATAGATTAATCATTCTGAAAACTTTGGCCAGACCTTCTTATACGATTTTGAGTATATGTTATAATGGTGGTTATAATGTAAAAGTAATTACAGTGCTTCGAGAAAGTGAAAGATAACCCAAAGAAAGAAAAAAATGGAAAAGAAAAGGAAAAAATCACGGTCTTTCTAATGTTACAGCATATTCCCCGTTGTAGATCTGGCGTACAGAGGATATTATTGAGATTTATTCACAGCAATTTAAGTAACACGTTGTATCCAAAGTGGTCGTAAAAAACTTTACGTTTGATGATAAGAGTTTGAGAATGGGTTTTCTGTAAGGGTGATACGGAACGGAAAGTGCGTCAGAATAGGTCTAATAAAATTTGAAACATTTTAAAAGGTTGTATTGATATTTTTGTAATACTATTTAACATAATTTGTACGTACAACTGTAATAGTTAATATAGTTACACTTAAATATCATTAGATAAACTTCGGCATATATTCGATACAAAAATGTAGAATAGTTTTTTATGCTTGAATTTTTATAAATGCTTCATGAAAAAGGAATTGCCAAACCTCAAAGCAATTTATGTATATTTTATTATTAAATATTGGTGTTCTATCCGACTTTTAAAAATACTTCCTGAATTTACGTATTGCCCTAAGTATTCGTATGTATGTATATATTTTACAAGTTTGTTTATGAGCATAAATTGTATACGTATGAATATTAATAGTCTAATATTTTGTTATCACCATGAAGAGAAAACACATTTATTTTGACTTTTCAATATCATCTTCCGTAATCTCAATGCATTTATTATGTTTCGTAATTAATTTTTCAATACCCTTCTTGTCTGAAAAATGTGATAATATTGCCTTGAGTTCTTAATATTGGAAATTTGTTTCTCATGAAGCCCTTTTTTTAAATTAGAGAATAGGTAGCAATCACTATGGGCTAGGTCTAGCCTATAGAATGGGTGTTTGATTTATTCTAAATCACAGTCTCGCATAGCAACTTCAGAAAAACCACCGTATGATTCGAAGCGTTGTTGGGAAGAGGTAACATACCGGCGGTCTATTTACTGCTGTCTTTTTTATAATTGCCTGCTCTCAAATCCTTACGTAATATGGTTACGTAAGATGCTGAGTTTATAGTTTTACCTTTTTTCATGTAATCGATCACTAAAATACAGAGTCTCAAAACTCTGTGGCCATGACTTTTCCGTCAGACGGAATGATTTCGAATTTCTTTAAGGGGTCTGTACTATTCTTATGTCTCTATATGGATTACTTATTTTCAGGGTCACAGTGATGAACCTACGTTTCATCTCCATCTAACAATTCAGTCGAAAATACCTACTGGATTTTCACCAGAAAGCTATAAAAATTCTCTATAGCACTCAGCTTGAGAACATTCGCGTCAACCATCTTGCACTAGTTTTTGAAAGATTAAGAAGGTCATGAGAATAGTTTGTAGTTAACATTCTAACTTTTATTCGTGAATCCTTCAGTACAACAACAACATTCTTCATGGTCATCTTCATGTTCATCGTTTTAAATTCATTTGACCACTTTTGAACAATGAAGGTGCAGAATCTTTGTAGACGTCCACCATATTTTCGTGAATTACTTTTTGACTTTTCTTTGTTTTATATGGAATTTAAGCACAGCGCGGTGCTCGATTTCCTTCAACATTATAGCATTAACCTTTTCTATCTTCTTTGACAAAGGATTACTGGAGAAGTAATGATCACAACTATATGAAATTTTATATTTGTACCCTCAGATAGTATCATCGTCTAATAAATTAGTCAAATTACCCACATCATTAGTAAATTATATCGATACCGAGAGTAAATGGACCTCCCATATACACCAATGTATTTGATAAGACTTATATCTGAAATAGGAAGATATAATATAGAGGATGAAAACAATAATTTCACCAATCATAAATCCAAAATTTAATATATTTATATTACAAAGTAATGAGAGAGAAGTATACGTCCATCTCTCGGCTAAAATTGAAAGTACACATATCACTTTAAAAGCACATAATAGAACACTGTTGGATATGCAAAAAGTGAAGCTGTGCATATAAACGGCAATTGTCAAGTAAACGTAACTGATGTCATTGCCTGTCAGAGCAATGGTTATCTGACAAGCACTTGGAATTGGGTTACGATCGTCGCAATTGTTGCTGTTAGGCAGTAATGCTCATAATTTACGTGGTATATTAATACTTAAGTGATCTACAGTCGGATGAACATTTAAAATTCGGTTCGAGTTTCATATATCAAAACAATTATAATGTATTAGGGCAGGATATTACTAAATAAAATTTATTTAAAAATTAAAAATTCTTTGCTTCTCTTCAATTTTGTCAAGTATTGGTGCTATATCAGGTTGTTTTTGTTGATGTAAATTATTATTTTATTTCTTCTCGTCTTTTTAATAATTTACCTAAAAAACTCGTTTATTTTATTGTCAAATATGCAACTCTCACATCCGCACTCTATATAATCGGTAGTGCCACTTCTTTGTAAATCTGGTTTAGTTTTTCTAGTATTCGTTAGGAGCGTTAATCTCATTGCTTCAAGAAGTCTCCTCATTGCCTCTGGCCTCTCGTTGATTTCTTATTCTGTTATATTCTTTTGGTTTATTATAAATCTCAAATATCTGCACTCTCTACTTGTTCCACCCTAGTGGTATATGTAACAAAAAAGAACTCCAGAATTAAAAAAAAATGCAGCTATATGACTGCCAGCAGAACAAATGACGTTACATAAATAAAGTGAGTATTTGGAATTTGCAAGCCATGTGCTCGAGAAATACATCTTAACTTAACACTACATCAAAAAACAGTTTGCGTCAATTGATGTAAAGACAATTTGACAGCCTTTGCCTTCATATCATTGATTTTTTTAGAACTTTGTAACAAGTTACAAAAGTTTTCATTTTGTTGCTTGGATTCTCTCAAAAGTATCCAGGCCACCTAAAATTTATTATGAATATCGCAATCTCTTATTCGTCGCCGTAAATAACTAATACTTCTATCAGAATCACCTGTTTTAAATATATCGTATGAATCCGATCCTGTTTAAGATTGATCAAAATATTCTTGCCGGCTTAGTTTACATTTAAAGATGTAGAAAATTAGTGCTCAAGAATGCTTATCATTTAATTTAATTATTTTTCAATAATTATAATATCAAATCGCCACAAAATTTTGTCGATCGGTCACTTTTTCTAAATTCGAAAAAAAGATGAAATGAAAATGTGACAATGACGCACCTGTTAATAAATTAGATTCATTGTTAACGAAATATCTTTTGTATTAGAGAAGAGCATCTCCTATTATATAGGAAGTATGTCTTGTAAAAAAGTTGTTATATATTTTTTATCAAGCAATGTAAAACCGCTTGATACTGATCGTGTCTAATTAAATGAATCATAAAACGCGCGGAGGAGTGGTATAGAATGCTAAAATATTTTTATAGAAGAGCTAATTTATTTTAGTTGTAAAAATTATTATAAATAAATAATAAATTTTATTGTATAAATGAAGATATGATACACGTATATATTTATGTACAAGGAGGTTCAATAAGTATAGGAAATTGCTAGTGCAAAATTCCAAATGACGGATTCTAGAATATTCTGTACGAGTCTTTACATATAAGAAAATCGTCAGTAACATAGGTTCTTTGTTTACTTATAGTTGAACAAAAGTGCGACTGAGTAAGCCTTTGAAGGCAAATCATAGATATTTATATAACATAACAATTTTTGTGCATTATTAATAAGGCTAACAATCCTCCGGGTTACCAACGACAAGCATCGGGGGAGGCTGAAAAGAACACGTGGAGGTATTGCCGATAGCTTGTATCATGTCAGTGATGTAAAGATGCTCTGCAAGGGGGGACTGTTATTGGAACGGGTGTAAATAAATTTCTAGACTATAAACGAACCATAATTAAATGTTATTTGCAGCATTAGTATTTTGTCTTTCTGACGAGGCTGTACAGTACTGCGAACCTAGAGGTTTGTTCTAAACAATGGGTTACAGTTGGGGTATCTGCTCTAAAGAAAGTGAAAAATTTTGCACTGTTGGAAAGGTAATGCAGCTATTTTCTGGGATGCTCACAATATAATTTAATTTCTGTACAAGAGGAAAACGATAATTAGGCAATATTCTACTACCTTGCTGAATCATTTAAATGAAAAAACAAAGAAGAAAATAGAAAATTTCCTTTCGCTTAAGACATTCTTCAGTATTTTTTACAGAAAAAATTGACGAAATTATGATACGAAATTTTTTGGCATCCCCTACTCACCAGATTTAGCCTCTTTAGACGATATCTTATTTTAGAACATTAAAGATCGTGATTTACATCAAATAATGAGGTTATCAGTGAAGGGATAGATTACCTTGAAAATCTGGATAAATAATACTATATAGATTCGGTTGAAAAATTACAGCATCATTGGGCAAAGTATTAAAGATTGCGAGGACGTTATGTAAAGAAGTAAAAAAGCGTTTTGTGAAAAGTGTTCATAACTTTTACGGGGAATTATCGAGTTACTCTCGTATGTATAACATTGTTTAGCTTGAAAATAGTTTGTATTCAAAATATTTTGAATGATATGCAAATTATAAACTGTAGATACAATAAATTGTTACAAAACAATAAAACTTATTGCTTTTTAACAGTATTAAGTTTATAAATAAGTTTATTTTTACATTTTCGTCAGTGTCTCGATACACAACCTTGTGAAAGCACATTAAGTCAAATTAACATGCTATTTTGTTAAATCCGAAACATCCAACACATATCAATAAATGAATTTATTGCCACTTTTATTATTATTACCCCATGTTATTGAGATTATTTTACTGCCATAAATCTTTTACGATACTCTATATAAAAATAAATTATTAGTAGATGTTTAAGTAAGACATATAATCGGATAATCAAAATAACAATACTAATCAAGAGCTAAATTTCAACTGAAGACAATATTAAGTGGCATGGAAAGCCTGTTTCGATTTTCTTGTGAAATATAATCTTCACAATCCCAGCTATATTCACTTAATAAAAAGCGAATATCGTCGACAGTACATCCGCATTCGGAAAAATACAATTCAAAATACATCATATCGACGTCTTGAAAATAGCTCGCGCGATGTGAAATTGCTGGCCGCATTGACTGTATGCTAAAGGAATAAAAATTGCATCTGACAATGGCACGCTCAATTTGGCAGATGGGACGATGAACATTCTTTCGGTCGCGCTATGGTTCGGATTGGTTGGTTGACTGGTGGGCTGTTGTTATTTATTCACGAATTTACGAGTAGTAAGTAGGGAAAGTAAAAAAAATGATAAATGAATTTCGAGGGTGTGTTGACAAATTAATGTTTTTTATTTGGCGTGCGAATGTGGGGAGTACCCTTTTTTGGAGTATCGCGACCGGACGCCACGTGAAAGTTAGAAATTATTTATTAATTGTGCGGTTTTTATGGACTTTTAAAAGTTTTTATAAAAAACCAATGTGCATGCTTTTAACATAGTTGCAGTTAGTGCTATAATTAATTTGTTTTTAAAATACCGGTAACTAATTTATTAGATTGGATCGTTTGCAAAATTCTAAACCGTATATATCATATATATATATATATATATATATATACATATATGTATACATACATGGCTTAGAATTTCTTATATTATAACACGCGCTATATACGCTTGATCATCACCATCATCTATCGAGATTTGGAAATTCTGACGAAAAATTGGCGGCAAATGCATTTTTACATGCCAGTGAACGATTAAAAAGTTTTCTGTTAAATGCATTGCATAGATAGTAGAATAAATGCTAATCAAACCGTGTGATGTATGGAGCATATGTCTAGTGTTGAAGTTGAAGCAATTTTTTATCATGTCGGTGAAGAAGTGTCAGGCCACGCTTTACGATGATACAGACCAGCGACTTCAATAGTTACTAGATATGGTAAAAATCTTCAGCTCAGTTAACACATATGCAATTTTACTTCTGATTTATTTATTCGCACTTATAAAATGGCCAGATACAGAGTTAGACTCCCTCTATAGACTTGTCAGAACGATAGCCAGAAAACATCATGCACATCGTCAACATTTTGCGGTAGAACTGTTTACATTTCCCAAAGAAGGAGGAAAAAGAGTTTTCATTGACATACAGAACGCGCAATCTAGGCACGTAAGCAACCTCAAAACGTACTTTCTGACAACACCTGTCAAAAAACCATAGTAGAAGTAGGCAACAAGACACCATTAAATCTCAATAATATAAATTTTAATCCAGCGGAACATATAATAACTGACAATAATAAAATAGAAACCTGAAAAACAAAATAATACATGGAACACATATTGCCAAACAAACAACCAACAAATGCGTGAAAATATTTACGTAGGAAACTGTAGATTTCATAATTGCAATACAAAATCGAATTGTGAAAACCAGAAACAATAGTAAATATACCATAAAACAAGATAACAACGGACATATGCAGACAATGTCACAAAACATCAGAAATAACCGAACATATTGCAGGTGTATATACCATAAAACAAGATAACAACGGACATATGCAGACAATGTCACAAAACATCACAAATAACCGAACATATTGCAGGTGTATATACCATAAAACAAGATAACAACGGACATATGCAGACAATGTCACAAAACATCAGAAATAACCGAACATATCGCAGGTGTATATACAAATGTACCATAAACAAAATATATAATATGACAATATCTGTAAAATAATACATAGGACATTTTAAAGAAATACAAATTAGTAGATACAATTGATTCGTGGTACAAAAATTCGGAAGTGGTTATATTAGAATAAGGACATTCTCACAGATCACACAGTAACACAATAGTTCTGACATATATTAAAAAGACATACCTAGCACCAGATAATTGACGTTTTTATACCTAACACCTATAGCCTCCAGGCAAAAACATATAGAAAAATACAAGCAAAGGAGATACAAATGTATAGCATCAGAAATGGTTCGAAATTATACCGATTGTAATTTCTATCACTGGTGTAATTCCTAAACAACTCCATGAAAACCCGTAAAGAACTTAATCTCACTCCAGATACATGTTACATTACAAAAACTGGTATTTCGAATACTTACTCCATCGTCAGAAGTTATCTGAATACATAATAGGGGAGAATAAAATTTAATCTGCATTTTAATATAAAGATGTAATAATAATGATAATATTCCCCTTAAAAATATAAAGGATGAAGCTTATATTAATTTATAATTTTATGATGTATAATAGCAGATTATTATCAGCCGCGTACACTCCGAGTTAAACCCATAGTTATATGGATTGAGTGAGAAGTTTTCCGGCGTTAGACGGAAGAAGTGAGTGAATTCTATGGCGTAGCAATAATAATAAGAGTATATACAGTATGCAGTTAACAAAGAAACTTCAAATTGGGACACTTTTGTCTTCCTATATAGATGACTAGTGAATATTTTATGTAATTTTGTTATTGTAAGTTATTAACGAAAAACATTAACGATAACAGAGCCAATCATATATAGTATGTATTCTCTTATCAACTTCGGATAAATATTATTATCCTATACCCTGTACCCTGTCACTAACATCTTGCTCTGGAACAAGTAACAATCACATTGCAATGTAATTATTACAATACTTAGAATACAAATTCAGCATAGACAGATGATATTCTGAGAAGAATCATTTGAATTTCGATGTTTCAGTGGTGTCATTGGCATCTCCCCCTGGAACGAGTAATAATCGGGTTGCACTGCAATTATTACTCTTCTTAGAATTATATCAGATTAATAATACCAAAATTATATACTTCGTAGGTCAATATGCTATTAAAACTTGTAATTTTTGTTCTAGTTGAATAAACGGAAACTAATAATAATTCCGAATAAAAAATACAAAAATAAATGTCGCAGCTCATGGACAACAAAAAAAAACAATAAATAATAAAATTTTAATGTATTTAATACTTTGCAGGAATTTCTTTTGATTTATTAACGGAGAAAAATTTGTCGCTAACCAGAGTTGATCCTCGAGCCACCTGCCTACCATTGCATTAGAGCGTAATACGTGTGAAAGCATCCCAAATATATTTTTTGAATGAAAATTATACAAAGCAACTTAACGGATATATCCAACAATAGATATGATCGTAGAAGTTGCTTACCTTCTACATAGAAAAGGGTAGCAACAGTCGTGATTTTTTAAATAGATGTTTACCACATGGTCATGTATGTACTTACAAGTTTACTTTATTATGAATGTTTATAACAGGTTTCCAATAGGGACATGTTAATTTTGTCTTTTAATACGAACGACAAAACATCAGACAAGGTTAACATTTCTATCACGGTGAAGTTCACGAACGAGCAACGTTTGGAAATTATTAAAAATTACTACCGTAATTCTGAACCGGTGATTGCAACTTTAAGAGCGCTTACTTCAATTTTCGGTCGTAATAATCGTTCTACCAGACAGACTGCGCGTGCTGTTGTGGATAAATTCGCGTCAAAATGTTCACTATTGGATGTTTCTGTGCCAGTAAGATAATGCACCGATTCAACTACCGAAAATCGCAGTCATAAGTGCTTCAGTTCAAAATGAACCAAATCAGTTAATTCCACGACATTCACAGGAATTGGGAATTCTCAAACCACATCGTGGCGAATTTGGCTTACACCCTTACAAGATCAAATTAATTCAAGAACTGTAATCTCTTATCATTTGAAGCACCGAAACTTCTCCGATTAGGCTCTACTAAAGTTTAAAGAAAATCCCGAATTTCATTGAAAAATCATCTTTAGCGATGGAGGTCATTTTTGGGTTAATGGCTTTGTGAATAAGCGTTAATGGACAGCAACAAATCCAGGTGTGCATCAAGAGACTATTATAACTACAAATGGTGACCGTGTGGAGTGGATTTCATTCCTGAGGTGTAATTGGATCATATTTTTTCGTCGATGAAAACGATTGCCATGTCAATGAAGTTCGATCTCGTGCCATGTTGGAAGACTATTTTTGGCCAGAATTAGATAGACTTGACATCAGTGATATGTAGTCCCAACAAAATGGTGCCACATACCACCTAGCTGGTCAAACAATCTATCTATTGAATTACATGGTTACCGAACCGGTAACCGTGTAATCTCTAGAAACGGTTCGGTTGAGTGGCCACTTCGCCCATGTAGTTTAACGCCGTTGGATTTCCTTTTGTGGAGTTACATTAAGTGGTTGGTTTATGCTAACAAGCCAACAACGTTAGAGGAGTTCAGGGACAATGTCAAATGTGAAATTGCCAACGTTTCGGCCGATATGTGTGAAGGACAGTGATAAGAAATTGTCTTCAAAGGATCGACCGCTGCAAACGTGCTCGTGGTGGTCATAGTTAAATGTAACATATGTACTGCACCTAGAATAGATTTCTGCTCAATATCTCAATCATTCTGAAGTTTTATTTAAGTACAAAATTGTTATGTCTTTATTGAAGAACCCGCTATTTTCAAAAAACGGTTTTCTTTTATTATATTGCTTATATACAGTAATACTTCCAAGAATTTTAAACAACTCTGAATTAGCTTGCTATTTGATCATATATAAATATCTTCCGGTGTCCTATTAATAAAATGCATTGCCCTTGTTTTAGATTCAGTTATTCTAATTGTTATTTCAATAAAAATCGAAAATTTCTATTTCATGTACGTAATTTACTTTTAAATATTCTTTTATTATTTCTGCAAATATTACACACTCTGCATTGTATGCCGATCATTACAACACTTAGTACACAGTTGCAATTAACACCTTTTAGGACCTATTGAAATATGAAAAATTAGTTTCACTCATGTTTGCCACACAGTGTTAATAATGTATATAATAGGTTCGCAGATTAGCTATATAAGCTTCACAATTACCTATTTCAGCTGAAGTTCGAAGGAGTAACTTCAGCGATTTGAAGCTATTCATCCGTAAGCAATTAGATTAAAGCGAGTTTAATTTATATTTACTGCTCTAAGAGCAAGGAAGTTCGTAAATCTTCGTGCACTCATGCTGCGTATTAGCTTTCACGAAGTTGTTTCGGAAATTAAACAAAACTGAATAATATACATACGCGGTCATTTATACCCGCCTAAAATAGCTTATTTACTAATAATGAAAATGATAAATATAAATCAATATTACAATCGTGACAAGAAATGAAGTTTGTGGCAAACGCTGGACTCCAAAATAGAAAATTTCCCGAAATTATAATATTTCTTAATTAACAACTTTTCCTTGCTCATTAGTTTGTGAAAACTAAAAACAGTACTAAATATAAAGGGCGTTTCAAATTTCGCGGATTTTGCCAAATGGCCTCCTCTTGCAGCTCCACAGACGTCCACTCTTTTGTTAAAATTTTCAATGACATTTTGACATAATTTAAGTTCTATCTCACCAATGACACGAATAATTTCATCTTTCAATGTAGGAATTGATTGTGAATTGTTTTTATAAACCTGACTTTTCACATAACCTCAAATAAAATAGTGTAACGGTGTCAAATCACATGATCTTGGTGGCCAATTAACATCACCGTTTCTTGAGATTACACGTCCAGGAAATTTTTCTCTCAATAAATCAATTGATTCGTGTGCAAAGTGAGGTGTAGCGCCATCCTGTTGAAACCATATATCCATATATTGGGTCTGGGAAAAAGTTCGTGGCGTTTTTTCAGTAAAATTCAACTGGTCCCCGCATGGCGCGTGGACGAATTCATTTAAACCGAATATGCTCCATTATTATCGACAATGTTTCGCCCTTTTTTTGGTAGATCCATGATCCCATCGGTGAAAAACTTCTGTGGTTTCTGGTCGAAAAACTGAATCAAGTAGTTTTCACAGGCTTCTTTTGAAACCAACTTAATTTCATTGAGAGAGTTCTGCAGAGATCGAAACAGATGATAGTCAGAGGGTGCTATATCCGGACTGTAAGGTGGGTGCATCAAAACTTCCCAACCAAACTCTCTCAATTTTTGACGGGTCATCAAGGAAGTGTGTGGTCGGGCGTTGTCATGATGGAAGACAACACCTTTCCTATTAATCAATTCGGGCCGTTTTCTTTCAATCGCCTGGCGTAATCTCTCTAGTTGTGCACAGTAGAGTTGAGAATCAATCGTCTGACCAGTTGGAAGTAGCTCGTAGTGGACGATTCCCCTCCAGTCCCACCATACACACAGCATCACTTTTTTGGCGTCAATGTTGGCTTAGCGAACGCTTGTGTCGGCTCACCATCCTTTATCCACGATCTTTTACGCTTCCGATTATCGTACGTAATCCATTTTTCATCTCCGGTTATTAAACGTTTCAGAAACGGCTCGATTTCATTCCGTTTCAGCAGCGCATCGCAAATGTTAATTCGGTCCATCATGTTTTTCACGCTCAACTCATGAGGAACCCATACGTCAAGCTTTTTTTTGTAACCAGCTTTGTGTAAATGGTTCAAAACAGTTTTGTGGTCAATGCCTAGCTCCATGCCAATATCGACACTGCTGATATGCTTATCTTGTTGGACTTTTTCAAGAATTTCATCAGATTTTTCAGTGATTGGACGACCGGAGCGTGACTCATCTTTCACATTGAAATTTCCAGAACGAAAGCGAGCGAACCATTTCCGCGCAACAGATTTCGATAAAGTACCTTCACCGTACACAGCACAAATTTTATCACAAGCCTGCGCAGCGTTCTTCCCCTTATCATAATAATATTGCAGAATATAGCGAAATTTCTCATTATTCTTCTCCATTTTCAAGTGCGAATAACTTTCCAACCACTGCACCGATTACAATGTTTCTACGCTCAAACTATATATATATATATATATATATATACAGCTTCACCGGCAGCAGTTTTAAAGAAGTAAGGTACAATTACACTACCTCACCATAATGCACACCACACAGTAACTCGTTTAGGATGAATAAATTTCTCATGAATAATTCGTGAATTTTCCTCACCCCCAGATATGGCAATTTTGTTTGTTAACATAGCCACCAAGTTCAAAATGTGCCTCATCGGAAAACATTATTTTTTGAGAAAAATCAGCTGGTTGTTCATTGATGACATTGACAAATGAACGACGTTTTAAATGATCTAGTAGCTACAGTTTCTGTGCTATTTGAATCTTATATGCCTTCAGAACTAAATCCTTGTTTAAAATACGCCATTTAGTGGATCAACAACCACTAAATCCATATTGTTGTGAACGTCGTTTAATGGACATTTCAGGATCTTCAGGAACACTTTCTTGCGAACGACCACTACGACTGTATTTTTCACTTTTTTGATCTTCCACGGCCCGTCTCTTGAAATTTTTTAATAATTCGACCAATAGTGTTTTTAGACGATTAAGTAAACCATAAAATTCATGTAATTTTCTAAAAACTCTTTTCACAGAACGCTGATGTCATACATCACATTTTTTAAATGCCCACTTACCCAGACAAATTCAGTGCGCCATCTATATTTTATTTATTCTTTAAAAAAACCGTGCAATTTGAAACACTCTTTACTATGATTTTGTATTATTCGTAATAAATACCTATTTCGTTTTTTGGTTTCTACTGATTTAATTTTTGCATGTGTAGTATACTGAAGTATAAATTAATTTAAAGTTTTTTTAATTATTGTAACTCCATGCGGGGACAGGAGCGATTTTGAACGACTTAAGAAATTAAAAACTCGTCCAAGTTTAACCATCTGGTTATCACGTGTTATTGTGCAAATGTAATAGGAATAATGCAGCATAAGAAACACATCGAGAAGATGCATTTAATAACAGAAACAAACAGCAGCTTAAGAAGCTTGCGAAGTAATATAATTATTAAAGAAGTGTATTGGGTCAAAGACATTGTGTGTTCAATAAATTAATGAATAATCTGGCTAAACATTCCAATACTTATTTAGCCAAGAATCTACAGAGTTATTTAAGTAAGGTAATGGAAAAGGATGACCAGCTGCTATTAGAAGAATTATAATCTTCCATATCATAATCGTATTATACAACAAAAGTGAGGTTTAGTAATGTTAACTATTTGAAATATTTACATCAAAAATATCTGGTTGACTGGCACATACATTCTTCTGGAAAATAAAAAGATTTACAAAATCATTTAATTTTATCCGCAAGAAAGATGTAGTTAGATATAGTGTCTAAGAGTTTATATGTAAATGGAAGTATGTGGCTTTGGAGATATTTCTTTTTTTACTCAAGGTTGCATGACCGGTTTGAGTGATTGAAATTTGGAATTATCAAAAAGCATACACATCGTCGCGATCAGTTTCTATTTACGAAATGAAGACAGATCGTATGAAAAAAAGTAAATTTTTCGGAAAAAACTTTCGGAGCAAAGAAAATGGAAACTTATCGATGAAACAAGAACAGATTTTAATTAAAATACAATGTCACTCACTAAAATTGAAAGGCTATTCGAAAATTGTGTGAAAGTTATTTTATAAATAAAATAAATTGCCATCCAGTATCTCAGCTAAGACATGTATCGTATCTCTGGAAAGTGGAAAAGGTAATTATGGTATCCAAATTAGGCAAATTTTCCAATGAGCCCATGTCGTATGGATAATATCATTTTTTGAAAAACTCCTCAAGTGTTTTATATTGATCATAGGAAAGAAAAACAATACAAGAACATCAATTTGGATTCAGAAAACTACATTCAACCACCTATAAGACTAAAATATAAAAAATAACAGATAAATAAAAATCGTATGAAGGCGTGGTCTACCTTTTTTCTATATATTTTCAAGGTCTTTGGATGAGGTTTGGCACGAGGACCTGATCGACAAATTCAGAAATACGTTTTCAGAACAATTTGCTGAAACATTAGTATATATTTGGTAGGATATTTCGGGTGAGGCAAAAAACAGTATTCAAGTTGGAAGTAAAAGCTGGGATACATCAAAGCACCGTGATGGATACAACCTGATGCATTAGGGACAATTGTCCTCATTTCTTAAAAAGAAACCACTTATGTAGATAATTCGGTAAGCCAGTGGATAATAAACTATCTGAAACCAACGAAGCAGCTACAAAACTCTAAGAAACATGTAATGGGGCAAATTACTAGAGGTAAGTGCGATTGATTTTACGTACAAGTGTCCCAGAATAAATTCCTATAAATTTAAACGTGTAACTAATGTGGAAGGAGTACGTAAAGAAAAAATAGTCATTCAAATTAAAATCAAATCAATCATTAGATACTATAATAGTATAAATAAATATTAAGACTAGTTTGGATATATGGAATTAAATTCTAGGGACGTATAAAAAAGTATTTTAAAATAAAGTCCTTGCCAATATCGTAGATGCTCCATGGATGACTTACACAGGGATTTTAAGATTCCAACAGTAATAGAAGAAATTAAGAGGCTTGCAGTGAAACATGAGACAAAATTTTACACGTAAATTCTAAAATGCTGCTTATATGTAAATGCACACCGAAAATAAAGACTGAATGTCCAAATGTAAATATGTATGAAGTGTTAAAGCAGAGTAAAGTGTTTTGTGACTCGTATTACAAAACGATTAATTAAATTTGCGTATCTCTCTTTCCTTTGGTATATTGTCTGGCTGTGTTTAAATATACGAGCATCTTCTATAGCTAAAACTTTTCAATTATGTCAAATACTATACCTTAATCAGGCAACATGAGTTTATAGTTGATCGTCTAACGGTGACTAATTTAACTGAAATACCGTAATTCGTAATCCGTTTGTCACTGTTAACTACTTTCTATTGATTTAAAAACTATCATCTCTCGGTTTTTCTTTTGTAGTCATTAATTTGATTGCTTCTTACTTAAACAATTGAACTTGCATGTACATTACAAAGGTTTTGTTTCGAACACCTTACAGCGTCTTTTGACGTGACACAAGACCCTAATCTGGGACTTATTCTATTTAATGTTTACGTTGACGATTTGGTGCCCATGACACGTGGGGATGTTCTATCTTATACGGACGACATGAAGATCAAAGATTGCGTCTTACATGTCTGCAGATTGCTAATAGATGTTGCATCTTTATGATTAGATCTTTCTTTTTTTCCAATGTTTTACAGTTAGTACAGTTTAATATTAACGCTTCGTAGATGCTTTATTTTTACTTGTGTATAGTTTGTTACTGCTTTTAGTGTAATATAATTATATTGTCTTTAAAATGAATTCTATCCGGAGAATAACAAATTTATTATTAATATTTTGGCATTGAATTTTTTTGCATTTCCTTCCACCGGAGAACTTTTTGCTGAACCTGAATATCTATAGGTCTAAACCCGGACTGTACGCGGCTGATACTACGGTGCTATTATATATCATAAAACGGTACATTAATAATCAGTTTTATTAATGCAGGTTCTATGATGCTTTGTTTCTCCATGCCAAGGAATGTTATTACTATTATTATTATTGGTATCATTATTACTAATATCTGTGTTTGCTTATGTTTACATTTTTAAGTGTGGTCACCTGAGAAACCTCTACTTTAAAAAGCAATGTTTACTGGGAACCAATGTATTGGAGTTCCGATATTCCGTTGTTTTTCAATATTATTAAGCTAAACAAAAGATCTCGTCCTTACAACAAGGCTCTATGCGTTCTCAATATGTATCATATACGATATTAGTTCTATGCTTGATGATCTAGGTTAAATGGATGTAATTTATACTGGTTTAATACGAATCTTTGACACTAATAATCACTATATATTGTTTAAAAAGTTATACTAATTTGGATTTTATTACGAGTTGCTCACCTGTCTCTCCTCATATTTGGATAACACAATCAATTCTGTTCATTATAACGGATTTCAATCATTGAATTTATTGTTACATCTGATGTATCACAAGGGTAAAACTGAAGCCCTCTAATGTTTTTGCTATTCATGAACGACTAGCTTGATTTTTTGACTTTCTCTGTACTGCCGTATACTGATGATTTAAAAATATATTATCGCATTAATGACCCGCTGGGTGCATTTCATTTACAGGAATATATTGATATTACATAGAATTGGTGACGACTGAATTAAATTGATTTAACCATTAGTGATTGCAGTACTGTGAGCTTTTCTCGTAGAAATGAATAAATGTAATAATAATAATAATAATAATTCGAATGGTTGAAAAAGACGATAACGTGTTTGACGCAGACAGAAGAATAAATATCGTATCCTGAATATGTAACCGATAGTTAAACTTAGAAATAAATTATCAATTCTTCGGGAAAATATTTACCGCGGAGGAAAAAGTAATGCAGAAATAATTATCAAAGCTTTAATACCAATAATTATATCTAATTACGGAAAAAATATAAACGATTTCGGTTTTTCATCAGTAAGCATTATAATTTTTCAAAAAAACTTCTTAATATGAAAACAAACAAAGTTTTTCTTGAACGATCTAAGGCCTTGTCCTAGCGAAATACGGTTGCGTACGTTCGTCTCAAGCGCATCGCATATATTTACGATGAATATGATTCTGTCCAAATTGAATACGACAATCGCAAAGCAGTGTAAAGTGATTCATTAACAAACGTGTCACTGACAAGTATGCAACGCGAAGTGTTTTTAACTCAAAGTGCTTTCATAAAATGCAAGCTCCTTAAGAAACTAAGAAGTAAAGAAACGACTGTGTACATAAAGACCGATACAATTGGAGAATTTCATCATTTGTACTTCCAACTAAGAGCAGATCCAATCATGTTTCACATATATTCAAGAATGGCTACCTTCACATTCTATTACATAACGAAAGTAATTTGCGATATCTTTCATTCCACTACAAATTTTCTGAAGGCGTTTTTGTCAGTGGAAGAAAGGCTTTCTTGACGTTAAGATAAGTATTAAAAGAAAAGATTTAATAGAAAAACATTATTTAACTTTGGAAAAGAAAAGTAATGAGTAATAAACCATTAATTACTTCTTATAGCGCGAATTTTCTTGGTGTAGGATGTGCGCTGATGGAGAAAGGGGTTGAATTGTTTTAAGTTGTGCTTGAGTACTTATAATAGTTCGAAATTGTGCTAGATTGTGTTGGATGGATATTAGAAATGACTGGAGTAACTCCGCTATGTTGTATTCGTTTTGAAAGGAAATGAAGATTATGAATCTATTCTGATAGATTGGAATTATATGAATGCATATTTTTCGGTTGGATTGGATTTAAAGATATCAATTTCTTCGTTTTAATTAAATTTGGTGAATAATTAGCATTATAGGATTGTATAGAATTAGCTTGGGTTGAGTTTGAAAAATGACGAAAAGCATTAGAATGGGTTGAGTTACAATTTTTTCGAGTTTAGGAATAACCAGAAATGTTTTAGACGAATGATATTTCTATCAATATTACTTCTTATATTCGATTTAAAATCTGTAATTTTTGGAACGGAGGCAAAGATTGTTATAGGTAGGACAGCAGAGATGTAAAAAAGAGTTCATTATCTTCTTCGGCCTCTATCAGTGCATGACTTTTCTTCTCAATATTTAAGAATTCTCTTTCCATATTTATTCCTTGCAAAGCATTCCCATTGTTTTTCAGTCGACAATCTGTGCTTATAACTGAAACTTTTTTGATTCCATAAAGAGGAACACCTTTAAACTACTGTAATAAAAGATTCCATACTTCACACTATCTACGGCAAGTATGATAAGTATGACTAAAAATAAATTTGTTTAAATTTCCAACATATGCGTCCGATGCAATCACGGCAGTATCGTGCAAATGGTGTCTAACTCAGGCAAGTCCATTTGATTACTAATGCTTGTTTATATACATATGTACATACATACATATGTACTAAGGCTGCAGAAACGAGTGTTTTTGTAGTAGCGTACGGCTCAGTTACTATCAATATTAAAAATAAATGTAATTACCTACTATTTTAGCAAAAATTCGCTGTAGTATTGTATCATTAATATGTTTTAAAGTGCTGATTCAGTCATACGCCTACGGCGAGATGAAAATATGTAGGGTGTATTTAGAAAAGGAGCTTTCTGCGTCTAATGAAGTGGTGCTCGCGAATTTGAAAAGAACGTTCGCATCATATTCGCACTCTTCTTATACTATCTGTTAGATTTCCTAACCAGGCTTTGAAGTAATGTACTATATTTAGCGCTTCATGTAATAACAGCGTGGTGTTCTCTAATTTGGAATTAGTATCTAAAAGAATTGAATAATTTTCGAAAACTTGCTCTGTGTGAGTATGGATTTCGGTATCTGAAACCAGCTGCTGACATACTGAAATTGCTTGAGCATCTTGCGGAATTTAAAATACAAGGTTTAATAATGTGTAAAAATTTCTTATAATATAAAACACCTTTAAACCACGTTTCCGATCTCGTCAATACCGGCTGTGGTAGCTGAGGAATGTCCAGGCAAGCCTGGATGCGTTTTGGAGATTTAATAAAAACTTTTTTGGTAGAAACTATAAATTGGTCTACTTTAAGATAACTGTTTCTAATAAATTCAGCTATAAGATAACATGTATGGAGCAAATAGGTTACATGAAGCAATTGATAATAAGATTGTTTTAGTAACTTTGCAGCTTTAACAATATTCGAATCCCCCATCTAAAACCAACATAACAAGTTGGGTTGCCGATATATCCAACTTCATGTTTTATAGTTTCTACTATCCTTTCCGCGTTTGTCTTCTGTAATATTCTACTAGGTAAAATAAGAACCAAGGAAATCTCGCCACTTTTAAAGTACGCACTAATACATTTAAAATACTATTCTTTCTTGTATCCGTTGTTTCATCTAAAGCCAGTCATATCTCTTGATCTTTTAACTCTGCTTTTATTTGATCCGTAATCGTGTTTTTCACACGAGAAAAATTATACTGTAATTGACCTCTTGTTGGCAATCTCGATTCCGGAACGTATTTCCGTCAAAAGTTTCGAAATTCTTCATTGTCTATAATATTTTGTGATTTGTTGCACACACGTAATATAAAAATAAAGACATACAGAAATTTATAATATGGTACATCACGTTGCGCATTTAACCGATATTGTTTGCTATTAACATGTCTTTTACACACAAAAATACTGTAAGGTAAAATGCTGAAATTGCAAATAGTACATTTAATTCGCCATCATTAATCTAGTCCGGCATACATACACATACCATATGCATATGAATCTAGACTTCGCCGCCAATAAGTGCGCACTCGTTTCTGCAGACTTAGTATGTATTGTACATACATCGCATAGGACACACCGCACTGTATTCACCGAAAAATTCGTATTCAGCTAGCCTAAGCGTTTAGGACGATACGAAATGCATATTTAAAGAAGAAATTACATACAGAAAACTTTTAAAGAATTTCGACAAATGCGAATCAATCGGTAGTATTCCTAAACACATTCAAATATAATGTTTATTATTTGTTTTTGATAATATAATTTATTTTTTAATAACAAAGTTTTTCTAGCAAATTCTTATGGATTGTATAATTAAATCATATTATATCTTATTACAATTAAAGTACAATTGAATTGTTGCGATATAATTATTATTGGTGGAAACCGTTTTGGCAAGAATCTCGGCGATTATCTTTGTTCTAGTGACTCTATTCACAGAGCGAGACCGGGTCCCAATTATCTTAGGAATAAAGAGGATATACGTTCAGAAGTTTTGCCCAAATTCCAAGAGAAAACTTTCATATAATTAATTCGACTTTTTCTTTTGTTAGTTTTAGTATTTACTGAAAATCGGAAACATTGATATCTCAGTCTCTTTAATGATACAATTGTTAATGAGGGGACGAGAACGAAGAAGTTAAACGAGAAAGAGTTTCAGTTCTGAATGTTAGATGATTGATTTTTGTCTCCGACGGTTGTCTTGAATTTTGATCGTTGGCACTTATTGTTTCATTTAAATTCCGTTTATATAAGTTTTAGGAAAAGAAATATAAAAATTTATTTCTTTTGTTCTTTTAATTGAAAATAAATTTATGCCAACCTAACTTAAAAATTGCAAAAAAATATTTAAAATTCATCATCAATTGTTATAAACAATATTATAAAATGTATTTATAGTAATTTCTTCAGTAATTAATTATTACAAACAATAATTTAAAACGTATTAAGAGCAATTACATAAATTACTCGATATTCGTTACATACCTGGCTAACTGTAATTATCCAGTTAAGTACATATATGGTAGTTATCGATTACTATGTGTGAAAAGCATATAAGGTTTCACAAGATAGAAACTCTCCACATGTATATACGGGCATTACGAGTACATGCGTTCTTACTATATGTAAAATAATGGCAACTATCTAGATTGTGAATTTACCCCAAGTTCTATCTTTTGAGAATTGAAATTCGTTAAATATTTTTTGGTTCTGTACGTTCTCGAAGATGAGTATAGGACACAACGTACTATCACTATACAACAGAAAATACATGGAACGAGAACTGATATACTAATACAAACGATTTTTTGTTTTAATATTGAAACCAACGATATAAAATTACAAATTAGAATTGAAAGAATATGTAAATATCAATACAAGGGCTTTTTGGGAAAGAAGATGTATGCAATACTGGCCATAAGTATTTCCCACGTGTATATTTCTTAAATTATTGTTAAAGACAATATTATAGACTAACTAAAATAAATGTGCTATTAAATTTTAATTGAAAAAGAAACATATTTATCGGTATTTATGTATTTAAGTACTTTAAAACTAAATTATCAACAGTGACCATTTTATAACCCAAGTCAGGCGATTTAATAAAGATTTTTTCTCGGAAATTTAAAATACCATTACATTAAGCTAAATTATGTGATGAAAAGCATCGTATTTCTAAAAAAATTTTAATGTTCATCCAACTTTCGAAGTGTAAAGAGTTCGTGTAGTAGTTTTAAAGAATTAACGGTTTAAACACGTGCTCTTATAGTGTCTCATCATGATTCTGACAAAAGTAATAGTAATGCGAAATCACTGAACTTAAGCCACAGAACTGTGAACTAAAATAATAAAAAATATGAAGAAACTGATAGTTTATTGAATAAAAGGTCGAGCAATACTTCTGTTAAGTAAGGGAAATAGAAAATCTGCACTGGAAATTGTAGTAGACACAAACATTTTGAATAAACAATTTAGTATGGCAACGGTGACAAAGCCATTACGTAAAGAAGAATTGTTTGGAAGAGTTGCTGTGCTAAAACCGCTATTGCGCAAGTAAAATAAAATAAAACGGATAGCTTGGGCAAGAGAACAAAAGGCTTAGATGACGCTAAAATTGAGATATTCGGTTCAAAAAGAAGAACGTCTGTCCCGAATCATGCATTGCATCAATCACCAAATACGGAGTAGAATCAGTAATGGTTTGGGGTTGTTTTGCTGGAACATCTACGATATTATTAAAATAGACGGTATTTTAAGAAAAGAACGGTGCAGAGAAGTTTCGGAACAGACTGCCGATTCCTCTGGAACACGACTAATAGGAGAAAACTTTGCGTTCCGACAAGACAACGATCCTAAATCCAACTCAAAATTGTGTCGGAGTATTTGGATGAGTTAGAACGGGACGGAAGAATTATTATGTAACGGCCTCTTCGGAGCCCCGACTTGAATCCTGTAGAGCTGTTATGAGATGAGCCGGATATATAAGTGTGAAAATCAGTTCCAACATCAACAAAAACACTATGGGCAAAACTACAGGACGCATGGTCAAACATAGAACTGGAAACTCTGAAAATAACTAGACAGAATGTGCAAATTTAACAGAGTATTCGTTAAAATGGTTTGAAATTATACTTTTTTAAGATTTTAAAGATTTTTAAGATTTTAAAACATTTTGCATAGTTACAATTTTAATTTTTCAGTTTTACACTTATTTTTCTGTTATTTTCTGGGTGGGCAGACAGTTATAACCGGTAGTATATATTTTCTTAACATTGAAACATACTTTACAACTGCTAAAACAGAACTGTCGAATTGCAAATATTACCAACCAAATAATATACATACATGTACAGAGAGTCCTTTTTCTTTAACAATTTGCTTTTAATTTTACATTTAGTGTAAATGATTAATAAAGACGGTGGTTGATTGAAATTATCAAATTTTCGCATTCTGTATACGTATTTCGACAACTAAGTTGTCGTCATCAGAATCGTATTTTTGTTAAAACGCATTACATATACGATCGTAATGAATTTTACGGAGAGGAGAGAAATATGAAAGCCCCACTCCAAACTTCACAAAATCAATTGTTTGAAAATCGATTACAAAATTTGATGAAATAAAATCTCTGACGGACTTATGACGTTGTGAGTATCAATGTGGAACAAAGTACACGTGAATATTGTCATGAATAGTGAAGTGTCACTGCAAATTCGAAAACAGCTATTCGGCGTCATGAACAATTTCTGGGAGTTATTTCAGCAAATACTTAAGAAATGTACTTTCATTCATAAAAGTATCTGGTGTAAGAACCAAAACTAAATAACCTTTTGCACAATTCGCCAATTGATTTTCAGAATATCATAAAGTGGACTTCTCCGAAAGTTCATTCTTAGCGCAAAAAAATTGTTACATTTAGGCTGGGAACACTGTCAGAAGCAAATGTACATACGTATATGAGTTACGTCAGGAATGGACTCTGGACGGAAGGCATAATAACCACCAACTGGACGAATGTACATTGAGTATAGCTTGTTCCAGCAGTATTTCATGATAGACATAGAGGCAGACAGCGTTATATAAAATTTGTGATATTTTTACTTTTGAGTCTATTGTGTCACAAGCACAGATTGAGAATTCCGACTTTTCACGGTCTGTTTGCAAGTGTGCATTAATTTTGTAATTCTACTGAATATTTCATCAGAAGTTAAAATTTCATCCTGACAAAATCCAAATTATGCAGAAGTTGAAACCAATTTGATGCGATGGCAGGCAGTTAATAAACAGAATTGCCGATGCTGGTCACGTCAGAACTCTTTTGAATTACACAAAAGGCCGCAGCGTGAAAGTAAGACTTAGAACTGACGCTGTTTTACTCAATTCATTCATATTCCAAATCTGGTAAAGTAGATATCATCGTTGTAGATAGTTGCATAAAAGAATATCGGATTTTCAAGTTGTAATTATTAAATTATAATTTTTTAATGTAACATTAGAGAGATTTATCAAAATTAAATTACGAATTTAAAGTAAAATAATCTACATTGTAGGAAATTCACATTACATGCTTGGTTATACTTTTGTACAGAAATAACAAATTTAAACCTTCAATTACATTTATTTAATTTAAGTTGATGTATGTTATTAATGATATAAGATATTACATATAGCAAAATTTACGAAAAATTGCACACGTTTGCAAAATTAAACTTTTTCTCGTCTCAAGAACCATGAATAGCGTTTTTAAGAACGCTTTTACTGGCCAAATTCGAATTTGATAATAAAAATTGCGCATTAAGTGAGCAATATGAAAATTTGTGAGTGTGAGTAGTGTTACTGGTAGAGAATAAGAAAAATCACGTATCAAGTGAGAGATATGAGAATTTGTGATTGCGTGTGGTGTTATTGATATAGAATAGTCTATTAGATGTGACAGTCTTGACCGTGACAACACCCAATAAATATCTAATGATGATTAATGTATAGTAAATGCATAGATTGCTAAAATTTTCACTTATTTTATTTTTTTTGGACATAACAATTTCGTCACACGGTGGCGTATATTACAAATAATAATGTACGTTCTAAAACCCTAAGAATATCATGTTTTATATATTGTGTAATAAACTTATAACCTAAAGGACAGTTAAGTTAAAATTGTGAGGAAAACACGTTCCTCAGGGCTATGAAGTTTTTTATTACACAAATTTAGTAAAGGTGAATCGTTGACCTTCGCTTGATTTTTAAGTTAAATAGTTTCCAAACATTCTAATAAAATTGGTTTATGTCCTTAGCACAAATTTAGTAAAGGTAAATCGTTTACCTTCGCTTGATTTTTAAGTTTAATAGTTTCCAAACATTCTAATAAATTTAGTTTATGTTCTTAGCTTTTTCTATGCATTGTTTTGTGTTTATAATTTGTTATGTGCTTACAAAAATCCGCTTTTGTATTTATGTACGAGTTTGTCAGATGATCTTTCTGTTTGTCCAACATACGCTCATGGCCATGTACTATGCATTAACTTATAGGCAACTAACTTTCTGCTATTATGAATTTTGACATTGTTATTTTCAATATATAATATTTTGAAAGAATTAGGTTTGAACATTAAATGCAAACTTAGTTTTTTAAAAAAGTTTGCTAATTTAATAATTTAACTTAGGATTTATTGGCAAAATTCTTTTTTATCTTTGAGTGAACATTTTTAAAATAGCAGTCTCATACAGTTTAAATAATATTTACTATTTGAAGATTATGTACATTATTACTTGTAATCAGTTCAATTATATTCAAATTCTTTTTCAAAATTGCTTTCGACATGTTGATCAATCTATGAATCATACGTACTATTGTATACTGTTAACTTATATTGTATCTAGTGTATTGACCTATTGTCTATATAGATATTAATTATATCCCACCATCTCCCATACTAAATTTATATTATTTATGTACCAAATATGTCTAACTCTATATACTAAAAAATAGAAAAATAAACTATTTCTCATATATAAATAATGCAAACTTCTATTGACCGGGAAGAACAAGTAGATTCATTCTGCTATAAAATTAATTACGAAATGGTAAAGAAAAAAGGTAGGTATACCGCCATATTCTTCTTTGAGGTAGATTGAAAATTCAAATTTATTATAACACTTTTAGTTCTTAAATCAAAAACTTTCATTTGTTTCAGTCTACAGTGTAAATTATGTTAGTATGTATCGAATTAATATAATTTAAAAATGTATTTGATTGTTTTTTTCTGTAAAGTAAATACTGCTAATACTGCTGATAACAACACCCAACTATATTTTAAATTTCTTATTTGTAGTGTACTAACATTACTTCAACATCTGTAATATAATTGAATTAATTTTACGTTTCGATTGTCCCCTAACTTATACTCGTTTCCAATATTTTCTCTTTAAGATTGACATATATATACATATATATATATACAGTATGCTTGTAATTATTAAAAAAACTGTCTATTCTGGAAGAATTATTATAACATGAGCTAACTGCTGGGCATTATTTACCATAAAATCCACCTTTCATAGTTAAATTAGCTGAATAAAAACAGAATAACAATAATTTGAACATTTATCGAGCTCTAAATCAGACTATAGTTTCGATTATATGTTTAAGACGCGCATATGTCTTAAACAAATAATGGGAAGTCAACTACAAATTTATTCTACAAATAAAGCTAAATTCGTAACTCATAGATATTAGCTGTCATATTAAATTTTGAAAATAACATTTAACGACATTACTGTGTCAATACACTTTCGGCAAGTAATAAAAAAGAAATTGCGCGTTTTATAACTACGTTTCACTTAGTGTCGCAGAAATGTAAATATATAATTTTACATAGAGATACAAGACAAATTTCATAGAGTAATAATCGGATACAATTATTAAACGTAAGTGATGTAATACATTAAAACTTTAATTTAGTCAAGAATTCATTATGCATCCGTAAAATTTACTTTATTCTATATTATTAATATAACTTTTATTAATCAGAGGAAGTAAGAAAATACTGTCCCTATAAAAATAACCTTTGATATTGGATCTGAAGATCTACTGCCGTCAAAAATTTGTTTTTATTTTGGAGAAATTTGAAATAATTGTTAACATTCTTAACGAAAGATTCATGTTTCACAAGGTTAAAACAAATTTTCGATGATAGTCTGTAGATATGTTAAGTACTGACAAAGATTATTTTATTATACAAGTATTTCATCATTAGATGACGAACGGTTGTTCCCTGCATATAAAAACATTTCTCACTACATAAAGAAAGTGTTCAAACATACCTGATATTAATGTTCACCGACCTTGTTCACTATATGCATCTGCATACTTAAAACGTTACTTAAAAAGAGAAGTGTATTTACATTTATTACCTGCAACACCCCTTGCAATTCTTCGAAGCAAGCGCTGCTGACCGAACGTTCGCAATGCCATTATTATTACTAACCAGTACTATTTTTTATAACCTGTTTGTAATATTGTTGATTTTATTGCTTCTACATATGTGATACTGTGAACGTTTTTCTTGTTAAATTTAAGTTTCTTAAAAATACCAATCGAATGTTGTCGAGTAGAAGCATTACAAAAAAGATGACTGAAAAGAGAAGTCTAATATTTGAGCGTACAGTTCGTAGACGCCTGTATGAACTCAAGTTAAAGTGTAGGCACTTCATTAAAAAGAAAACGAAATTAATAGTTTTAATGAAGGAACACGTTTTCGGTAGACGAAACTTTATGAAAATTAATAATCTATGATTGGAGATAGGTACGATAAATTAAACATGAATTTATATTTAAACAACAAAAATAATTTGTGAATAAGATACCTTCAACTAAATACGAAAATAATTGAAACATATACTTTTGCGAATGAGCAATGAAGTAAAAACAATAAGTAGAAGGGATTTTGATGTTCTACGTTAATGATCTGAATTCCAATTAACACATTTATGTGCGATAGTTCTCCTGGCCATAAAGCCAAATTATTGAAAAACTTCTTAGAAGTAGATACGCCAGTTGTAAGTGATATAGAAAACGTGTGATGTTCTAAAATCACTTGTGTATTCAAGACGAGCAATGCCAAACAAGAATTAATAGTCAATATCGAGGACGTGTGGCATAACAATCTAAAAAACTCCCACGACTTGTACCTACAATATGCAAAAAATAAAAAATCTAATAAAAGCAAGGGGATTGTCAAATATTAATAAAATCAAATATTAATAAAATATTTGTATCTTTTTTGTAAAGTTTCAATAAACTTGCGTGTTAAATTGTTGGTTTGTTTTAGTATTTTGGCCAGAAACTGTTATAGTCGTACACCGTATGTGAAATTGTTAAGCAGTAATAGATTTGTGGATTTGTAGTTTGAAAAGTAATGTATTCGATATTATCCAGAAATCGTGACGTAAATGAAGGAGGAATATAAATTATTCATTAAATTAAAAATCTATGTAGCTAATTTTTGTACAATGTCCATTATAATTTAAAATTTCAAGTTTCATAACTTTTTTTAATGTAATATTTATCAATAATATTAATAATAAGCTTACTTTCCTGTTGTCTTTGTTAGTAAGTCGATAACTAACCTCATATCTACCGGTGTCCCATGACATGATTGGCACAATAATGTTACCGAAGCAATTTGAAGTTAAAAATATCTAATGAACGTATGCCCAAAATTCTATAGTAACTGACCTATAAATATTTGAAGTTTTCGATAACTACTATTATCTAAAATTTCAAATTTTTGAAACGAATATTACGTATTGCTGTTGATTTCTTTGTTATTAAGAAGTTTATAGATTGTGTAATGGAAGTGGACGAGCGGCAGTTGATGAATATTATTGGCAATTTCCTATTTGTAAAATATCTTCAGCACTTGCTTGGCCACCGAAATCACCAAAATGAAATCCCCTAGATTATTTTCTATAGTGAGGGCTGAAAAATTTGGTTTGTGAGGAACAATTTGAAAACACAGAACAATTTGTTACTAGAATTATGTCGCAGAGACTATCCGTGCTGATCCTGATACTGTTAGTTCTGAGACTGTCAATTCTAAGAGATTAGACTATGTATACAGGAACTGGTTGGACATTTTGAAACCTAATTCAATAAAGAGACTCCTTTTTAAACGATTCTCATTGAGATTATTTTTACACCAGTACATTAGCAGTGCTATTTCAATTACAAATGGTTGTAGCTAAGTTACGATAGAGTTTTGGGAGTATGTTCATTTGACATTTTGAATTTGAAATTGCTTCAGTAACACATGCTATGGGACACCCGGTATTCTAGTACATTTTATTTCACCATTTCGGATGCTACTTGCTACAATTTGCTGCCAATAGATCTTTAGATGAATTTATCCCTAGCACGTATCATGTACACACAGCAGTATTCGTTTCATGGAATATAATTAATTTTTAATTATATAATAATAATAAGTATTTATTGTCGATTATAAAAAATACAGTTACAAATATGTATAATGTATAATGAATGTTTTATCAAAAGGACTAAGTCGTCGTATGCGTAGATATATGTGTCTAAGTAAAGTTGGCGCTGTGAGCGTTCGATCAGCAGTGTATGCTTCGAGGAACTGCACGAGGTTTAGATTGTAATAAATACAAGTAAACACCTACTTTTTTTAAGCAGTGTTTTCAATATGTAGATTCACAAAATAGTTAAAATCAGTTAAAAATTTGTAATATATTACTATTAGTTAGTAGGCGGTTAATATGCGAAATATTTTAAGAAATCCAGAGTGTAATGCGTAAGTTACAGATTAATATCGAACGTATATGAGCAAAGAAAAACGAAAGTTATAATATTTGTTATTTGTGGTATTTTTTCATGTAAATATTTAATATTTTTTGAAGTAGTTTTTTAGTTAAAAGATTTACATAAACTTTTAAAAATGTAATCAATTTTTTAAATTTTTTATAGGTTTTATTTTATTAGCATATTATCAATAGTCAATTGACAATAGTAATATGCAGTTCATAATTTCATTACAAGCATTATGATGATATATGATAACAAAATAACAAATCTATAAAGGATATTTAAAGATTAACACCTTCAAAATTGTGTAAATGTTTTATCTGAAAAGCTATTTTAAAAAATATTAAAGACTTGCATGGAAAAATAGTAAATTTAATGATCTTCTTATTTTCTTTGTTCACAAATGATCGATATTAATCTGTGATTTACACGTTACACTCTTTTATATTAACAGGAGGCTAATGCGGGACTAATAGTAATATGATATTACAAATATTTAACTGATCTTATTCACTATAAGTATCTGCATACTGAAACTCTGTTTAAGAGGGTAAGTATTTATTTACATTTACTACCTGCTAAACTCTTTGCCACTTTTCGAAAAGTACGCTACTGACCGGACGCTCGCAATGTAACTCTATATCTAAGCGTTCTTTAGTCTTTTAGATTTAAAAAACTATGAAATTTAATGAAAACAATATAAACAAGATTTAAATTAGCTAAAGTTAGATTAGATTTTAAAAAATATATTTTAAAATTAAATTACATCCAAAAAAATGATTGCAGTGCTGTAAATCTTTGGTAATAGAAGTTTTGATATGGATAATCTTTTATAAAGTTGGAAATGCTACAAAGTTTTTTATGTATTTGTATCTACAAAATGCTGTATCTAACAAATTATTGATAAATAACCTTATTAACATATTCAGACTAATAATATAGAGAAAATATATCATTTTAAGTATCACAGTAAATAACAACTATCTCATTATTGTGAAAGGAATATTATGATCAACGTGAGAAGGATTTACAGTTTTAAAGTTTTAATTTTTGTCGTCTATATTTTAAGAAGATGTTCCATTTCAGAAGCTAAGGACTGTGTTCAGCAGAGTTCGAACGTTTATGTCAACAAGCGCAAGTTACTCAGATCGAAAATCGTACAATAATTATTCTTATGAATACTTAACTAAAACTAAAAGCTAATATGGGTTGGAAAAAAACAATGTTACCTAAGTACCCTTTTGTAATTTTATAATAAACTAGGGTGTCTAATCTCCTTTAGCTACTATTATTTACAAAATACATTTTATATTTAAAATCGTTAGAACTGGTTATTCTCCTGGAAAATGAAGATATAGTCTGAAAAGTAGAAAGGAATACGTAAAGCAGATTTTCATAGATTTTCGTCTTTATAATGCAAGAAAAATGAAGCGGTAAAAATGTATAAAAATACGACAGAGAACTATTATAGGACGGATAATTTGTAATCGGATATTTCAATGATGGTAGAACAGTGCGAGAAGTAGCTCAAATAGTCGACGTTTATCAACTGTTGGGTATATAATCAAGCAAAATTGACAAAACAACATTCTAAAAAATAAAAACAGAACTAACGCTGATGTAGAATAATGGAAGCCGTTGAACGTTAAATAGTTATAAAACTGAATGTTAACCGAATTAGCAGATAACTTACGAAAGTATATAAATACAGGAACTATACGAAGAATATTAAAACAAATAATTATCAAGAGCGGATAGCTCGGAAAAGCTATAAGTAAGCGATGGAAATAGAAATTGATCAAGTTTTGTTAAAAAATTCCCAAATAAGGAAATTTAATTACTTATATTGATGAAACTAAAATTTATATTTTATAGAGAGAGTCTGTGGATAAATACTGTTTTCTATCTATACTGAAAGAAAACAGCAGAGAACGCCGAAATGCCTAGAATTCTGAATCCTTTTAAATGTTATAGTAGTAATCAGGCTAAAAACTCATTTAGATTTGCACGTAGTTGATTATAAAACACCTCCATAGTCTAGAAACTTTAATGTCATAGAGAATGCGTAAAATCATTTAAAAATTAAGATTAGGAATTATAATATAATAAATAAAAGACATCTTAATAAAATGCAATAATGTATCACCTAATTACACAAGAAAATTAATTGAATTTGTACCATGTTATCTGCAAGCAGCAAGTAGCAATAAATAGTCGCGAATATCCTATAAAATATTAATCAAACACTATTTTCTTTAGAGAGAAGTAGATAAAAGAAATACATTTGCTTTATAATGTAGATATAATAAAGGTATCTATGTTTAGTGTTTGTAATTTTTTATTAAAAAATTAGTGATTTTGCTGGTGTTATATTTATAAACCCAGTAGAAAGAACTGAAAGCCGAAAAACGATCAAAACATTGTACTACCATGCACGTCATACATTTCTACTACACATCTCTAACTATGATGAGCATCCGCTAGAATATAGGTTGTCTTGTTGAGTAACAGAAGTACTATATCCCAAATTATATTCGTTTTTAAATTAATTGCTTTCTTGATTTAATGATGGGAACGACATATTCTATCTACCGTTTAGTTGTTCGCGGCACTATTTTCAGTCGTCAGTAATGTCAACGTATTAACGTAAATGTTAATTATATCTACGCTTTACATCAGTTTTTTTATGAACTTTTTGATTACTGCTGATTATTATTATTATCATTAATATTAATAAGTTTGAACATACAACTTGTATAGTTTTAACTATAGTAACTGTATACGTCATGTAGTTATGTGTATATAGTCAGTTACAAAAGTGTTCGTACATCCCGTGAATATTGAATATCATCAAATGTGAACATCTGGCTATGATAAAGCATATTTACCTACATTTAACAACGCTAAAAGATTTTAAAAATTTTTTAATAAATCACTTGAAAACTGTTATTACTTACAAGTACAAATTTGAAGGTAATTTTGATGGAGCCTGTGGTTGATTAACTTAATCGCTGTAAATATAACCCCTAGCCACATTAATTTTTGTATTCTGTATACGTATTTCGAAAACCAAATTGTAATCATCAGCAGATTATTGGACAGTGTCACACCTGGAAAACTACGGCAATATACCTGTACGAAACAAATTCCTCACACGATCCGTACCGTTGAAAGCCAAAACGCACACTGTATATTCGTTTCACATAATTTTTAAATAGAACACAATGTTTTAAAAATTATGTGAAACGAATATACAGTTTTGGCTTTCAACGGTACGAATCAGGTGTGGAATTTGCTTCGTAAGGGTATTTTGCCCTAGTTTTCCAAGTGAGACACTGTTTAATTATCTGGTGATGACAACTTACTTGTCTAAATACCTATACAGAATACGAAAATTAATGTGGAAATGGTTATGTATGAACCTCCAGTGATTAAGTACAAATTTACTAAATATTAGAATGCCACGAAACCTTTGGTACACTTTATTTTTATAAGATATTACTATATTATATTATATCTGTAAATTCTCTTCATAGTACCACGTATTTGTGAAAAATAAGCATTTGATGCTTTACAAAGATGTGTTGTAAAAGTAACCACAAGTTTGGTAATACGAGGGAGTTCATAACAAACACCACACACCGAAAAAGAACCTTAGGCCAAATTGACAAATTTGTCGAAAAAGGATGTTCTGTAATACTGACAGATAGAAAAATATTCAAAATATCCTGAACTGTTGAAATTGTACCGAGAAATAGGCGTCAAAATTCTAAATGGGTGTGATCAGAGAACTGCTACAAGTGCAATGGATAAATGTACCGAAGTTTTCATACAGATGGAATTATCATACTAGGAAGAAAGTACATTAAGAAAACATAAAGAGAATTTGAAGAAAAGGCCGACATAACGGAAAAGTACCACGTAAAAGTGAAGTTACTACTTACCTACATATATGCTCTAAAATGTCTTTACGTGCTACTCTTCACTATAACCAGTTTTTCTGGAGATTCTCCTTATGTTTTCTTAATGTAAGTTCTTTTCAGAATCAAATTTCATCCGAATTTTAACTCATTTCACTTGAAACAATTCTCTGATCGCACTCATTTAGAATCTTTGGATGCCTATTTCTCGGTACGCTTTTTCGAAAAATATAGCCTAAAGATATTTTCTTCGTATATTGTTGTTAACTCGCACGAATATACGTGTTTACTTTTACAACTTATTTTTGTTATAAAAGCATTAAATGCTTATTTTTCACAAATACGTGATACCATGAAGAAGATTTACCTACATTATTAGCTTACAATAGAGAAATGTCTTATTAAAACGAAGTGTGCGAAAACTTTTATGACATTCATTGTTAGAATATTATCAAATTCTTTGCAGTTAAATAATAATAGTTTTCATAAATTCTAAAAACCTGTTAGAGTGTTTTAACGCTGTTAAATAGAAATAAGTATGCTTTGTCATAGCCGAACTTTTACGTTTGATGATATTCAACATTCACGGAGTGTACCAACACTTTTGTGAGTAATTGTATGTAGAGCGACTGAAGATATACTACAGAATAGAATATATATTAAGATTGGTCATAAGCTTGTACATGTTAATACGAGTATTTAAAATATAAACTTATTTCCACACTTGAAAAAAATGTCTTGAATCAGAATTTGGTTATTTCGTTAGAAAAACTGTTCTAGCTTTACAAATAAATTTCTGAAAAATAAAGAAAAGATAATAAAATTATTTGGGATAAAATTTAGTATATCGACAATATTTATCATAATTATATAAACGAACTATTATTACAAAACTTTTAACGGAAAATTAAAATGTTAAAATACCCATAAACAATGATCCAACGTATAGTGAAGTTCTGTGTTTTTCCGTAGTCTTCGCTTACCCATTTCGCAAATTTTTATAAACATATTTTGCTTTCATAATAATACAAGAAAAATGTGTGAGAACAATGTCTAAATCTTACCGCAGATAATTCCTTTCATCCTTCTTTATTTTTTAAAAGTTAATTTACAAATCTAGAAGAGTAGACTTTATATTTATAAATTCTCGTTAATATTTTTTCCAAAAGAATGTAGGGAAAAAGTGGTTGAAATATTAACACCTAAAAAATCTATGGTAAATATGAAGAAAGCAGCACGTGTAATAATAACTAAAATTAAGCTAAATAAATAACTATTATATGTAAGTGATCTATTGTAGATTCGAGATTTACATAATAATGTAAAACTTGAGTCTTTCTTTATTAAACGTAATGTTTAAATAATTCTCTGAAATCAATCACACTTTCTTCCGTCTTTTTACAAATTTTATTACGTTTTATTAATGAGCAATATTTTAGTTTATTCTAACCTAAATTTTAGAATTAAAAATTTTAAATATATTAATGACGATGAATATATTATTGTTATAAAGTAAATAATATAAAAGGGAGAAATACAAAAAAATACATCCACCCATTCTTTTAGTGCTTCAGGTAGCATCTCCTTTAAAATGTTGTTTATTATAAATTTATACATAAATTAAGTCTTTTGCTTGATAGAGCGAGTTTAAAATGATTAAAACATGCTTTTTCTTTTACAGATTATTTATAAAAATATGTGTGTGGTTCATATAAAACTCTATATGTTAATGTTAAAACTATTTCAACACAGTTATACAATATACGAATTTGAAAAATAATTTCGTTAAAGTGTTCCAAAAAAGAAAGGAAAAAGAATATACTAAAAATAGGAATATTGTTCAAACGAAAATACCGACATTTGGAATAATGTAATCGAAAACTTTGCATCACAAAACGAAAGCTTTCTTCTTTATCTTTCTCGTCATTTTGGACGGTTCTCGCACAAATTTTGCAATACAAAAACTGAAAATTTCAAGCACAAAGTTAATTTACATGTACAAAGAGATGAAAGATCGCCACGTAATCAAAAATAATTTCAAATTTACATTAATACGTTTTAACATACTCGTCAATTTTCTTCAATAAATTAATTGCAATACTTTGCTAACCAAATCTAAATAGAACAGTAGATTAACATTTTATATTTATTCTTACAATAAACACAAATTTTAAGAATAACATCAAGAACACTCATGCAAAAGATAGATAGAAGCAGAAGTCTTCCATTGTTTTACTTTATAAACAAAAATCGAATAATAATTGATGATGTTGCAAAAGAGTAAATAGATTTGTAGAACGAAAGATACAGAATAGTAAGAAATATATATATAAGAGTACAGAATAAACAGATAAAGCACACCACATTTAATGTATATGTACCAAAAATCCAGTCGTATCAACTCAGTCGATCAGCAGCTTTTTAACACGGTAACAGCTTACCTAGAATGTTCATATCTCTACAGCGTCACACTAGATGTCAGACTGGTTTTCGGATCGCTTGTGTTTTGTTCCGCACTGCGTGCTACGTCACCGTCCCCACCACTACACTATGCATAGGTAGTAGTGGGGACGAAATAGGAAGCTTTCAACGCGGTGGGGCAACGAAGCGCGGGTTATATTTTACGTTAAAGCTCTCCAAAACTAAGTGCAACGCTTCTACGAGAGAAACGAAATTGTAGAGAGGCAAGGGGTCGGCGTCGACAAGGAAAGCGGGTAAAGGGGACATCCTGTGGCACTATTACATGATGCTTAACTTTCTTTAGTTCTTTGTCTTCTCGTTCGATTTTTTTCTTGCGTCGATAAGAGGCAATCGAAATTTTATACTTACTTAGCAATCGAGAAGTAATTTTATAAATGCACTTTGAGTTATTGGCGATAAAATGTATAAAATAGCGCAACTTTTTAAATTTTATTGTACGTCCATGTACATGTTGTGTTAACACTAAAAATATAGAGAAGAATCTTGGGAAATAATAATCACTAGACGATAGACGTTTAATGGGTTACACAAGAAAGTGCTTTCCTGATCTTGTTGAGATGAAAATATTACAGATCAATTTATTTTATGTGTCGAAAAACGTTTTATTCTCTCGCCTAGAGGGTTATGTTTGTTGAGATGTTTAACGATTGATATGAATGAATTTT
Organism: Dermolepida albohirtum; assembly: GCA_031893035.1. Taxonomy (NCBI): domain Eukaryota; kingdom Metazoa; phylum Arthropoda; class Insecta; order Coleoptera; family Scarabaeidae; genus Dermolepida; species Dermolepida albohirtum. The sequence continues at coordinate 230,228 of JAVIWB010002056.1, forward strand.
ACGATTATAGTTATGGTCATTGCAGAATAAAATTCGGATCAAATTGAAGAGAATTTCAAGTACAGTTTTCGGACTATATTTAGGATAAAGGTTTGGGTAACAAGTAAAGTATTGGCTTAAATAATTATCATAATACTACTAATCGTTACTTTATCATATTCTATATTGAATTAAAAATTAATGAAAACGTACTTTACGTTAATATTACTATACTTCATTTGTTATCAAATAAAAAAGTGATATAATGCAGTATAAGATTTTTCTTTGTTCTTAATTCATAATAATGCATAAAGCTATCTATCAAACGTTTTTCTTAACACATTTTTTATTGGATATTTTATAAGTAGTACATTGTTATAAAAGTATATAATTTTTATGAACACTAAATAATATTAGTTCGCATTCTTTATTTAAAATAAATTTAAATAAGGTCTACAGATGCTTAGGTATTTTTTATCTCTATAAATAAAAGTTAATAGGTCGAACAGCGTTGTTCTTGGATATTGTATTGGAATACTTGTTTATTAAGCTTTTGGTGATACGAAAACAATAGCGAACAAAAGTAGAAGGAGTGTACAGGTTAATATGCAAGTGGGGAACAGCTGCGTCGGATAAACAAGGAGATTTTGAAGAAAGATTTCTGAAAAAACAGAGCGAAAGGAAAAGAGTTCCACAAGAACAGTAAGAACGGAGTAAACTTTGAAGAAGCGAAAGTAGAAGCTACTACGAAGAACTATAATCGAAGAATTATTAGAGAAGCCATCGGGATAGAGAACTATCCAAATATCAATCGTGAGGACGGTTATCGACTCTGTAATACATAGAAGAACCTACTACGAGAATATATCACTGCCAATATAGCACGACGGTTACGCACGGTTGAACTGAAGAGACATATGTATAAGGAAGAACGACAATGAAGAGAATTAGTTTAATAGTAAATCTTGAAGAAGCTGGCGGTATGAATAGCGAAGCGTCGATAGTAGCTACAACATAGCGAAACCAGCAAGATTTTATTGCAAGTGATATCGGCCGTGAAAGTCTACGTAATTTTTTTGACACGATGTAGTTCATAGTAGTAATAAGTTCAATGATTTTAAAAATCTTTTCTATACCAGAACAGAATTATCTAGTTCAGATAATTTAATTTAGATGGTTGAAAGTTGTTTACATATTGAAAAAGCTCCTTGGATCAAGCAAATAATACCATGTTTGTATTTAAAATGACAATTTTGGTTAAATTAGTCAATAATATAATATGCTGGTTACAAATATCTTACGCAAAACTCCTTTAACAAGTGAGCAAAAACACTAAAAAAACACTAGAGATCAATTTTGGCACTGCCTGTAGCTTCAGAAACTTTCACAAAAACTTCAACAGGTGTATGGAGATTGTATTTTGCCAAGGGCCTAGGTTGCTTAAGGCTAGGTCATTTGCTTTTGGCCCCTATAGGAAATGCATGCCGCAAAGCCAAAACATCTGCCCCAAGAAATTCTTGCAAAGCTTCAGCAACACTGAACATCAAAAACATTTGAGTGCTGAGTCATGATAATGAGTTTTGCGCACAATGATTTCAATTAACGATTTTTTGGCATGTAAAAAAAATTTGTGGTCACCCTGTGGCCACCCTGTTCACTAGATTTGAGTCCTTATCACATTGAAGAGCATTGAAAGGAACGTAACCGACCAATTTTCAAGGGCCTAGGTGGCCTAAGGCAAGCTCATTTGCTTTTGGCCCCCATAGGAAATGCGTGTCGCAAGGTCAAAACATCTGCGCCAAGAAATTCTTGGAAAGTTTCGAAAAAGGTTCATTCGTGTGAGACTGAACATCAAAAACATTTGAGTGCTGCGTCATAATAATGAGTTTTGCACACAATGATTTCAATTAAGGAGTTTTTGGCATGTAAAAAAATTCTGTGGTTCTGTAGCCACCCTGTTCACTAGATTTGAGTCCTTGTCACATTGAGGAGCATTGAAAGGAACGTAACCGACCAGTTGAAGATGATTCCATCATCTAAGTTCTAGCGCTATCATGAAAAGTGGAGAAACTGTCTCCAGTTCTATGTGGCTTGTCGAGGTAATTACTTTGATAATATTACAAAAATAATCTTATTACTTCATTTACACATCTCGTATGGAAGTAAAATAATTGGAAAAGCGAATAAATCATGTTTTTATTTATGTAGTAGTTTGAAAGATACTACATAGAAACTTTTTCGTTATGTGATTTTAAGTGAATAAAAATTATAGAAAAACGATCTCATTACTTTATTTACACACCTTGTATGAAAATAAAATGTTTGAAAAAGTGCATAAATTATGTTTTTATTTATGGAAATAGTCGCCGTTTTAAAAATACTACATAGGCATTTGTTATTATGGGTATTTTAATCACCAAGCATGTGTACCTAATTTTGAGGTTGCCTGGCGACGCTTTACAAAATATGTGATTTTTATTTAATTTATAAAAGTGTGTATCCTGAAAGGAGATTTGGTTATAATATTATTAGCCAGTTCTATTTTGCTAAGCTAAAATTTAAGAATAAAATTTTAATTATGATATGAATATCTATTGTGAATGACTTCTAAGAAAAATCAATTTTAATGTAACAAACATTATTAACATTATACATTTCTCCGAGCTTCTAATAGAACTAATATATTTATTAGATAAAAAGAATGGGAATCAGGGGATTGGAGAAGCACTAAAGACAACGGGAATCACACAGAGGGAGGTCCAATGTAGGCCGAAAAGATAGAAAGGACTAGAAACTTTACGCAGAGTCCATAACCCCCACGCCTAACGGTACAAAGGGAATTCGATAATATATTATATAGATTATAGATAGCCTTTGCTTATTATATGGAACAGATGATTAAAAATTCAAATTTGAATATTGCTGTTTGCTTATATGTTTAAGTTTGTGTGATGCGGTATCTGTCTTCATTATTACTTTTTGTAATTGTATTGTTATTCGCTTTCCTATATAATTTTTCGTTTATGTATTATGTGTTTATTATAATTGAGTTATTGACTTGTTAGAAAAATGAGACAATAGGGATTAAAGTGATGAAAGTGGATATGATTGTTTTTGTAAAGTGCGACATATTTACGCGTTTCATTCAATTTGTTTCCAAGATTACTGATGGTGGGAGACAAGTTTATAAAACATATTTCGATTTCCAAAAAGCCTTTGACCAAATTGATCACTACATTCTTCCTAGTAAGTTATATTCACATGACTTTTCGACTTCCTGCTTATCCTTCTGAAATCTTATTTAATTAGTTGGACGAAATGCAATTATATTTCCTGACCGTTTGAATTTATAGTAGGTGTATTACACGGTTCCAACTTGGGTCCTGTGTTATATATAATTTTAATTAATGACGTGTTAGAAATTTGAATTGTGATAAACCAATGTTCGCACACGATCTAAAATTATTTTCGGCTATTCATTCTGTACAATAATATTTGTTACTGCAGAATAATACGTGAGATATCTTACTGTCTTGCTGGTGTAATACAAACGGACACAATTTGAATATTATAAAATCCAGATTTATATATATATATATATATATATATATATATATATATATATATATAAGGGTTTTCCAATAAGGACTTGACAACTTTTTTCAAAATAAAATGCAGACCATTTGAGATATTTCAAAAACTTCATTATCGGGTTGAAGTACAATCAAAACATTTATGAATGAAACTCGACTTCGTTCATATGGCCACCGCGGGCACGTTTGCAGCGGTCGATTCGTTGGACCCAATTTTCGATGACTCGGACACACAATTCGGCCGAAACGGCTACTATTTCGCGTTCAATGTTAGCTCTGAGCTCTTCCAAATTTTGCTTATTGACGAACCCATTGAGCCAAATATGAGCTTCGTCACTGAAAATGATTTTGCGATGAAATTGATCATCTTGGTGCATCTTTTCTAGTGCCCAATAGGAGAACATACGTCGCTTCAAATGATCCATCGGCTTCAATTCTTGAGTCAGCTTGATCTTGTATGGGTGTAAACCAAGATCCTTACGCAAAATTCGCCATAAAGTGGTCTGGGTAATGCCCAACTCTTGAGAACGCCGTGGAATTGACTGATTTGGATCATTTGCTACGGACGTTTCAACGGCAGCGATATTTTCGATACCTTAACCAACCCGTTGTCTCACTGGCACGGCAATATCACACAACGAATATGTAGACTCAAATTTTTGCACTAAACTTGTTACTGCCTATCTACTAGGGCGAGAATTACGACCGAAAATCGGAGTTAACCCTCTAAAAGTAGCGGTCACCGACTCCGAATTTCTGTAGTAAATTTTTATAATTTGCAGACGTTGTTCGTTCGTGTACTTTACCATGATGAAAATGTTAAGTTTACTGAATAAATTGACAGTGACAGTTCGATGATTAGTGAAAGGGTGCGTTCACAAATTGAATTAAAAGTTGTCAAATCCCTATTTGAAAACCCTTTATATATATACTGTGGCGGTTGTTTATAATGGGTACTCCAGTAATTAAACTTAATTATCTAAAGTAACTGATGATCTTTATCTTTTTTCTCCAATATTTCGCTCATTAATTTTGAGCTGTGTCAGGGTCAACTAGTTAAAATCATGAAATAGGCCTTAATTATCTTAGATACTGAAAACGTATTTTCTTTTATACTGACTTAATGTTTTCAATGCATGAGGTAAATTCTTTACACATTGAAGATATATTTCATGATTCTAGTTGATCTTCATGAAGCTCAAAATTAATGAGCGAAATATTGGAGATAAAAACCATAGAACATAAACTAATTTAAATAATTAAGTTTAATTACTGGATTCACCATTAGAGTTTGTCACTTCAGTTTGTCCCAAACAGAGAAGACGTCATCTGTTTTTGGGTTTTCATATCAATTAAGGATTCAAGTATAGTGTTTCAGTAAACTGAGCAAAAGCTTTTGTTTAAAAGTTACGTTAGAAATATTCTTCCAAGCTGTTTTAAAATATTCAGACTTCTATATTGAAACTGTAGGGATTTTTAGAATACTGGCATATTATTTAGAACTTTCGAGCAGTGTGATACTGAAAAATTTCCGGATCGTTAAAAACAAGTCATAAGTAATGCTGGAGAATGTATTCTTGATTAATTTATGTATATTAATAGAGTTCAATAAAAACGATACGAACTTACGCATCAACCCAAAAATTTAAAGAAAGTTTTTAAATTTTTTGTTGTTTCCCACGAACGGTCATTATTTGTAAAGATAATACAGTCATCATGTGATACTTAAAATATACAATGTGGCATCGCTATATATGAGAAGAATAATTTTATTAAAAATTCTTTTTTTTTACGTTTAAAAGAATTTTTAATAGCTAATCATGTCAAAAATTAACCGCTTCGAATATAGATTTTTTTTAAATCTGCCAGTAATAGAATAATGGACCGCAAGTTCTAAGCAAACTAAATTTTAATATGTTTCGATTAGCTTTCATATCTTCATCTACTGTCTATATATATTTTCATTGAACAAATGCTTCAGTAAGATTTCCAATTTCGTCATTAAACTCTGATAGCGTCTGTTATGCATGAGCAGTGGTCTAAATATTGTACTAGACGCAATAAACATATTGCTACTGAAATTACCATAGCAATAAGCAATTTCAAAATTATTTAGAATATATCCTGCATGTATGTATTTTATTATTTATTTTTCCAACTGAAGCCATTAAATCATTTAAAACGTCGTTCATTGGTCAATTTTATCAATGAACAACCAGCTGATTTTTCTCAAAAAATAATGTTTTCTGATGAGGCACATTTTGAACTTGGCGGCTATGTTAATAAACAAAATTGTCGTATCTGGGGTGAGGAAATTCCACGAATTATTTACGAGAAACCTATGCGTCCTAAACAAGTTACTGTTTGGTGTGCATTATGGTCAGGTGGTGTAACTGGACCATACTTCTTTGGAAATGCTGCTGGTAAAGCTGTAACTGTCAATGGTGATCGATATCGTCTGATGATAACCGAATTTTTGTGGCCTAAATTAATGAACATTGATCTAGAGGATATGTGGTTTCAACAGAATAGCGCTACACCTCACTTTGCACACGAATGAATTGATTTATTGAGAGAAAAATTTCATGGACGTGTAATCTCAAGAAACGGTGATGTTAATTGGCCACCAAGATCATGTGCTTTGACTATGTTAGACTATTTTCTTTGGGGCTATGTGAAAAGCCAGGTTTGTAAAACAATCCACTATTAATTCCTGCTTTGAAAGATGAAATTATTCGTGTCATTGGTGAGATAGAGCCTCAATTATGTCAAAATGCCATTGAAAATTTTAACAAAAGAGTGCACGTCTGTGGAGTTGTGAGAGGAGTCCGTTTGGCAGATATTATTTTTCGAATATAAATGTCATAACTGATACTTCAATTACTAATAAAAAGTTTTTGAAAGTGAATGCAAATTATGTGTTTTATTTATTCCTTAAAAAAACGCGAAATTAATTTAATATAAAATTATGCAAAGATAAAAGATGATTTAAGACGTAGTTGTAAGGTAACAGCAAATAATAGTGGTTGTAGACTAATTCTAGGTTGATTCAATATTAATTTTTCCAAATATTTTTTAATAATTTGAAAAAAATTTTTAATAGTAATTTCCTTAGACCGAAAGCAAAAATCTAAAACGGAAAGAGTGGAGTTCATTTCGTTTTGACAATCGTAAAAGAAATTATGTGAAAAGTATTTCTTTCATCACCGTTAATTTTTTACTGATTTAAAATTCACCCTTAAATTTAAACGTTATTAGACTTTGAAAGCAATTAGAACTATTTTAATTAAATTCTTTGTCGGAGGATTACAGCTGGCATAGCTACTCGTTCCCAAATACCTGAAACTTTTTGCGAATGCAAAACAGCTTTCAAAAGAAATTACACTCACTTTCTATTAAATACTGAATTAATTCGAATATTTAAATGGATACTTTGTTCTTACAAAAGACGGCATGCTTTAAAATTATTATAATTTCGACTCGGATACTCCTTTCAACTCAAATAGAAATAGTTTTGCTTTAATTATTTTCCCATTTATGAGATACGAAGATATAACTTGTCTAGTGTCTATTATTAAAAGCACGGAATTTAAGGGTAATTTTAAGTACAATTAAATTTGAATTATATAAAGGCTATTCTAATACAACAAACAACCGAAAAAGGGGAAAATAAAAATATGGCTAACTTTAGTAATGTACAACAGACACATATATGATACGTCTTCCAGAAGTTAAGTCTTTGGGGGTAACATCAAATCCAAATATAAAATTGTAATGAAACCGTAAGAAATTAATATCTAAATTAAAATCAGCATAGTTATCAAAAAAGACAAGAGTGTAGTATACATATCACCCCTCTGAAAATTGAGGAAAGAACTCGGCTTCCTTAACTTTTGTGGAAGCCATACAAGGATCACGAGGATTTGAATGGAGAAGAAAGAAATTGAAATAATGATAACTGTTCAGAAAGCTTGGCAAAAGTCTTGTAAAAACAAGATGACCTAGTACGCTTTCGTTCATTTTACATTTACGAATAGGTCTTGGTATAGCTTAGGGGCCAAAATATCAAGATTTTATCGTACATTAATAGCAAGAATAAAGTTTGGTCACGGACAGTATCCGGCGCGTCTTTTATTTCTCTTTTCATTTTTTTATTATATTAAGGCGAACGGGCTGTGATCTCGACACTATGTAATTAAAAAGCAACTGTTCAAGAAAATTAAAAACTATGCAGTATTGTAATATTGTAATTTATTTATTCTAGAATATAGTTCATACTGTTATTCATTTCATATTTCTTTCTAAAACAAGTCATTTTATTAGTCTATTATAGTTGGCTTCTTAAGATATTCCTTATAGTTTGGTCGTTCTCGGGATCTACTCAGAATGTTGTTATTTCTAAAATTCTTTTACTGTTACAGAACTATAAAGCGGCGGATACAGACATAGACTTTATGACTGTAACTAACCGAATATTAGGCATTATAAGTTTTATATTCTAATATTTAGCCGGAATATCTGATGCTTCCGTTTTTCCCGATAATAAATAGTGAGTCTCAAGGCGCGTCATAAAATTCACATAGTCAATCAATACATTATTTTCTCATCGAGTTCTTACTCACATTTTCTTCTGATAGCATAATGTTTTTAAAATTGCATGCGCGGTTGCTTTCATACTAATGTTACAAATATAATAATAAATAATCAATCATTATTGACTTGATCAATAAGGTTGATATATAACCCCTTTCCACAATTAACTATTTGTAAATTCTGTATACGTATTTCGACAACCAAGTTGTCATCATCAGCAGATAATTTCAAAGTGTCGCACCTGGTAAAACACGGCGAAAAAATTGTACGAAAAATAAACTCCGTACGCGATCCGCATCGTTGAAAACCAAGATGTGCACTAATTTTCATTATTGATATTGAACAAACCTCTGAGTCCACAGTAGCGTACAGTTTCGACGGGAAGACTGGATAGTTGCAATTATAAATATAATAAATAATGCATACCATTAGGTACTCTTTTACGATTTAGATATTTATTTACACCCGTCGAGTCAACAATTCACCATTGCGAGACATCCTCGCGTCACTGACATGATGTAAGGTATCAGTAATGTCGCTGACTACTTGGAGGATTCTTTAACCTTGGTCATCAATTCAATTCAACAAAACGTATCACTAAAACTGGATAGTCATGTTTGCCCGGCAGGGATGTACCCTCGTATAGTGACAATCGTTATGAGCCAATGCATGCTATCGATAGTCGAGGAGATGTAACTATTCAGCTATACACAACACCGTAACTACTCGAGATATTTATACCTTTTGTACTAATTTTAAAATTTGTTTCCATTCATGTACATTCATAAGCCGACTGATAGCTCAGTGGTAAGCTATTGATTTATCACACCAGAGATCTCGCAACTCTGCCATCCAGGAAGGTTTTCGTGGTATCCCTTTCCCGTTTAAGAGAATGCTGACAAACAAAGATGTTAAGTCACCTCACGAGCATGGGCGTGATAACAATTCATGGTGTGCCAAAGTCTTAGCGAATGCTGCAGTTGAGAAAGTACGTTTCATTCAATCTCAGTAGAAAAACTGAAGTGGACGATGGAGCAGTGTGCGTTTGCGATCGAACTCTGTTTTTGAAAACCGTTCTTACGTAGCGTTACAGCGGGCGTTTTGTACTCACTACGGAATCCAATCAAGAGGTTCGGCTCTTAACCGAAAATCGATTGTTTTGTGGTTAGAAAGCTTCAAGATAACTGGGAATACTGTTTACAAAAATCCTAGGAGGACGACAGATCATAACGACACCAGGAAATATAAAAGCATTTCAACAATCGATTTCAAAATCTCTAAGTCGATTTTTTGAACCAGCTCTTGAAGAAATGCATTTAGGAAATGCCTGATTCCAACACTATGGTACTACGGTCCATACAGTTCAAGTCTATACTCGATAAGTTTCATTTTGTTCGTTTCTGCCGTGATAGTTTTGAGGGCAATGTTTTACAGATGGCTTATTTCAGTTCGCATGATCTAACAATCTCTGAATTTTTTATGAGAATATCTAAAAGCAGAGGTTTCTAAGTATCGCCTGGCAAATCTTCTTGAGCTGAATAATTTTATTCGGCAAGAAATAGTTCGGAATTTCAGAAATCGGTTGCATCAGTGCATAGTCAACGGTATCCACCACCTTCAAAATATTTTGTTTAAAACTGCATGATTTAAAATTCTAAATGATCTGGCTCGTAGACTTCCGCGGTCGTTGTCTATATTTTCTTCATTTTAGCTTCCGGACCGGAACTGCAACTTCGACAATATTAGCATCGACGTTTTATCACCACTTGTAAGGGACATTTTCAGGGCTTAACAGTCCAACTGAAAGTGGTGTATGTCTGCTGTGGAGGGGGGATACTGGTCCCGTGACCAATAGCCCTAAATAAACTATGTAAATATATTAAGTCTTTAAGTCTTCTAAATGATGTTTTTTTATCAGTAAGAAATAAATTTTATTTAGTAGCAATATTGCAACCTACCCGGGTGCAGAAACAGTTCTAAAATTTTAAAAACAATCAGAGTGAATCAAAACAAACAAACAAAAATAAAACTTCAATAAAATTAAGAAAATGAAAGTGATCTAGTATTTATATGAACGAAATAATAAATAAATTAAGAACTTCTGTTACTAAAAAAAAACTATTGTGGTATGTTCATTAAACAGCATATTTTGCCTAGCGTTTTATTGACATTATGTAATATGTAACTTTTGGAAGGGATCTAATTGGTATTTGCTTATTGTGCATGTATAAAACAATATTCTTGAAAACGCGATTAAAATGGAAGACAACAAGGTTAGAATATAATCATATAATTATATTCTACGGCTACAGCGAAGAAAATATATATCCAGGAACCATTATTTTTCTGTTTGTCCTTGTTATAAAAACAAACATTTTTTTTTCTGAAATTAAGTACGACAAAAAACCTTTTCATCAAATTAAAACTTATTTTTTTTTGCAAATCTATAACAACTTTACCAACTTATAACAAGTTTAGCCAAAGTATTATAAGAAAAAGACTTGCTTCAGATTAATTTTTCCCTCAAAAGAGCAGTTCAGCGTGTTCGCTGAAAAATGCAGCGAATGCGTATTTAAAGTAAGTAAAAGCACGTAAAACGTGTTTTATGTTAAAGTTCAGGTTTCCTTTTATTTTGTCATTTTATCTTTTTTGTAAATGCACATAACAATTTCCTAAAGTATATAAAAGTTTCCTTTTTTAACAAGGTACAGAATAGGTTAGGTCTAAGTTCTTTGGATATTTTCTTTGAAAAATACGGGACATTATGAAAAATTTTTGTTTAAATATTATTCTTTGCCTTGGATATATTGGCTTAGGTATTATTAATTTTCGTGTCTACGGATTGTCGAGATTTTTGTTTTTGAAATATTTTCCTCTTAATTTCTTTTTTGTATATTTTCACAAAACGAGTGCGGTCAGATATAAAGAGCTACATATTGACAAAAATTAAACTGGAAGTAATATACGTTACTTATATATATATATACTTATATATACGTACTTATTTGGTTATGGTATACAATTACGGAAGTTAAATGTATGTCAAAAAGAATTCCGAGTCCCTTACTGCGTCCTAAATTATCCAATTAATATGTATGTTTACATCTAGTTCAAAGATTTTAAAAAAAATCATGGTATATCTTCGATTCAATATTCCAAAATGTTATTTAACGTATTTCGTTTGTTTATTAAATTTATTTACTTGCTTATCTCCACAGCTTTCATAGTAATGGTCTCTTCCTGTGGAATTTTAAGAGTAAAGCACTGAAACAACTGCGAGAGCAGGCCTGAAAATACATCTAGAAAAAGACGGGAGAACCCTTTAGGTCGAAGACAGGTAGGTTAGCATCTTATACAGCCACAAAATTTTTCAATGAACCTATTGGAATTGAAGGTCTGTAGGATAGTAATAGGCCTACCAACACGGCATTGAAAATTTAGCAAACATGAATAATATTAGCTTAACAGAGGAAATCAAATACACCAAGTAAACTGATACATGTACTATGCCAACGTGAAGGCCAAGACCTCATTTTGGCATAGTACGTGCCAAGCCCTTATATTGGCATGACAGCGGTTTCTACAATTGAGAAATTAATATCCTGAAGCTGGACTACATATTTGTAGAAAAAATGCTTTTGATGTTGCGAGGTCTAATTATAAAAATGAGAAAAACTGGAGAGCGAGACACGTGAACCACAATAGATTTGGAAAGATCAGTGGAATGTATGGTCACCTTAAGTAATTTAACCTAATTTACTTTTAAGCTGATTATTCGTATGGGACAGGTGAGCTGAATTAATTTTTAGTCTATTCGTTTTGCTTTTCTTTGTGGTATTGTTTCATGTACATATTCCGTTGGATCATTGAAAGATATACGTCACAGGTGTTCCAAACATCCTATTTGCAATTTCGTTTTATTTGGAAATGATTTAATTTTTAGTTGTTTTGTACATTTTAAATTAGGATTTTATGCTTTCCCGTTCTTACTTTTATTTCCCTCATAAAATTTATTCTTAAGGAGTTGATAGTATTTATATCTTTCGCTGGTGGCGTCAACGACTCTCCCGTATAAGAGTGCAAGCTTCGAGTAGTAGTGAGAGAATTGCATTTACATTTCTTTTATAGAAGTTTAAGTATCGTCTTAATGGCCATTCAACAGTACATCTGTTAGCCAAGTGAATAGCGACCTGTGCGTATAAACACGATTTAATAGCCAAAATTTTTAAATTATAAATATTTGGTGCCCTGCTAATTGTCCATCTCTCGGATAGAAAAAAAGCATTTATTTAACACCATAATTGCATTTGTCATTTTCTGATTGATTTTCTGATTAATTTGACAGTATTTAAGTGTTCACTCTATGTATTGTTTTGTGTTTATTAAATTAACTATTGATTATTTAGACTTAGTTTCGTTTTCTCAGTGTAGAAAAAACGCAATATTTGTGCTAACTAACATAGCAATAGCTAAATATGAATGTTTCTTTAGTCTGGGGGATTTTATGAGAACAGTATCTGTATCGTTATATACTCAACGAACGCAAGTTCTTTTAGCCTCCGGCTATGATTCCAGACCAGCATTCCATAGATTCATACTATTTTTACAAATTATATCATCAATTTTCACAATAATGATGTTTAGGCAGATGGAGAGTCTCTGCTATGAAGACAAGACATCTACGTCGATTTCCTTCAAACGTTTGGTTGGATATTTTAGGACATTCACTTTTTAACTAACATTTTACCTCCACTATTAGAAGACATCACCCTAAATTATAGTGTGAACCATTGGCTTTTACACAATGGAGGTCCTCATCGTTCGATCTCAGAGATGAAAAATTGTTTAGATGCAATGTACAACACAACTGGATAGAACGAGAAAGTCCAGTATCATGGCCACCTAGACTCAACCTAATTGACTACTGGACATGGGGATATTTATAACCATGTTTGGGCAGATGCAAAGTTTCGATATTGGCTTATTCAAGATCCATTAACAATCTAGAGGAGCGGTAAGAGCGAAGACAAAAGGAACACCAAATAATTCGACAAAATTCAACAATATTCGAAGGAATATGGACTTGTTTTCGACGAAACATACGAACTGGTTGACATATAGAACATTTTCTTTAAGTTTTTTCGGTGTATGTTTTATATAATATCATATTTAATGTTAGTTTTGTTCAGAATAATTTAGATGGCAGTAAATAATTAACTCTACTTTTGAAATATTTAATTTACGGACCTATGTTTACGAAGACTCTTTTGTTTTTCTCTGGTGAAGATTTGGATAATTTCAAATATCGGCCCCTATTTTTAAACATCCTGTATAAGTCAAAATCGAAATGCATAAAAGATTTCCAAAGAAATCTTGGATAATTTTTTTCTTTCTTAATTTGCTTTTTTGATTAAGGTATTAAGTAGGATTGAGCAATATGTATAATACTCTTTATTATTTCCAGGACTAGATGGAATCGAAAAGATGAATTTGAAGCAGTATTAAGTTTGTCAAAGACACGTAATGTTCTATTCTTTATATTTCTATATTACATTTGATGCAATTCAGAAAGTAATAACAAAATATGTATGCGATTAAATTAAATCGAAGATTGTAACCAAGTGCGTAAATTGGATTGAATTCAAATTAAACTGAAATTGAATTGGTACTAACAAATCAATACATAAAATTGATAGCCCTTTGCATATTCTAAACTACTTTCAATTGGGAGGTGGTTTCTAAGGAGAGCAATAAGAACTACCAATGAGAACCCGATTACTTCTCGTATTTTACGTAGAACTTGCGGTACGCGTATTCTTCAATAGATTAAATACGTCCTTTTGCTTCCGACGATTACATTAATTCTAATATTTTTTTGATATTACTAAATGCGTTAGTAATTAAAATGGACGAAGACAGAATATATTCGACATGAAAACTAACATCTGTAAAATAATAATTACTTATTTCTGCGATTCGTATTTTTCATTAAAATACATTTTCTGTTTTACCTATTATTTTTAAGTTGATTAGTTGTTAAGTTGATTTAGTTGATACGAAAAAGAATTTCATGTCATAAAAGGGTGTTTCGAAATCTAATCAATTGTATTTACGAATAAAAAGAGATCTGTTAAGACAACATCGATTAAAACAAACATTTCCATATTTCGTCTTTAGTCTCTGCGATATTAATGCAAAATAAATAACAATTACTACGTCCGAACTTAATTCGAATATAGAAATTTACGAAAATAATTTAAAAGTATTTCGAAAATCGATTACATCAGTTACGTTTAGCTATAATTGATCTTATCCTATTATTCTTCTACATGGAGTACCACCTACTTCAAGCCCTATATTTTTTTAATTTTTAAAATACGAATGCATTAACAATTTAAAATTTTATAAATATTATCATTAGGCTGATGATACATAACCCTACTTTTCTTTTTTCCTAAGTTATCATGCTTAAACAAAGATTAGCCGAGATATGGCTGAACTGCGCATGTTTACGGATAAACACAAATTGGAACTAAACTCTGCAAAGTCGCAATCAATATTGTTTAGTTATAGGAATGTTATAGAATACTGTGCGTAAAATATTTATCTCACTATTAAAAACGAAATGTTATTTCTCTTAGGTGGCGTCGAAAATCCAAAATATAACTAGATAGTGATGTATGCCTGCATAACAATATTTCGTACTTAATTTAAAAATTCATAGATAATTATATACAAGTAACTTAAAAACAGCAAAACATACACTGTGTAAATGTAATACATTGAATTGTAGAAGGCATTATTTGGGTAATAGAACATAAAACCAGAATCATACGGAGAGTTGCACAATCTGTTACAGAGTACAAAGACACGAAAACTATCTTGGTGGTGCATTGACAAGTCGACATGTCTACCTGGCGATATCAACTGTCAAGTTCCATATCGTCACGCTTATTAGTTTCAGTGTGACGACTGTTTAATTGAGAGCGTTTTGGAGACTCTCACGAGATGGAAGTGTTGAAGTTTGTGCTATCATTAAGTGCTTTTTTTTGAAAGACTTATCAGCAATAAATATTCATGATGAAATGAAGGATGGTTTAAAGAACTCCACAAATTTAATTGTGGGTGTACTAAATCGGAAATTGTTGAAGAAATGAATGTTGTGGTGTTAAAAGATTGTTGTAACATATGTATATAGTAAACGCACGACATACGTTTAAATAAAGAAGAGTTCGCTATGAAGAAGGAACTACATCGAGTTGATTAAATTGACGCGAATGCAAATTTCTTGTGTTTGGCGAGTTTTCGAAAAACAGGGTAGATTTTATAGGACGATTTATATTATTACAGATGAAATTTGAGTTAACAATTTTTGCCCGAAACAAAACGATAATTTTAGCAGTGGTGGTACAGTGGTTCATCTCCCTCAAACAAGGCGATGACTGTTTCATCTACAGGATGGCTAGTGCCTTCCATTTCTTGGGATACAAGAGGTATTCGCTTTGGTTTGGCCAAAAAAAATTATTTACCATCAAGACAATGTGTTGTTATGGCAAAAATTAACGAAATAGGTTCGATTTGTTGCGGCATTGGCTTTATTTGATGGATTTAACACCATCGCATTACCATCTTCTTCGATGCCTAAAATTATCTTGCATGTCAAAAATTTTCAATAAATAATGATGTTAAAGCTATTGAGGATGGCTATAAATTTGATCAATGTATAGAGGCTTTGGATCATTGCTAGTTGAAATATGTCGCGATGGCAGGTGATAATTTTGTGAAATAAATGCAATTTCGTTTTCCTTGCTTTACTAGTACAAAAGCGGCAACTGCAAGTTATGACAGCATTATAGATGGAGGCTCTGGTCAGACAAACATGATTTTAAAAAAATTTGCATAGAAATTACTGTGGCTGGGATGGAATGTTTACTTTTTCATGGAAAAAATCCAAAATTTCTACGAGAAAGAAATCATGAAGTTACCTGAAAGAAAGAGAGGTTTCATTGACCTAACTGACAAATACGTAATAGATTGAAGTAGTTATAATAAAAAAAATTGTCATAAAATCCTCACGGACATGAGCAACCCAATATATGTATTTAGAATTTAGAATTTTGTCGTGAGTATTAACATTTACATATGTTTGTAATATACATTTTTTTTTATTTGAAAATGGGGTCTCAGAGGCGAAGTTCAGATTATAACATTGCAGAAAAGATCACTTTTCAAGTTTATTCTCTCACTTAGTCTTTTATATATTACTTTCATACCACAGTGTACATACAATATTCATATTTCATTATGTACAACAGGAGAAAAGGCTAGAGAAAGGCCGTAAGAAGATAGAAATAAGCGAAAATCCTATTAAACGTAATAAGTAACAATATGACCGAATTAAAACGAAGGAACATTTTATTATTTGTTTCGAGATTATATATACTTAACAAAGGATTTTCGCTTAAAGATAATTGAATATAATAAATTTTGCGTTCGAAAAATGTCACGAAGCAATTAAATGATGTGTACTGAAATGCAATTAAATGCGGATTTGAGACATGCAGTTTAATAGAAAAAAATTTAGTTTTTCATAATTTATAGAAGTAATACATTTTAAGGAGCTTTTCATAATGAGAGACTTTTTGGTATGATATCTAGAAAACTTCAAATATAGAATGATAATGTAATAACAAATATTTCATATGAAATAAACATTTCTTACAACTTCAGGAAGGAGAATTTTCCTTGATGTACAACATGCTATCTAATATAAGTTAGTCACCACTTTCCCGTATGGACTCGGTTCGAGCTTATAGTGATCCACTTCACAAATAATATACAATATCTTTTGATCTAACAGCTGCACTGCATAGTCCAAGAAATTTCAAACGCATTTACGACACAAATGTGATCTAATATCTTCGATGTAAGGACTCTCGCAACTTCAAAAAATATGGAACTTCGTTTCATTACAACCGCTTTAAATATTTAAGAACTTTATGTAAAAAATTATGCATACAGCAATTATACTCGTTCCGCCGAAATTCTTGTTTCCTCTTCCGAAGTACATACGGTGTTTTGTAAGCAGTAAACGCAGTTATTTGAGAATTACTTTAGCAGCTCGAAGATCGCATCAACAAACGACGTCGATTGAAGAAAATGACATTAAACATCATCTAAAATGATAGCGTCTTGTGTAGTTGCTGTTGTTCGAAATTGTGCAACAATATTTGTAAAAATTTAGAGGAAGTCTCTTCAGATGATTGTTCATATAATATTTGGTCATATGATATGATGCAGGTGTTCCAGATACGAAAGTTCGTCTTAAAGACGTCGCCTTAGACAGATGATTGTTACGTCGAAATTCTTGTTTCCTCTGCCGAAGTACATATGGTGTTTTGTAAGCAGTAAACGCAGTTATTTGAGAATTATTTTAACAGCTCGAAAATCGCTCCAACAAATGACGTCGATTGAAGAAAATGACATTAAACATCATCTGAAATGATAGTGTCTTGTGCCGTTGCTATGATTAGAAATTGTGCAACAATACTTGTAAAAAATTAGAGGAAGTCTCTTCAGACGATTGTTCATATCATGTTTGGTCATATGATATTATTCAGGGGTTCCAGATAGGAAATTGAGTTTTAAAGACGTCGTCTTAGATAGATGAAGGAATCCGATAAGTATCTAAGTTTTCGCGAGATAGAATGGATATTCATGTACTGACATTTGGTATCATTCTGTACGACCAACTTCGCGTAAGAAAGATTTGGTACCTATGAGCACGTTAAGCCTTAACCGATAAGCCGATATCATGACGCGTTTCGTGGTGAAGTGAAACAGATGACAAAACCTAGTTTAAACTACTATGATATGCTTACTATAGCATAGAACAAAGTCTGGCTTTTTGAAGATGTTGTCACATGTGGAGTCATGTCATTGAAAATACAAAAAACAGTCAGCGCAAAGTAGTACATCTGTCCAGATTTGTTGAGGCTCTTAAAAATATTCATCCTCACTTGAAACGAGACACCTGCCTTTTTTCATGGCGATTTCGAATAATTAGCAAAGATTGGGTTGAAGGTGTTGCAACATCAATCCTGCAGCCCAATACGCTTTTTGTGCTGCATTTCTATATAAAGAATAGGCTGAAAGTTTTCTTACAACAAGAATCATCTTAGGGCGTGGAATGACTAGCGTATCGTTCAGTTTTCAAAAGAAACGTGGAAGAGTTGGTTGGACGAGTGATCTGGAAAAATGCAAAAGTGTATAAGATGTGGTAGAAGTTATTTATTATTGTAGTTCCGTTAGTGAAAGCAAATATTATTTATATGTAAAGATTATGTGCATTAAAATTCTTATTTAATAAATTGAAAGTTATATTGATTAAATTTACTTGAAGATGATACAAAATATCATTATTTAATCTTAAATTAATATTCAATGAGATGCTTGTACTAAAATATGGTAGTTTTCCTTATTAATAATTGTTTATACTTATAAATATATATGTTATATAAACGCTATACGCTTTGTAGTACTGTACAAGAATAGTCATACAGATTTTGTTTTAAAATTCTATTGCAGTAGAGACATGATTCTTCTATTAAATGAATAAAATGAAAACCTAGCATTATAAATTGAATGTCATAGTTGGAATAATTTCACGTTAGGATATTCATATTTATAAAATCCCTCCTCAGGATCTCCCTCTTTGTATATTATATTGATTTAATATGAGTATTTTTGGTACTATATGGGATCTGGAGTTTATAACCCCTAGGAGAAGAACGTGACGGAATTTATAATAAGAGATTAATGTCAATATGTACGTGTATATATTACACGCAGTTGCCAATTAGTTCATGAAATTAACAACCCAAGGGCTGTATAAAAGCAAACTCTTATAATTATTCTCAGCGTTTTGGTTTTTGTGAAACCTTTATCAAGTGTAGCATAAATTAATTAAACTTATGACAAAATATGTACGTCATTACTACAAAAATAATTGACGTTAAATGAAGTAATCATCTTTTATAGATACCTAGTTATGAAAGTAATTTATAATGAGTTGGATTTGAGATAACAAATTAGTAAATTATTTAAAAAGATTGGCTTTCAGCTGAATGTAACTATGGTATTATATTAGGAAACTACTAAAGTCGCCATGTATTATGGATTTTGATTAAGTTATATAATTTAAAAGAAAAAGCTTTGAAGAGAATTGTAAGAATTTTCATATATTTTTATATTTTAGTTTACAGCATGTAAAAATTTTTTCATCACACGGTGTCTTCTTCAGATGTTTGAAGTAAACTAAATTCAGACATACATTAAAAAACTCTAAATGGTGTCATGTTTTATACAACGTGTAATAAGCTTATAACTTAAGAATGAACGAACTTCAAAAATGAAACAGCTTAAGTGAACAAACTGAGGGAAACGATTCTAAACTAAATTTGTTTGTGTAACTTAAATGTCTAATTAAAAAAAGTAACTGACCTGAAGAATGTATTTCCTCACGATTTTAACTTACTTATATTTAGGTTATGTTTTATTATAGCTTATATAAAATAAGAGTTTCTCAATATAAGTTAAAATTTAGTTTACTTCAAACATCTGAAAACTATATAATTTGACAAACTGTGTTTATTACTAATAGATACTAATATAAATTTTCACCAGGTAAAGGCTAAATAAATTCGATGTCTGAAAAGGATCTACATATTTAGTCTGAAAACTGAGTAAATCACCTAAAGAGACAATAGAAAAATAGTTTAAAATTATATACGATGTTAATATCTTAAAAGTAAAGAGATAAATGGTAGGTAGTATTAGAGTATGCAGTGCTTACAGAATGATATCAGCAGAGCGAATTGGGGTTATCCCTGGGCTACCATCCGCAGACTTATAATAGCACAGAGAAAGGAAAGATACGAAGGCGCATGAAGCCGATTGGAAGAGCTAATCTTTTGAATAAGAGGCGACAAAAATGGAGAATAGGTGCATGTGGCATATGGACTCATAGTCTAATACCGTATGTGGAGGCATGAATGAATAGACCATACTGAAAGGTAGATTACTACCTCCACTTTCGTAAATATCCGTAGGAAAGAAAAAGGTCAGATATCGATGAGCTTAATTACTGCGGACGAAGCTGATGACGTAAACTATACATTTTAAAAATATGAAACTCTTGAAAATATACTTCCTATAAGACTGAGACCAATTATTGAAGAGACAGACATAATCCCAAAACATCAGTTTGGCTTCGGAGAATATCTATGAAGTATAGATCATAGAATCATAGAAGTAATTGAAAAGGCATTAGAAGAGTGAAAAGTGTGTTCTCCTGTCTTTTTTAACGTGGCACAGGATTTCGATGAGAATTCACCTTATTAATTAAGTTCATCTATTACTTTAATAGGTTACAAAATTACTGAAGCTTTATATTTCAAATAGAGCAGGCAAGAATCACAAAAAGCGACAACAAATTTGCAGACAAAATTAGCAAAGTGACGATAGTGAATTAAATTGAATGAGGCTAAATCTGCTGACCTCAATTTTACGAACAAAAAAGCAGAGCGAAATACTTAGATATAACATTGGATACGAGGCTGCAATGTATTTGCATTTAGAAAAAGCTTCCACTTTATTAGTACACAACAAAGTGCTATTGTACAAACAAATTCTTAAGCCCGTATGGACATAATATATATCCAGCTGAAAGGTTGTGCTAGCAAGAACAATTTAGGAATAATCCGGAGATTTTGAAATAATATACTAAGGAACATTATAAATGTTCGCTGGTACAGCAGAGAGTGACCTCCATAGGAAAATATAAATGGATACCGTTAACCAGATCATTAGTAAATTCTTCAAGAATCATGAACAGCAACTTCTTCTCCACGACAATATCGAAGCCATGTAGCTTCTCGACAATACGAACTATACCCAAAGACACCAGACGACTAAACCTTTCGATCTAGTATAAAACATTTTGGTGCAAAAACAGAGTACAGTGCTAATATAACTGATAGTATTAGTGTAGTAAGTTATTTGGAAAATTAAACAAAGCTAACGAGTAAGACCTTAGGTGCAAGATTTGTAACTTTAGTAATTTAAGTTTGATTAGATTTTGATCGATTTAACGGTCGGAATAAAGGAAAAAAATATTATTCCGTTTAGGTAGACAAATCGAAGAAAGCAATTTCTGAGTTGGAATGGCCCATAAAAGTTCTCTCTCATCATTTCTGTTCACACCGTTTAAGTTACTCAGAGTAAAACTGGATCAAGTGAGATTTCCCTATTTGCCAGGTGTAGTCGCAAGTGGCTTCTACTTATTCCTAAAACTCAAACTTTTCATTGCTAAATAGACGTTTTAATCAGATGAAGAACTTATTACAGCAATCAAGTGATATTTGGAGGACTTTGAGAAGGATTATTACAAAAAATAGTATAATAACACTTCAGCATCGTTGGTTAAGCAGCACAGAAGTTGAAGAAGAATATATTGAAAAATAAGAAAAACTTATTACTAGAGCGGCGACGAAAGTGGCAATACCATAGGCGGTACGGTAGAACGGGCAATTGGTGCACAGTGAATGAGATCATTCACATCAAATACAATACGGTTCACGGTTAGTGTTTATAATAACTTAACACAAACATGTCGCGAAAGTCTGTGCCGTTTGCTACGTCGGTTAGAAAATACATAGCAGAATTTCCCGATTCAAAGTATGATGGATGTGCAGTATTGTGTTTGGTTTGTAATAAGCGACTTATAATACGGAAGAAAGACAATTGTAAAAAACATGTGAACAGTGCAATACATAAACTGAACAAAAGAAATAAAATACCTTATGCAACATTACTATGATTTTTTATTTATGTTGACTGCATGTAATTTGCCGCTTCGTTTAATCAGCAAACGCCCTTTTCAAGTGTTCTGGAATAAAAATCTGCCAAATTATAAATTACCTGCAAGAAGAACTTTACAGAAACATTTGCCGCGTTTAAGAGAGAGGCTTGAAAATATAGCAAGAAGAGAATTGCATAATAAAAATGTGTGGATTACTGTAGATGAGACTACTGATTTAAAAAAAAATAGTATAATAAACGTAATCGTACGTATTTTATCAGCCAACACATTTTCACAGCCCTATTTGTTAGCCTGTAAACGTATACAAGCATGTACTGCGGCAAATATTCGGCAAATAATAATGAACACCTTAAAAAAATTTCACATTCATAGTACTCAAGTCTGCATGCTTGTAACAGATGGTGCTGCTACTATGTTACTACTCGGACGTTTACTAAAAGTAACTTTTCCTAAATTAATACACATAACTTGTGTACTCCATGCTCTTCATTTAGTTGCTGAAAATGTTAGAAGTAGTTATAAAAACGTTGATCATTTGATTGGATCCACCAAACAAGTGTTTCTTAAATCTCCTAAACGACTTAAAGAATTTCATAGAACTTGTCCAGATATTTCGGAACCACCGGAACCCATTCTTACACGATGGGGCACGTGGCTAAATGCAGCTTTTTATTACCATAAGAATTTTCACAAAGTTAAATCCGTTATATCAAAATTTAGGCCAACCGAATCCCAAGCAATCAGAGACAGTCAACATCAATTTGAAAATCCCCAAATTCTGGAAGATCTGCATACAATATATAACAATTACCATCCATTAGTAGAAGCAATTACAAAACTTCAAAACGAAAACGATTCGCTGCCCTTAGACGCATCACTATGCATAGTGCAAAATGTGACCGCTCATTTGCATAGTTTAACTGACGCTGCTGGTGTACGAGCTCATCAAAAATTATTAAGTGTTTTAAAAAAAATCCGGACTTGCATGTTTTACGAACTATTTATGACAAATGTGCAAATAGTGAGCCCTGGAATGATTTTGAACAACAGCTTCTTTTTGACAAAATTACATCAATAGACGCCGAACGATCTTTTTCTCTATACAAAAACATTTTCTCGTCGCGAAGGACGTTATTTACAGAAGCAACCGTAGAGACGTATGCAATGATGCAGATATACAGCCACAACACATTACCAGGGTTATGAAATTACATATTACTAGGTAAGCACTAATTGTGTAAGAATAAGTCTAGACACGGCAATGCTACGGACACTTTCGCAGCAGTTTATAATTTACACTGAAACACCAACCGTGAACCCTATTGTATTTGATGTGAATGATCTCATTCACTGCGCACCAATTGCCCGTTCTACCGTACCGCCTATGGTATTGCCACTTTCGTCGCCGCTCTACTTATTATTCTAATAAAAAAATTTAATGTATATTACCTAAATACAGTCGATACATCAAAGTATTCTTTAATTTAGTGTCTTTTTTTCTTTTAAATACACTAGTTAATAGGCGAATATTATTATCATTAAATTGTCGTGGTATATATTTTCTGAAACATTGTACAATTTATCCATAAATATGATCATCCTGTTAATTTTAAATAATCTTAGATAAAACTAAAAAATTTAAAATGTCCGTTTCACAGCAAATATCAATTACTATAATTTTAGGTGTTTGAGCTCGAAATGTCAATAACTGAACATGAAGCAAATAAAGCAGTGGGTCGAGTAATATCAGTAGAATCGTTCGCAATTAATTGTATTGGAAAGCTCACTTGTGTAAACATATGTCTATCCTCTACATTTGTTATCATTTCGACATGTTAATGAATAATAAAATCACGAATTGAGTTATTTATGTATATCTCCTCACTCACATGTATCTATGCGCATATACGATATATTAGTATGTCCCTATTATATCTAATGTTATATATCCGTTAATAATAGTAGTGCGTAAATAAGCGTTATTTTATTCAAACATTTGGTTCGTGATTTAACTATATGGACAGTTTCAGCTGTCTGAAATCATTATCATAAATAATTTATTCGTTCATATATTTTTGTGTACATATACTTAAATATAATAAATATTCTCAATATATGCATATAAATGCATTTTAGATAATATATGAAAAGAAATTGGGCTGTCTGTTTAGTATAGTCAGTTCCTGTTCGAATTTTCTTTCATTATCTGATATTTTTTTATTCGTTAAGATTTTCTTTATCATTAAAAATATAAGAATAATTAATTTTTGAACTATTTTAGTAAGATATGTGTGATAGGAGACAAATCTTTGAGTTGCAGACTTTCGCGATCGTTGTGCATGGTTACTTTATCTTGGCTCCCAGGTTTCGGTACCTCTGCTGTTGATACTTTGTCTTCCACGTCTTCAGAGCTTAACTGCTGCTACTACTTTCAGTGCAACAACGAAAGCAGTAAGCTTGAGAATGTCTTATGCAAATAAAGACGAAACATCGGCAGAAAAAGTACCGAGGACGCAATTCCAACCCGGAAGCCGAGATGAAGTAACCATGAACAAATATCTGCTAACAATAAAGTTTTGAATGAAACAACCTTTGAGGAACTTAAATATAATATTTGTATGGAGCATCTTCAGGGCTCAACTACTGCACTGAGAGTGTGCAGTAGTTGAGCCCTGAAGATGTCCCATACAAATGGGTACGAAACGTCGGCAGATATACAAGTGACGCGGTTCTAGCCCGGAAGCAGATAGTACTTCTCTCTTTGTAGGAGATATGTTGCCCTAAATTCAGAAATAAGGTTATTGTTAAAATACACACCAAGTAAGCGTTTTAATCAAATTACGGGAATGTATACTAATTTCGTAATATCTAGCGAAATTGACAAGTGTATTAATTTACCAGACTTTTATA
The DNA here is from genome assembly GCA_031893035.1 of Dermolepida albohirtum. NCBI lineage: Eukaryota > Metazoa > Arthropoda > Insecta > Coleoptera > Scarabaeidae > Dermolepida > Dermolepida albohirtum. The sequence continues at coordinate 255,185 of JAVIWB010002056.1, forward strand.
CTACTACCGCCGATTAACAGCCACTTTACTGGCTAAAGCGGTGGTAACAATTGCAGCAACATGGTGGATGGAAATATTTTATAGTTGTGGAAGACTACACAGATAATAATATTGATGAACAAATTGAAATAGCCTAGGAAATGTTACTGGTGTCATCTAATATATTTGAATGCGGTATGCGGAATAATCAAGAGTCTACCAGATGTGAATATAATGTGCCTACGAGATTAGGAATTATTATTAATGTAGATATTAAAATTTTAGTCTCGGAATTACAAACTAATTGACTCACTGTTGACCTACTGTTCTACCTACACATTATAAAACGTTAATGGAATGACAAAGTGTTTCTAAACAATACAAGTAGAAAGTAATTTTATTGCTCTTGAGTGATTATTGCTCATTTCCGCATATTCCGTGTTAGCCGTCACTCTCGAACGTGTTGCTAATTAATATTTTACTGTAATAAAGTTGAACTGCTTAATTTTCTAGTTACATAGAAATAGATTTTGAAATGATTTTTTTTCATAAAAATTTGATTTCATTATTAATTATAAATCTAGTTTATTAAAATTGTTGAAAGTAAAAGATTAGATTTTATTCTTACCGTCTGTAGGTGTTTTCAGTGTTTTCAGAAAATATTCAGTGGTCAGTCTTACCTGAAACAAAATAAAATACATTAATTTCTGTATGAACGAGGAAGAAAATTCTAAATTCTTCGTTATTATAAGGAAGTATAACAAATATTTATAGTCCATACTATGTAAGAGATATGCAGAAACTATAATGACACAAATTAATTTAAATTATTAATTAAAATTAATAATAATAATAATAATAATAATAATTTATTGATGTATATGTATAAACACACGTCATTACATAATATAAATAAATAAAAACACAAAAAAGAAAACTTTTGTGGCTCACAATTAATACGCCACCAAACACGTTAAAAGCCGCAACATTGATAAAAACACCCGAGTAACAATGAAAACATAAAAACACAAAATGTCAAAATTTATATTTTACAAAGTCATTTACTGAATAGAAACAGTTCTCCATCAGCACTGTTTTTATTAATCTTTTGAGACTAATCCATGGTAGGCTCTTAAACTTATAAAGCAAAGCATTGTATATCTTCACGGCCATGTAATTTGAACTTAGCTGACTTTTCCCAAAGCGATGATACGGTATTACCAAACTCCTCTGGTTTCGTGTTTCATATTCGTGAAAATCACCATTTTTGCAGAACTTATCTGGCGACTTAGGAACAAACTCCAGGCAAGCAAGTATATACAAGGATGGGAGGGTCAGTATTTTGTGTTTTCTGAATAGATTTACACAATTTGTGGTATTAGATACACCACTAAGGGCTCTGATTGCACTCTTTTGCATCCTGAAAACCGCCTCAGCCGCGCCAGACGCGCCCCACATCAATAGGCCATACATGGCCCTTCCCTGAAAATTTGCATAGTACACAGTCCTAGCCGTCTCGGGTGTAGCCACTAGTTTCACTCTTCGTATAGAGTATATTGCTAATGCCAGCTTGCGACACAAGTTATCAATGTGGCACTCCCAAGTCAGGTTGCCCGCAATCAGCAGACCAAGAAACTTAATATTCACTTTGGGCTCCCCCGCCATTCCCCTTGTTGTTATTGTCAGCTGTTGGGTTTTGTCATGATTTAATTTCCCAAGACTGCTACTAAACCACTCGCTTGCCTCCCCCAATGCAGTCTCCATATAAGCCTCTGCAACTTCCCTGCACTGGCCACGCACTATTATGGACGTATCATCTGCAAACTGGGTGACTCTACCCACGGTGACATTATGGGGCATATCATTGACATAGATTAGAAACAGAAGAGGTCCCAATATTGACCCCTGTGGAACCCCCCGATCAATTGGCGCTGCATCTAAGAGCCGAGCATTCCAGTATACCTTCTGTCTTCTGTTTGCCAAATACGAACCGATCAGCTCATTTGCTTTTCCTCTCACTCCATACATGTTTAACTTTCCCAGTAGTATTCCATGGCCCATTATATCAAAAGCCTTACTTATTATGAAGTAGTTTCGTGATGTAAAGTGTTTACGTCAATAAAATCGTATTCATTTAATATAATTTAAATACGACTGCCAGAGATGCCTATTTTTAGCATTTCGTTGACCTATTTAAAATACAATATTTATTACGTTTAACTGCATAAATTATAGTATTCCACTATAATTGCAGGTGTCTGAGTCTATTGCATAACACGATGAATATAAATACAACTTTACCGTTGAGTACCTAAATAAATATTTAGATCCCTTGATAGCAGGAGAATGTAGATTAAGTATTTATAAATAATTTTTGTGTTATCTTCTCCACTTGGATATTTTCACAATAATAGTTACTTGGTGGAATTGATTTAAAATGATTGGAAGTAGAGGAAAATGAATACGAAACAATATAGAAAATTGTGTTTTTGTTAAAGTACTTGCAGGTGCCGATACGGTTCAAAAAAAGTTTATGATAGATTTGATTTGAAATCTCGCATAAAGCAAGTGCAATATTGACTCTATATTACTATACTATTTCGATTATGTAAACTGAATGAACTATTTGTACATAATATTTTCTTTTTTGTCACCAATGTTAGAGAATTTTAATATTTTGTTAAATTCTGTAGCAGGAACTATTATCCAAGTAGACTTTTTAATTTTACAAATTGGCAACTGTTTATAAATCCCATAATCTAGTTTTTTTGGAGTTCAAAAGTTAGTAGAAAGTTATCGTGTTCCTACACATTGTGCTGGATGATATGAATGAGCAAAGACATTCGATCAAATCTTGTATTCGTGATCATGTTTCCATGTTAGAGACGGTTTTGAAGAATCGTCCATATTGTTGAGTTTGAAGATGACTGCTAGCAGTGAATTGGTCCAAGTGCTTCAATTAATGTATTGATTGAGGGAATTGTTAACACTGGAGCAGTAAATATTCGCACAGATCCATGTTTAATAATCTTCCAACTGTTTTCTTCCTCATTTGTGTTTCACCACGATAATGCTTGGTCGCACATATGTAGCTATTGTTGCAAAAGAATTTTTATGAAGTATGATATCGCGGGTATAGACGTGATATAAATTCTATAACTTCAAGCAAAAAAATATCTTAAGGAACGGTGGTTTCAAACAAAATTATTCCGTTAAGACTTTCGAGGGGATCTTAAAGAAGCTTTTAAAGAATGATTTCTACCGTGAACAATAAGGGCGCCGTTTGGACAAGATTATTTCATTACAATGGGGCTATATACAATAGAAAGTGAGAAAAGCATATTTATTTAATAAATAAAATTTTGATAGCATTAGAATTCGTTCCATTTTTTATGAGCAGAAGAAAAAGTGAAGCATTGTTAGACCATATGTATTGTACACACCTCATACTTTCCATTTTAATTTTTATGTAAGAATGTATAAAAATATTTCTATATTTATTTAAAAGATGCATACTTTAAGAAATATGTATACTTTTATACTTAGTTCTTATTACTAAGTTTGCTCTACATAATATAGTATTTTCTAAATAGTGCTTTGCTTTTAAACAAAAGCAACGTTCAATTATTTGCTTTTTTACGATTCATTCATACTATTTCTGTTATATACTCGTAAACATGTATAAATTTAAGTTATATTTGCTTGTGATGAACAGAAACATATACATTTCGCTTCAAGTTATTTAATTTGACTAAATATAAAGTATGTATCTCTATAGCATCCAGTGGTATGAGTGCTACAAGCTAACGATAACGTAAATGAGATTCAGGTATCCTGGGCCGAAGATGCGCCCAGGGATGTATTCTGTAATATACGTGCAATCATTTATAAATATACCTAATTAAGAATAATATATAAAATCGCGCATCTAACATATGTATGTACATTTATAATAAATTCATTTCATATTTCCCCGTATATATATATATATATATATATATATATATATATATATATATAATATGTTAAAAGACACAGTAGTTTATTCCAGGTACTTCATTAATAATTTATTATTGTTAATATCACCAATTATTATATACAAATGCAGTTATTGTAAATATGTAATTATAGAGAAAGCGTTAATTAGGATTGTATCACCAATATGAATTTGACCATTATCTGTTGTAAAATATAAAAAATTAATATCTTTGTTTTCAAAGTAAGTTTAAAATTAATAAGTATTTATTCATAATTTGCTTCTAAACGTAGTTTTATATATATATATATATATATATATATATATATAAAACTACTAATTATGAATAAATACTTATTAATTTTAACCTTACTTTTACAATCCTAATTAACACTTTCTCTATAATTACATATTTATAATAACTGCATTTGTATATAATAATTGGTGATACTAACAATAATCCATTATTAATAAAGTACCTGGAATAAACTACTTGAAATGACATAAGAAAAATATTATACATAAGAAATCAGATCTTTTAGACATCCTTAAGGTCAGTGCTGTCTTCACCATTTTCATTTAACTTAATTAAGAATTTCTGATGAATATTGATATTTTCTATTTCAACTGCATGTCTAACGCAATTTTTCTATATTTCTGGCGTTATATTGGCAATTGTTCTCGAATGCGATTTAAAACTACTTCGCTAAATTTGAAGCGATCTTTGGTGCAGGGAGAATATTCTTTCAGCTGACTCCAAATTAACTTAATTGGATTAAGTATATAGTAATATAGCGGCCAACGAAAAACAGTGTGTTCTGCGACCGTGGCAATACTATTTACAATTTATTACTTTACAAAAGTTTTTATTTTAAAGAATTCTAGTAATTGATGTTTTGTGTGGCTATCTTCATAGTAAATATCATTTTTTGTAAAAATCTTGATATTTCAGCTTTCGTATTGTTCGAATGTGATCCTTCTGTTATGCATGGTATGAAACATGACATTTATTTCGGGTAATACTAGGAAGAGATTTTTTTGAAACCACTCTTTAAATAATGATGCTGTTACATCCTCGTGATAATTAAGATTACATTTTTTTTGTGTTTTTTACCGAAAGTAGCACTTCGCCAACCCAACCGCTTTCAGAACCAGCGTATATACAACTAATTCTTTTTACTTTGGAAGGGGGTGCATCTAATAAACATGCTTGTGAATCCTAAATTCAACCTTTTTTTATGGTATCGTCAGTGTTATATTAAGTTACGTCTACGTAAAATATAAACCGCCCTTCATCTTGGAATTTTTTCATGACGATTAAATATTCTTGGCGTATTTTGTATCCTCGGTGGTTCCATTACAACACGTCGCTTGTTTGTTGTCCGAAATCGGAAACCATATTGCTCTAATGTTCGTCATATTGTTATTTCTAGACTTCTATTTCGATATTTTCGTTAATATTTTTTGCTATTTAATGTGTCAACTTCACCCTGCTTCTACATACTGTTGGTATTTTCCTTTATATACTTCTATAATGACCTTTTTTGGAACTCCTGCATATATAAATACATTTAACGGTATTCGCTTAGGTTGAACTACCAGATGAATCTTTTTTAGTGCCAATATACGAGGTGGGGCTATTAAATAACGAGACTGACGCTGTAAAACATTTTATGCTTATTTCATACATATTTACTTATTATCACCTTCAATATACACTCTTCCTTTATCCCTACAACGCTCCATGCGAATCTTCTATTATTGGAAACAGTGCTGGAAGTCTTCTCCTGTCAGCTCCTTCAGGACGCGCGCCGCTTTCGCTTTCAGGCGAATAAGCCGGATGGGATGCTGTACTTGGCTAGAAACTTCTTGACTGACAATGCGGAATAAGCCGGTGCATTGTCATGGTGGAGAACCCATGACTTGTCCTTCCACAATTCGGGTCTTTTTTCCTTATTCTTTCACGGAGTTGAGCAAGAACGTGAAGGTAGTAATGTTGATTAATAGTTACTTAACATTTTTCCGGCGAAACAAAAAAGAAACAACTCTAAGCGAAAGCTACGGCTATACTGAGTTGTTGTATTCGAAAAAGAAGGCTTCACGATAAATAGCTGTCAGTTGTTGGCGTTTGACGTATGTATGCGCACTTTTTCTGTACCAGCGTCAGTCTCGTCATTTAATAGCCACGCCTCGTATTGTTCGTCACAGTTATCGTTACTTGTATCATATTGCTCACCTTTCCTGCCTTCATCCCAATTTCTTCACAATTTCTTATAACAAAATATATGTTTCTCACCACACAATTTATATTTTGCTTCCAAAGAAAATGTATATGGACTGTTTTACTTAAATGTAGGGAATGTTAAACTGTAATGCCACTTTAATTATACGATGTTAAGTAATGAATATTAAGTTTATTTCCCAGCTAGGCAAGTTCGCTTACTTAGACACGATTTATTTAATAGCACGCTAGCTATTAAAGTAGGTAATAGCTCACATCTAAGATGTGTTTATGTTTCTTTAAGACATAATCGCAAATATTGAAATAAATATGTTAAATCAATAAATAATTAACAGTCTTAATGCATAACACATTAGATTGGAAACGAAAAATATTTAATGGCCAAAGTTAAACAAACTATAAATGAAAGTAAAGGAATTAAGTTATACACTTTAATAAATATGTATGCAACATATATTCTACAATAGTTAGTTTATAGAGAATAGAATAGGCTTTTAGACCTTAGCGAAGAAATGTTTAAACTATATATATATATATGTCTCATCTTTTATTCACCGGATAACGACTAGGACTCCCTAAAACATACAACATATATCCTTCATATATATATATACATAAGTATATATTGTTCAAGCATTTTTTTCGTTAAGGTCACTCTGATCTCTATAACGTATAACTTCGTAAAGATGCTAAATTGAACAATTATAACACTAAACAATTAATGAATGGCAAATAAATTAAACAATATTAAAAAATTCGATGCGTTAGAAAGGGTTATGATAGTGACAAAAGCGTATTATTAAAGTATGACTTAGGTAAATATCAAGAAAGGCAAATCTTTATTAGCACATAAAGGACACATGCTGTTAGTTTTAGGGTGTCATAGTCGTTATCAAGTGAATAAAAGATGGGACATAATAGTAATAAGAAGTAAGGTAAGTGAAATTTGATATGAAAAATGAAAATGTGAAAAGCGATGTTTTGGAAAGGTTTACGATGTGATAGTGTGTACTACAGTCTCGGGTCCATACTTTGCCTTATATACCTTCGCTGAATATACCTTCAATAGGCATTGATTGTAATATTCCCTGATACTACTTTTATCCTTATAGTACAAAAGAATGTTAAAGAAGCCGTCAACAAGTTCTAATATGCTACAAACTATTTGTGAATGAACCAACAAATGAATAGTTAACTTGAATAAAATGAAGTTATATCAAATCAATTTCTACTATAAAAAAGAATATTTTTTTTTCATTGGAATAAATTATGAGATAGTCAAACATGTTAACTCGATAATTAACTTTCGTTAATTACCTCTCGATTTGGGAAATGGGATATTCATAATATTTTCATTTAATATGTTTGTAAGGAAACGAAAATAAAATATGAATGGAGTAGATAGATCATAATTGAGTGTAGCTTATTAGTTATATTGTAAAAATATTTTTTCAAAAGATATATAAGACATAAAAAGAAACTGAAAAACATCCAAAAGCAATAACATGATGTGTGGGTTCCTAAAATAAAAATATAAATTTATTTATTTGGATGTATCCAAGAAACTTTGAAGGTTACCTTTATTGAACATGCATCTTTTCCTTCTGCACATTGTAGGAGATGTTGATGCCTTAATGTATTTAGCTTTTTCAATATTGAAATATTTCAATTTTTGAGTTTATTTTTAAATACACAATGGTATCGATTTGTCCCAGTCAGTTTATCTAAAAAACCACTGATTGTGAATTCTCCCTTGCTTCATGGCATTTCTTGGTAGGTTTAGTAATGTCTAGATATTCTGATTCTGCAATGGCATTACCTTATATTTTCGACTTCAAATTGCTTTTTCATGTCTATTGTGTATGTCCCAAAATCACCCTAGAAGATGCAAAAGCATTAAAGTCTCCGTCATCGAAATATGAGATTGTAATATTTCGATGCTATACAATACCCTTAAGGGTCAAGACAAAAAATATCCAACATTTTAATGATGAACACATTCCGGAGACTCAAAGGAAATATAATGGCTATATAAAATCACCAATTTTATAGTAAATTTTAAATTTCCAAACAAACACTGGCAACTCTTTTCGCTGTAGTTTCTTCTGTATTTTACCACCATATATTTTATAATCTATAAGACTGTCTATTTAGTCGCAGATAACAATATTTATCAAGAAACATACAGCAGCTTTGTCCCAAGCCACACGTCTTGTGTGTACTTGGGAATTTAGGCGAATGGTCGCCATAATAACCAATATTCACTTCCATTCGATGGCAAAGTTTGAAAACTAAAGAAGCTGATATCGTGAACAGCGAAATATTAGTGCAACGACCCCGCGGTGAAACCCTGAAAATATTAAATAATTTACCTATTCATATTTGTTGATAGTCTCCTCTAATTCTTTAAATATATTAATGACATCTTTTTCAAATCATTCTTTACTTATAATGAAGTCAAAAGAGGTATATGATGATGGAAGAAAGCTAAAATCAAACATGAGTGTTGGACATGATGGATTACCGAGTTTTCTTGTACGTGATTGTGCAACAATTTTGTGCGAGCCGTTAGCTAAAATTTTTAATTTATCTTTGAAAACTTCAATATTTCCTGATTATTGGAAGATTGGCATAATTACATGCCAATTATCTTATTATCGAACTTTGCTAAGATCTTTGAACATCTTTAGACTGTTTAATAGCATTAGACAGAAGTAAGGTGTAATGCTATTAAACAGTGTAACTACTGATGTGTTTTTTTTTGCTGGAAGATCTACAATTACAAATCTTACTGAAATTTCACAATATATTAGTGAATCTACTGCTAAACGACAACAAGTTGATGTTATATATACAGATTTTAGAAAAGTGTTTGATACGATAGGTCACGCTTTACTTTTACTTAAGTTGAGTGATTTGGAGTATTCTCACAATGCTGTGCAATTAGTAACATCATACCTTTACAAAAGATCTTGCTATGTCCAGTATAATGGTTATACATCAGATCTCTTCACTGTCTCCTACGGTGTGCCACAAGGTTCAAATTAGGACCCTCGATTATTTAATGCATATGTATATGACGAAATTCTGGCCTCCAATATTTTGGCTTATCTAGATAAAATGAAAATCTACTACAATATAGTCTCCCAGTCAGATTGCGTACATTTACAAAAAAGAATTGAATTTATTTAATGCCTGGTGCCGACGGAGCAAAATACTCTTAATCCCTACATCTTTCAATATTCTGGGGATCAGAATATTTTATCAAGACAAACATTAACGAGGGACTTGGAGGTACGGTTTGATTCTGTTTTGTTGTTTACAAAACACATTCATTACTCGACACTTAAACTTCGATGGAAGGAAGTTTAAGTATCGAGTTAACATGTTTGACAATCTTATAATTTATTCTAATATAAAAAATATTCTTCTTTTTTATAATGGGAATTGATTTGAGCTGACATCATTTTGTTCAAGTAAATTATTCATTTGTCGGTTCATTCACAAATAGTTTGTAGCATATTAAATTTGTTATATATAAAAGGATAAAAGTAGTATCAGGTCCAGAAAATATTACAAATGTTCCATCTCCCAATTCAAGAGGTAATTTGATACAGTCGCCTCTATAAAATTTCATTATGTCATCTATTTTTTGGCAGTCAATAGCTCTTATAGAGTGGCACAATACAGCGAGATCTACTTTAAAGGATACATCACTTTTCGTCTAGGACCAGTCAAATTTGAAATTCATTAAGTGTTCTAAAATCTAGGGTACTATGTTATTAATAAACTCGATGTGATATTTATAAACGCATTTAAAATATTGAAATTTGTATTCAAACCTTTTAAGTTCAAGAATTAATTCTACTAGTTTTATTTAGAAACTGAAAAATACCACTAAATACAATATTTATTATATGTGGTTGTGTTAATTTAGCAGATATAAACTGAAATATTTATCCTAAGAATACATAACCAAATAAACTCATTATCTCAATCATTGTACATTCCTGCGCTTGACATTCTAAATTATTAATAACGCGTAAACCGCCCAGATGTATATAGGACTTTATTACGTAAACTGGCACGTACCCAGATTAAACTCTAGGCAGGATAATTTATTACGTCCTGCGTCGTAAATAATATTGTTGCAAACATCCCGCAAAGACGTGCATAAGAATGTCTCCATTATTACAAACTAGGTAATAATTTTCGGGACTGAATAAAATTATGGAAATCAAAAATTTAGTTTCTTGTTTTGTATATAGAAATCAATACAGAAAAGTAGTTTTACTTGGAATTCTTTTGCATATTTATTATGAGTCCTAGTAATTAAGTTTTATAGTAGGGTTTATATTGAAGAATGTAATGTGTGAGGAGCTATTTAATTGTTTGAATTTGTCGGAAAAACTTCGTCCCCATTTTTTGAAACTTGTCATTAAAGCTAGTGATAAAGAAGATGCTAGTCATAAAATGTTGTTTCAAAATAAATTTAATCAACTAATAGTCTATTGTAAAGTACCATTTGTTTATGAAAGTATTTTTTCTTATAATTTTACTGAAAATTAGCAATAGTCTTCTATCTGTCAACGGGGTAATTGTATAACATTTGTACATATAATAGGTAATTGTTCCTATTTAAATTATTATTAGTTTATAAGTGACCTAAAAGACGAGTTGTTTTGTAATAAATATAGGTAAATAATGATAGAAAATTGGATATATGTTATCAAAAAACATGGCTGAATGTAGTTTAATTTAATGATATATGAAAAGAGGAACATTAGAATAGCCATATAATCAGTTCAATAAGGAATATTACTATCATCTAGAGTTTATAAGAATTAGAAAAATTTTATACGAAATAAGTAATTAATTGTTGTAGATAGTAATACTTATAATAATATAGGTAGTAAAGTAAATTTTTTTTTTAATATAGGAATATCAAATATAAAAGAAATCGTGTTCAAAATTTTAATTTGCATTTTGAAAAAATGAAATATTTAATTTATTAGCGCAACTAAGTTCTCGCTGTTTTTCAAGAGATGGCTCCAGTAGTAAGTGCTAGTCGATTGTGACATAACCAAAACGTCATGAACCAAGCTTAGACATATGGTAAACAAACCGCTTTGACACATTAGTGATTTTGTTTTTGCGTCATATACTTTTGGTTGTGTGAAAATGTCAGATTCTGTGCCAAATAATCGTCATTTGCGAGAAGTGTTGCTTTTTTTCTTTCATTCGAAGAAAACGGCGGCTGAAGCGCATCGAAAACTCCAAAAAGTTTACGGGATGTTGCTCTAAGTGAAACAACGTGCCGTGATTGGTTCCGTCGTTTCAAAGATTTCGATGTTGATGACCGTTCACGTGAAGGAAGACAAAAAAGCTTCGAAGACGCTGACTTGGAGGCATTGCTCGATGAGGATCCGTGCCAAACGCAAAAAGAGCTTGCTTCAGCATTAGGAGTTACCCGCCAAACCATTTCCCAGCGATTGCATGCGTTGGGAATGATTCAAAAATAAGGAACTTGGGTTCCTTATGACTTGGAGCGTCGCTTTTTCGCCTGTGAACAACTGCTGAAGGGTTTTCTTCATCGCATCGTTACGGGTGATGAAAAATGGATTCATTACAGCAACCCAAAGAGAACAAAATTATGGGGACTGCCCGGTCATGCTTCTACGTCGTCGGCTCGGTCGAATATTCACGCTGCGAAGGTTCTGCTGTGCATTTGGTGGGACCAGGGCAGTGTTATTTATTATGACCTATTGAAATCGAACGAAATCATCACTGGGGAAAGCTATCGAACTCCATTGATGCGATTGAGCCGAGCACTACGCGAAAAGCGGCCACAATAAGAGTAGAGGCACGAAAAAGTGATTCTACAGCATGACAACGCTTCGCCTCACGTTGCCAAACCCGTTAAAACCTACTTAGAAACGCTCAAATGGGAAGTCCTACGCCATCCGCCATATTCTCCAGATATTGCGCCGTCCGATTATTACTTGTTCCGTTCCATGGCACATGGTCCGGCTAATCAGCAGTTCCGCTCATATGAAGACATCTCAAAATGGCTTGATTCGTGGATAGCCTCAAAAGACGAACACTTCTACCGTGACGGTATTCGAGCTCTGCCAGAAAGATGGGAAAAAGTTGTCGCTAGTGATGGGCAATATTTTGAATGATTCGTTTGTAAACATTTTTTCACAATAAAGTTGCATTTTCATCAAAACAAAAACAGCGAGAACTTAGTTGCGCACCTATAGAAAATGAGGTATGTAGAATTAAGTAAAATTAGAGGAATCTAAAGGTGGTTATTACAATAAAATTCATAATAAAATTATTTTCAATACTAACCGGAGAATTTTAAATCATCGTTAATCTGTTTATATGTACGTATATTTGAATTTCATATAAAAAAGAATTTAATGTAAAATTCAAGGACCCTTTTCAAATCAATTGTTAATTTAATATGTATATTAAATGCTAAAAAGAAACAAAAGAAAGTCTAAGAAAGTCAACAAAGATTAAATAGTGATGTTTGATGTTTGATACAATAATAATTTATATCAGTGAAGATAACGTTTAAAGTGCTTATAACCAGAAAAAAAAAACTGGACGAATAATGTAATAATTTAAAGTGTTTAAATAATTATTTATTAAAGTTATCATTCGTGATAACTAAATAATTATATATGTCATAGATTATAAATAAAGACTGTACTCCTAATGCATATGTATTACTGAAAAGGAGACCATAGAAAAGAAATAGAAGGGAGGATAAAACATATTTTGTGGAAATCAATTAAAGAAATTTTAAGTAAAAAGAATTACATTTTTTTATAATATTGTATTTGAAATAAAGTATATATATATATATATATATATATATATAATTGGGAAATTAGTTATTATGAATTGATGTAGTTAAAATTTCGAATAAATGACAGCAAAGTTAGTTAATTAAGTGATTCCTTATAAATTCATACATATTATAAGATTTTATTTTATATTTCAACATACAGTTTGTTAAATATTTAATTTTTCTATTAATTTAACAGAAAGAACATTAAAAAAATAATTCAGCGTTTATTGTAAATTACTGAATTTGAATTTGAGTTAACAAAAGGATTAATAACTTTAAAAAGAGAAGTTACGGTAAATGTAATGTATTTATTTCTAATAACTAAATTCAAGGAACTTATAAATTTACAGTTTATTAGATTTAAAATATTAGATTATGAATTATTTATATTACATATAAATATGATATTACACAGCGGAGCGGAGCACGAATTGCCAGCAAACTTCTGTCAGATCACAGAAAGCATAGACGAATTGGTGCAAAAAGTTTTCCCAAACATTGCTCAGAACTACGAAAATCATCAGTGGCTCAGTACGCGTGCTATATTAGCGGCCAAAAACATCGGTGTCAATACCATCAACTTCACCATTCAGAATGGAATACCCGGCGAAACGACAACATATAAGTCCATCGATACTGTGGTGAATCAAGACGAAGTTGTCAACTATCCAACTGAATACTTGAATTCGCTTGATTTGCCAGGCATGCCACCGCACGTTCTTACATTGAAAATTGGCGTACCCATCATTCTTCTTCGAAACATAAATCCACCACAACTTTGCAACTGAACCAGACTCTCAGTCAAGAAAATGATGAACATTGCCACGTATCCTAATGATCCCGACAGATATGGCATTCGAATTAAAACGTTTGCAGTTCCCGGTACGACTCGCTTTCGCAATGGACAATCGTTGCAAGTGTGTGGATTAAATTTGGAGAATCCATGCTTCTCACATGGGCAGCTCTATGTGGCCTGCTCACACGTCGGAAAACCCTCTGATTTATTCGTTTACGCACCAGATGGAAAAACAAGAAATATTGTGTATTCCACAGCACTTCAATAAATATCGAATTGAAACGAAACGCTGCAATGTCACAATTTTTTCAAAATGAACAAAATCAATAAAATGACTCAAAATGAATTGAATATTTGTGTAATGTCTTTCCTTCAAATTTATTTTAGTTGGTGGCGTAGCAACGCGCGCAAGGTATAGTTAGTATATACATATGTACATATATATATAAAGTATCATTTCTGATTATTTGCCATCTCTAGGAAACAAATAATAATTATTGTATATACAAAATACTTTGAAACATAGTAACACAAAAAAATAACATTTTGCACTTTTTTATTTATAACATTCATAACATTGGGCACAATTTAACGTGAGGCTAAAAAATATTCACTATAGCATTTGAGTATTAAATCATCATATTTATTAAACTGCTATAATTATAACAACACCGTCCTCCAAATGACAGATAGAGGTTCGAATCCTTCTGCAGCGCAGAAAGTTTTAATTAATTTCTGTAATTTTAATTTTTATTAATTTTACATCGTAAAGAACTTAGTTATATATTTATATATAATTACTAACATCAAAGTAACCTGACTACGGGTTTTAAAAATATTAAATCTGTTTCCATAATACGATTTATAGTCTGGTGACCTAATTGGTAAGACAGCCGTCTAGCAAACGGTAGATAGAGGTTCGAGTTCTTCTCCAGGGTAGAAAGTTTTAATTAATTTCTGTGATTTTAATTAACCCTGGAATATCATACTTCGTCGAATCGGCGACGCATATTTTCATTTTATGTTTTCTCTCTCTGCTTTTGTACAGCTTCAGTTGTTGCTAAGCCCTTGGTGTGTGCGCATGTATAGCTTACTGTGTAGTGGGTAAGTTTGTTTTTTTTGAAAGTGCGTCGTCTAAATGACGAGGTATGATATTTGTGTAACTTTTGGTAACTAAGAAATTGTTTTTATAGTTTTTAATAATTTTTAGTTGCTGTTTTCGTATTTGCTCGTAATAATTAATATGACAACTAGCACAGGTCTACTACTGATGAAGAAATTGAAAGATTTCTTTCAAATTTCGACGACGAAAACGAACTGGACGATGATGGTGAATAAACTTTATGTAACTTAGATAATAACAATACGTCAGATGATGCGTTAGAGGTATGTGACGAAAGTTCATCAGAAGAATCTGTCGATTCAGATGAAGACGATGTGCCTTTAAATATTTTACTGTGTAAATCTAATATAATACCGCTCACAATGACAATATTGCGTGGAAAAATAAGCACAAGTGGTCGACCAGAAAAGCTAAATCTCACCGTTATGGACTCAATATCGTTCATCAAGTAAGAGGACCGACGCGACAGTGTAAGAACATTACTGGCCCTCTGCAATGTTTTCAAATGTTTATAACAAATGATATTATCACTGAAATAGTTCAGTGGATAAATGCTGAAATAATCAAACGAAAATCAAACTTACTTGTCACTACAGATGAGCCGCAAAGGAAAGAAACTTCAACACATGAAATATCTGCCCTTATAGGCATATTAGTTTTGACTGCTATCAAGAAGGATCAACATCTATCTGCTGATGAATTGTTCGACCGATCCTATTCTGGAGCTTAGTATTTATCCACGATGACTAAGGTGAGGTTTAGGTTCCTTTTAATTTGTCTTCGATTTGATGACAAAGCTATACGCATTCAACAGGTTGGTGACAAATTTGCCCCAATCAGAAAAGTGTGGGAGATATTTGTTCAGAAATGTAGAGACAATTATACTCCCGGGCCATACCTAACAATTGATGAGCAACTCCTGGCTTTCAGAGGTAAATGCGGTTTCCGAATGTACATACCAAACAAACCTTTAAAGTACGGCCTAAAAATGGTAATGATGTGTGGCAGCGGCACGAAATATATGGTTGATGCTGCACCGTACTTAGGAAAAGGTTCAAACCAAACTAATATGCCACTAGGCGAGTATTATGTAAAGCAATTAGCAAAAACCGTGTATGGAACAAACAGAAATATTACAATGGACAATTGGTTTACGTCAGTTCCGCTTGCGAAATCCCTTTTATGTGAACCATATAAGCTGACGTTAGTTGGTACCCTGCGATCAAACAAAAAATAAATTCTAAAAGAACTAAAAAATACTAAGGGACGTAAGTGTGGCACATCTATGGTCTGTTATGACAACGCACTAACGTTACTTTCCTATAAACCAAAGCCACGCAAAATGGTATATTTGTTATCATCATGCAATGAAGAAGGAGCAGCCAATGAAACATCCAATAAACCTTATATGGTAGAATTTTACAACAAAACAAAAGATGGAGTGGACACTTTGACCAAATTACGCTAGTATGAGCTGCTCCAGAAAAACAAATAGATGGCCAATATGTCAGTTCTATGGCATTTTAAATATGGCTTTCATGAACAGTTACGTTATTTATGCTCATAACATGTTCGAAGCGAAACTTAAGCCTCTAAGCCGCAGTGAGTTTATGAAGAAATTACATTTTTCGCTTGTCCAAATGCAGATAACTAAAAGAATTGCGACATCAACTTTGAGACAATCGGTGCGTGATAATATAGCAAGTGTATTACCACATGCTACGGAAAGCAATGACACTGTGTACCAGCAACCAAAGAACGAGAAGAGGAAGATATGCGCATTTTATCCTTCATTTAAGCGACGAATGACAAAGTCTATATGCTCAAAATGTAAAAAAAGCCTGTGTGGGGAGCACAAAATAGAATTCTGCGCCTCTTGTATAAATTAAAGACAGAGACTTGTACAGATATATCTTTTTTTTAATTCAATATGTTAATTTTAAGATAAAAAAATTTTAAATGAATTTTTTATGTTTATGTTATCCTTTTCTATTGTTTTCTTTTTGTTATATTTTATCAATAAGGCAAATGAACTAGTGCTGTGAAACTTTTATTTTATAATTAAATTTTATTTAAAAACAACATTTATTAGTTTTATTTCATTAAAATACAAAAAAGCAATTAAAAAGATAAACCTGGAAAATTGCGCGTACGCAGATCATCCTTTGTATCCTTTTGAAAATGACCGTAGTCGATTCGACGAAGTATGATGCTTGCGCCATAAAAATAAGTATGATATTCTAGGGTTAACGATAGCATAGCAATGTAAATCTTAATTCGAAAAGAAAATTATGTTTTTGACATATTTCAAAATAGTCATAACTACTTCTTTCATTTTCGCAAATATTCTCTACGTAAATTAAATATTAATTACAATGAATAATGTACATTATTACATTAATAATATAGAAATATATAACATAAATATAATTTAAATTAAAAAAAAAATGATCGATATGTGTACAAAATACATATACAACTAATGTATTTCTTGTTAAATTATAGAAATATAAATTAGCCCGTAGAATAGATAATAATTTGCGTGACTTGCCAATGCCGAAGGTTAATTCGTACATATTTAATAAACACATCGGCAAAAACTTAGTAGTTGTGTTTCGAAATATGAGTTAGTGTCACTACAAGTTCCGGTTAATAAATAATAAAATATAGAATCTAGTAACATATTCGTATGATTTTATTAAATACAATTCAGTTAATGAACCATTTTATTAGGACACTTACTAGATATATGTAAGTTGATTTTGACTTTTATTTACTATACAACATTAGTTATGTACACATATGTGAATAAACAAATATGTTGAGTTGAAGAACGTTCATGGTTTCTTCTAGTCTTGTGAAACATTACTTTGTATTACATAATACCATAATACTTTTATTTTTATATTATTTTAATACGGGAATTAATTGAATTATAAAAAAACGCGTTATTTTGTGTTATTTCCTACACGTTATTTAAAGATTTCTTACAAAAACTCCAAGAATTGTTTTGAAATTAAAACAGTATATTGTTAAATTGGAAATTTAGAACCTCTGGTTACCGTGGAATTCATTATATGACACATCTAATTGTTCAAATAAATTTCATTTGCTACGTTCTAGATTACTAACGTGATTTTTCAAAATTTCAATTTTCTACCGCACTTTCGTGCTACTAAGAAAAAGTATGGTAATAAATCGTAATTGAATTGGCGAAATTTGTATATACCAGTGTTATTTAAATCTAAATGAGATAAGAACAAGAAATATCTACGCCGAAATCAAAACAAGAATTCAAATAATTCGTCTAGGTGTCGTAATTATAATTTTTCAGTCTAAATACTCTTTTATATTATGTTCAGCAGATGTACTAACTACAACGACACAACAACCAAAAAATTGTTAATTAACTAATCGATTAACTAATTATGTTTAATATGTCACTTTATTTAATAACCGTTATTTAAATCGCTCAATCTCCTTCACTCTTAGAAGTAAAACGAATGTTGAATATCAATGGATATGAAAAAGATAATAATGATAATTATTATTATTATTATTATTATTATTATTATTACTATTATACCAGGGATACCAACGATGCAAGAAAAAAAATAATTTGTTATTTGACGAGGTTAACTGAGAGGTGTATTTTTCCTATTCATTTTAGTTATACAGGCTGGCCTACGTCAGAGCTACATTTTCTTTATTTTCTCTATTCATGAATTGACTTTAATTCAAATTGGTAATAGAATAATAGTGAAAAATTTACAATTTTCCAAGTACATACCAAGACTACAAGACTTCTGATTATATCGAAAGCAACACTCATTTTCAAAATTCAAATAAAAAGTTCTAATTATTTTTCCAAAACTTGAATCATCGTGACATTTTGCATACAACAGGGTATTATTTTTCAATTTCATTGCTGTGGTTATGTAAAAATTAATTTTTTGTATTTGAATCTAGAAATTTGTGAACCACTTAAAATTAAATTAATTAAATATGACCAAGAAGTACTAAAAAATATAAACATTTTAAATGTATGTACTCTGTAGCTACTAGAACTAATCAAAGTGTGCGAAGACTGTTTTTTTACGACTTAGCACAGTAACTACGAGGATAGTTTGACAAGTAGTGAGAATGACACATAGGTGGCGCTCTAATTGGTAAAACAAATGCACTGTAATTTAGGTTGCCTATTTATATGTTTACATTCCGATATTTAGATAAATCGGTTGTTTAGTTTATTTTTGACAGCTGATTGAAAAAGAAGCAACACGTCGTTTTGTTAAAATGGAAAAGCAGAGTATCGTGCGGATGAGTTACGGGAAACATTAGGTGAATCTGCTCCATCATCCGCCACAATAAGTAGATGGGTAAATGAATTTAAACGTGGTAGAACAAGCTGTGTTGATGAAGCGCGCTCTGGAGCACCCAAAATCGTGACTTCTAAGGAAATGATTATAAAAATTCATATTATTATTACGCAAGATCGACGACTCAAAGTGAGAGAGACAGCAGACATGGTAAACATTTCAACAGAACGCGTACACCACATTTTAACGAAAGAATTGGGCCTCTCCTAGCTTTCGGCAAGATGGGTGCCGCGATTGCTTGCGAGTGTTTGGACCTCTATAAGCGGAATCCGGTTGATTTTTGTAGGCGATTTGTTGCTTGCGATGAAACTTGGATACACTACAGTACATCCGAAACTAAACAACAGTCGAAACAATGGTTAGAACGTGGTTCTACACCTCCAAAGATAGCGAAAACCACTTTATCGGCAAACAAGGTGATGGCATCAATTTTTTGGGATTCAAAGGGCATTTTGCTCATTAATTACATTCAGAAAGGTGCCACAATAAACGGACAATATTATGCAGAACTTCTACAAAAATTAAATGTTGAGATTCGTGCTAAACGGCCAGGAATGGCAAAGAAAAAGATTTTGTTTCACCAAGACAACGCTCCCTCGCATACCAGCACAGTTGCGATGTCCACGAGTTGCATTTTCAATTAGTACCGCATGCGTCTTATTCGCCAGATCTAGCCCCTTCCGACTTCCACCTTTTTCCAAAACTGAAAACGGCACTAGGCGGAAAGAAATTTTCGTCTAACGACGAGCTTATCATCTTCGTAAATGACTATTTTGCAAGCCTTCCGGAATCGCACTTTAGAGATGGCATAAGGGCATTGGAACACCGTTGGAATAAATGTATTGCTCTTTTAGGAGAATATATTGAAAAATAAAAATTATTTTGTATTTAAAAAATTCGTTTTTCTTTTCCATTCTCACTACTTATGAAACTACCCTCGCATGTATATTTATTGAGAATTAATTTTTGAATCTACTGACGTATAATACTTTTTCTATTTAAATGAAATGAAGAAGGTCTGTTTTTCTCAGAAAGATGTTCTTAATTTAATTTAAGTTCTGTATAGATAACCTGGTAAATAATATACGTGTTAAATTTGTCACTTCAGTAATACCATAGCTACTAAATACTCATTTATGCGTCGTTAAATTCGTCACATCAGAATGAGATGAATATGTACGTCTCGTAGTATTATTTCAGTTGAGATTATAATGACTTCATGTTTTGGGTGGATTCGTTCCTTCCATATTTTCGGTGAGTGTCGTGATAATGCCAAGGCAGCTCTAAAAAATTTGTAATACCTGACTTCCTAATCTTCAACATCCTAGTGTAAATTATTGTATACGTTTAATGAACATGAAATTTTTTCATTTCATACATAGAGACCAATCTTACGGCATTCATAAATACTTTTTATTTCAAATATGTACACAAAGGGTGTTTCAAATTGCGCGGTTTTTTTAAGAATAATTAAAATATAGATGGCGCACTGAATTTGTCTAGGTATATAGGCATTTAAAAAGTGTGATGTATGACATTTATAAAAATGGCTTCGTATACGGTACAACAACGCATTCAAATTGTTGAATTATTTTACGAAAATCAGCGTTCTGTGAAAAGAGTTTTTAGAAAATTACGTGAATTTTATGGTTTACATAATCGTCCACCTGAAAGCATTATTGGTCCAATTATAAAAAAATTCAAGAGACCGGTTCCGTGGAAGATCAAAAAAGTGAAAAATACAGTCGTAGTGGTCGTTCACAAGAAAATATTGGTTTGGTTCGTGAAAGTGTTGCTGAAGATCCTGAAATGTCCATTAGACGACGTTCACAAAACTTAGACTTAGTGGATCAACAACAATCCTTATACAAGGATTTAGCTCTGAAGGCATATGTATAAGGTTTAAATAACACAGGAACTGAAGCCATTAGATCATTTAAAACGTCGTTCATTTGTCAATTTCATCAATGAACAACCAGCTGATTTTTCTTAAAAAGTAATGTTTCCGGATGAGGCACATTTTGAACTTAGTGGCTATGTTAATAAACAAAATTGCCGTATCTGGGGTGAGAAAAATCTACGAAATATTCATGAGAAACCTATGCATCCTAAACGAGTTACTGTTTAGTGTGTATTATGGTCAGGTGGTGTAATTGGACCTTACTTCTTTGAAAATGCTGCTGGTGAAGCTGTAACTGTCAATGGTGATCGATATCGTCGGATGATAATCGAGTTTTTTATGGCCTGAATTAATGAATATTGATCTAGAGGATGGTTTCAACAGGATGGCGTTTCACTTCACTTTGCTCACAAATCAATTGATTTATTGAGAGAAAAATTTCCTGGACGTGTAATCTCAAGAAACGGTGATGTTAATTGGGCACCAAGATCATGTGATTTGACATTGTTAGCCTATTTTCTTTGGGGTTGTGTGAAAAGTCAGGTTTATAAAAACAACCCACAATCAGTTCCTGCTTTGAAAGATGAAATTATTAGTGTCATTGGTGGGACAGAGCCTCAGTTATGTCAAAATGTCGTTGAAAATTTTAACAAAAGAGTGGACGTCTGTGGATCTGCAAGAGGAGGCCATTTGGCAGATATTATTTTTCGCATATAAATATCATAAGTGATACTTCAATTACCAATAAAAAGTTTTTGAAAGTGAATGCGAATTATGTGTTTTATTTATTCTTTAAAAAAACTGAGAAATTTGAAATACAATTTATAATCTACACTAGCATCTGTACGATGCTAAAAATGGAAGCTTGCTTCTGGACATTGTCCCGTTTTTAGCCATTGGTATGTAACATTTTAACTAAGTTTAGGTCTTGCGTGATATTGTGATGAGTGCCGTATAGATCGTTTCTCTGTCTTCTGTCGTGTGGTTATTATTTAAATTTTTTCTCTTACATTTGTTTTAGATTTAAAAGTTTATATTTGTTGTCTGTTATTGCGGTTGCATTATGTATGGGAGTGTTTTTGTTTTGAAAGTATTTTCTAAGGTTTAGTATTTGCGTATTGTGTAGTATTTGTATATCTATTATACCTCCGCCTCCTCTTTTTCGAGATGAAGTAATGCGTTCTATACAAAAGTTTGGTTGTAGCTTACGATATTTTGTTAACTTTGTTCTATTAAGACGATTCGACTCTTCCAGTTCTGTGTTGGACCACTTAATTACGCCGAAAGAGAACGTGAGAACTGGTATTGCGTATATATTAATTGCTTCAAATATATTTCTGGAGAAAAGCTTTAGTTGTTTTGCATATGAATGGTTAATTTTTGTATTTTGTTCGAACCCCTGCATATTTGTGAGAGTTTCGCTATGTGCTTCTTTATTTTTAGGAGTTTTATATTTTCCTCTTTGCATTTCATTATTCCATACCAATGCCTTCGGTGAAAACTTCAGCAATTTTTTAAAGTGCATATGCGTTTTATTATTATTATTAGTTTTAGATTATTTACAATTGGTTATGGTTCAATTATTCAAGTGTATTTTCATATTTTGGTGATACATTTGTAAAATTGGCTCACTACAGCTAACAAAAAGTTAAAAAATGAATGTTAACGAATAAAATAGCGTTTTTCAATATTTAAAAGAATGTTAGTTAAGAAATTAAGACTAAGGTGTGAAATAATTTTTAATTATTTATGGAAAACTTGTTTCAATAGGTAAACATAAAAGCAATTTCCATCCTAGATGAGGTATACGTTTATATGAAAACTTTCAAATGAATCAACCACGTAACCAGGGTTCGCTGAATGTCTGTGTCATTTGTAATATAAATGTAAATGTCGCAATATGTAAATAATGAATAAAGACAAAACTTTAGAACTTTAGCTGCTGAATACAACGATATCTAATGATATGTATCACGATTTACATTGTGAAACACTATTCAATGCGGGAAGAGAATTAGGTATTTACTCCATATCGAGTAAGCCATCATGCCATCAGGAAATCTGTGATCAACACAGACAATGGTTTCTTACATTTTCGGGCGACGTTAAACTACTGACCGTTGAATTCCAAACGCAACTATATTTAGAATATTATGTGAAATGATCAACAGACAAAGGTTTCAGATTAATTTCCTCAAACAATAGTCTTTGTCTAGTTTATCTGCGTTCATGCCGTGATGGTCTTCAATTTACCACTGTCTGAATTTCAACTGGCCATGTGCTAATACTTACCATATGCTTTACGTTATTAATTAGAGCAAAGCCTTACAATAGGATATATATAAGTTAACATAATTCATTAAGTCAATCCGTGATAAATTATCTTATTTTACAATAGTTTACTGCAATCTAAACACCTTAATATATTTATAAATTTGATGATTCTTTAAATTTGATTTTAATCAATATTTTCTTCACAAAAATTAGAAAAAAATATATCTATTGCTCTCAATCAGACGGACGAAATGTTCCACAATGATTAATTCGAAAAAAGTCAGCGTGGGAGATGCTTATAGACTTGGTTAAGCCGTTGCAAAAATTGGAAATATGCATTAACGTTACAGCATTGGAGAGGTGATTAGAAAATGATTGATGTTTATCAAGCTCATACCGGGCGTAATAGATGTTAGGAACTAGACGTGATTATACGTGATTGATGCAGTATAATTTTATTAAAACATCCATTGAAAGCTATGAAATGTTATTAATGTCCGCAGAAGTAGCGTTGAATCTCATTTCGAGTGCAATGAATGTAAACACTGAATTATTAAATTAAATATTAAAAGGTTTTAAATGGATAATTCGGTTTATTGGTTTGAAATAAACAGTTTTAAATGTTTTAAATAAATAAAAACACGTTTTTGTACAATTCGCTTTGTAATTCCATTAGTCAATAGTTATTAACATTACTGCGTTGTTTTCACAATAATGTTGTATTGTTTGCTTTTTAAATTTAATATTTAGAATTTATCACCTAACATGGCATTTTATTCTATGCAATCGACTATGTGTTATTTACCTATAATTGAATATATCATTATTTTGACAATGTTGGGAATTATCTTAATTAGATGAAGTCTTTACTGAATTGTATGTAGTTTTTGACTTCATAAAAATTTATTTTTCATGTTTCACATTGTGATTTTATAGTTTTGGCGTTGATGAAGAATATATTAGTGTTCGAAAAATTTTATAATAATAAAATATAAAGAATAACATTAAGGCCCTTCACGTCTTTGCTTTCTTCAAATATTGTAGTCTGTGAGGGTGTTAATTAAATTCAGATTAATAGTTACAAGAACTCCGTTCTTTTTTCAAGTCTCTTATTAACAACTATCTACAGTGCATGGCCATATATACGAGACAAGATTTTCATTTGCTTTTAAATTAACACTAAAGAGGATCACTAAATTATATATGGTACCGTCAGATTCAAACATGAGATTAAAACACGATATTCAGATAAATTGTTACAAACATTTTCCCTGCTACTTTCACAAGTAAAACGGAGCACATCAAAGAAAATTAGGTTCGTATTTAAATGATTATGGATAATATAAAGAACATACAACAAATATTATTTACTTCATCTTGGCTTCCAAGTGAGAACCACTTCCAGTACTTCTGTTGCAGACATTTCGACTTCACTTGCATGAGACATCTTCAGAGCTGCTGCTACTGTTTTCGTTGTGGCACTGAAACCGATGTCAGTGTGTTGCGAATGAGTTTGTATAGGGGTATTGTTTCTCGCGGGTTAATGGAGTGTTATGCTTATGGAGATAAAGGGTTGTCAAGCAGCGTGTCACACGTATCGTCTTCCAGCGAGTTGACCGGCATTGAACTGGTAGATTGCTTGCCTCATGAATCATGAGTCATGACACGGGCGATTGTATTTTTTGGCCAGGTTCTGCCTTTGCATTATGACAACACTACACACTACGTAGCTGTGACGTCGAAATATTTTCTTCCGATCACTGCTTATAGTATATAGTATTACGGGAAGTATATTAATTTTCTGAATATTAATGATCCACCACCAATAATGAGAGTTTTGAGAGTCTATTGGTTGAAAATATACAAGCAAGAAAGATAATGCTCTTATTAAAATTATAATCAACAATTTTGTACACCATTCTCTAGCAAAGTTTAGCCCTCTGACTTCATCGCTTTCAGTATTCGAACCGTGGTTCACATACTACTATTTTGTTGATAGGCTCATATTTTCTTTGATTGTTTAAGAGGACTTTCTAGGATCACCTTTCTCCAAAGCTATTAGTCTTTGTATAAAAATCTTTGTAATTATTATAAATTATTTGTAAATCTGCTTCAATTTCAGTATCTTGGAATTTCTTTTGGCTTTCCTTGGTGGCAGTTGTTTCTTTAGAATCGAATTGCGAAACTACAGATTTAATTTTTCGGAAATGCAGAATATAAGGCAGTATTTTATTATTTTTTGCATGTTCCCAATGTGTAAGAATCGGCCGTGGAGATTTGGGAATGCCGGAATATTGGTTGTGGAATTCTTGAATTATATAGAGGATTTGAGGAATACTGCTTTTGCGTATGCCATCAAATAATTTAGATATGGATAACAGTGTCAAGTCGTGTCTTTCGTAAGATGTAAAGCATGATTTTACACGTAACATATAAGAAGTTAGAAGTTGGAAAGTTCTAAATTCTCCAATGTATTTAACACCACCTTTGAAATCATTTCGATAGTACATTCTTGTACACTCCTGCAAGTTAGTAAGATTGAAGATAACAGTTTAAGACGTTCTCGTGTACCAACTAATACATTAACAGCAGAATTTTTTTTACAATCTGTCATTTCGTCACTATATAACAAGCCTTTTTTATTTTCCACTTCCGATTTAATTCTATTTTCAATTCGTTTTCGAGCAGCTAGTGCAAAATTCGTCACATTTTCGAACTACATAACATCAATTCATACAATGAACGAGTCGATAGACTGCGCACCATTAATGTAAAATATAAAGCGAACAGAAATTGCACATTCTATCGTATGCCAGTTTTTCTTTGCCCACTATCCACGTGTTTTTTGTAGTTATATTTCGCCGAATACATGAGTGGTATATCGCAAACACCTCCGAACGCCGACGTGCATTGCATTACATACATACATATCAGCGATGTAACCCCTTTTACATTATAGGCGTATCCTAATTAAACGTAAGATTAATGAAAATCTTCATAAAAAACAGATATATGTTTTATTATTGTTTTAACTCGTTATGCAATTCTAAATGTTTTGCGTAACTGACTTTATATATATGTAAGTATTTTTATCGAACGAGAATTATTTTTATCCGATAAGACTTGAAATCGCGCGTCATTGTAAATGACAATTTCGACGCATTATAGATATTTCAAATACTGTTTTGTTTGTTTAGAAAACTGTAATAATAATAAACTATAATTTAGATATTATTTAAACTAAGACCTTCTCTAAATTGAAATAAAACTCCGTAAGAAATATGCAAAATTTAAACATATATTCAATTACTGCGAATTATGCAATATAACAACACTCGAGATAAGAAAGATTGTTTGTATTTGTGGTGTTATCATATCATTAATCATAATAAGTTAGTGTTGTTTTGACCATTATTAGCAGTAGTTTGGGAAACATTTGTGTCTAATAATTAAATATTTGTCTTATATATGTTGATAAATATAAATATATTCCTGAATTAAGGAGATATTCAGTGATTTTGGATTTCTTTTTGATTTCATGTAAGTATTAATACTATTAAACCACATCCAAAACTGTTATCGCATGGAAACTAAACTTTAGGTCAAAACGTTATTTTTTTATGATTTTATTTTATTTCATTCTACTCATTCAATATATTATTTAAATTTTACTAACTTTCCTTTCAGTGAATTTGTAAAATGTACTTAATTTGTGGTTGCGAGGTCCTGTGTAATTTTAGTTTCAAAATATAATTGTTACTATGATTTTTACACTCGCATTAAGTAATGCGCGAACGAAACAGTAACTAATAGGATAAGAACACACAAATTTTTGGCAAATATTATTTTGTTTTTCAAGTTCTTAGTCTATTGATATTCAAATCTACCAATATTCAAGTCTTTTCACTTAGATTCAATGAATACTCCTCATCTTTTCCCATACCACATGTACATACATATATTAGCTGATCCATCAGTAGCAGTCTTGAGAGAAAATGTCGACAGAAATTGAAGTAAAAATACAACATTACGAGAGAGTACAGAAAGATTATATTAACAATATATAGAACAGAATTATAAAGTTCGTTAAGAAAAATAGTTAATCAACATAAAATTATAGGAGTCGTCATAAAAATGCTCTAAAAGCTATCACTGGCAGTTGGAAATAATAATACAAGTACAAACTTACGAACTACAGTGCTAAATATCGCCAACCAGAGAAGAAACCATTACTATCATTGAAAATGAATAGAACGCGTTTTGAATAAGCAAAAATGAATTCTAGTTTTGTCACAGAAAAATCAAAAAGGATAAGTATTAATAAAACTTGAATTAATTATTTTGTTCTTAAATTTATGAAATTGTATTACAAACTTTATAATTCTGTTGATTATCATATTAAAACATATTTTCATTTTAGATATGATTCTGTCATCTTAATAATGTTTTTATTATAAGTTTGTTTATAATATATTTAGCTTTCTAAAGAATATTTGTTTCGGTTTTTCGATCAGTAGGGATAATAAAAGTTTATATTATGTATGTTTCGGGGTGCTT